>OX352241.1:5759616-6127544 GCA_947086465.1 Eupithecia exiguata
AGGTTGGTAGATGTTTTGTACTTAATTACTATTTATTATATTTTTTATATTAAACGTTAGTGAAAAATTATGTTTATTTGTTTGAACTTTGCCCATATGAAAAAAAGAAGCATAAAAAAAGCGTAAAATACGAGCATAAGAAACAATATCGAGCGACTAGTTAGTTATAGTCCCTTGGTAAAAAAGCCTTTATGTAAGGTTTGAGCAAAGGCACCCTTGCTTGCTATTTCCTTATCCTTGACTTATCAGCGAGAACATTTCTAGACAGTTCACGTATAGAGTAAAGGCATGGATGGGCTGTGGTCCTGTTAAGTTTGAAGCCGATCCCTATAAATAAATGAAAAAAATGTTAATGTTAAGTTCGGTTGTACGTGCTTTTTTAAGTAAATTCGTCAATTATGGACAGATTGTGAAAATTCTTTGGCTTTTCGTACAAAAAATGATACCGGAATGTTTCGATAAAAAAGTGTATTCACGAGGGTCGCCTTTTAAAACATCCGTTGGAGGGGTCGATTCTTACGATGCGATCACGACTTTAATTAAATAGCATTAACAATTCTCAGTCAGATAGAGAAAACATTGTTTTTGTATAAGTTTATTTTTAATAAGTTACGTCATGGTAACAAATCTTTTCATGCTAAACTTTTTACGGGGACAGATCAGGCAAGCCACACAATATTGCGCTTGAGCTCAGCGATGCATGATTGAGGTTTCGACATTTCCTTGTGTTGTCATCGTCTCGTGCTATCTGTTGTTATATGCAGAGTTGCACATGTATCGTAAAAATAAGTTTTATTTCATGAAACACCATCATTTATGAGCGTCGAGGCAATCCAGCTCCTCGACAACACGGACATAGTCAGAAAGCTCAAGAACAAAACCTTTTGAGTTAGTGTAGTGATAATTATGTGCTTATGTTCTATCTTAAAGAACATTATGAACATTATGAAGTTTCTTCACCTTGGCTTTAGAGACAATAAGAAAAATGCTAATGATACGTTCTTAGTAACATGTTGTTATAAAATTATGACCCATTAGCCACTCTATGGCTTGATTGTAATTTAACTCTAGTGTAGGTATCTAATTATACTAGACAGTAAAAAAATGTTAAAAAATAAATTCTTTTGAAACCTTTCAAAACAAGCTTCATAGTTACGGAAAGCTTGGTTTGTTTTGCATGATCACAAAACACTTTTAGTTATTTATATCACGACACGAATCTTTGCTAAAATGATATGATAACACACAGCTTTTTATAACTTAGTACCTACTCACTCGTCCAGACCATCATGTACCCATTTATGGTAGGTATAGTTTTTTCAAGTACCTACTCCATAATCACATTAATCACGTATCACCTGATAGTTTAGCTTTTTCTAACTCGTCTACCGATACTCGTCTAGATTGTGCCATCCTTGTACGCGCGTAGAATTTAGTTTTTTAAAGTCACCAGGTACTCATATAAATCTTTTGTCCTATCAGTGTGTAAGGATATTACAGATAGTTATGTAGGTACCAAACAAGCTCGTTAACATATCGCAGTATAAATGTAGCCGAGAAGCTCTGGAGCTATCATTCAGGATTTGTATCCGAGACCTCCTCCTGGGTAAGAGATGTTGATTTTATTGTGTTTACATTAGGACCGTTCCGGTCAAAATTTATACCCTTGGCTATTATTATTTATATGTTCATTTTAAATATTTATGAACAGCGGAACCTTATGCGCGTTTTTACTCTATGAATGAAACATTTTAAATGTTTATGATTCGTAAAAATAAATGAAATATGCCCCCGTTGTCAGAAATGAAAAAAGAGATCCCCGTAAACTTTAGATCAATGGTTGTCAGTCTTAGATAATTTAACCCGTTGCTGGCACAGAAGCTCGCAATTTTATCGTTTTCGCTGCACATGTGAACTTATCCGTTGTCGAAGTTTATGTTTTAGTTTTTAGTGATAACGTCATGCTACCTTGTTGTTTTCTGATATTGTTATCAGTTTTTGTTATGTTTTCATGTCTTTGTTGACATAAAATATCTAGGATTCTAAATCGGAGTAGTATAGTAAACGTATTCTTTTTGAATCATTGTGCATTGTTCAGTTGTGGTTATGTTTATGTAAAAGATTTTTTCTCTTCGATTTCAACAGCCTTCTCCAGAATCTTCACCATGAAGTGCTTCCTAGTCCTTACCCTGGCCGTGGCAGCTGTGGTCTGCGAGGAGTTGTACAGCAATGAGAATGACAATTTTGATGTGGAAACTCTCGTCAACGACGTAAAGCAGCTGCAGGCATTTTCTGAGTGCTTCACCGATAAGGCTGCCTGCGATGCGGTGTCGGGAGACTTCAAAAGTGAGTTGTATTCTTTTTTGTGTGGAATCATATTTATCTTGTCAGCAGTTAACAAAATTTGCCAGCCAATCGGTTTACAGTGTCAATGGTCACAGAATCGTCACATAGGATCTTAGAGATTAAATTTTTTATGTGGTTATTAATTTTTTCTGCGTTCCACGAGCAATCAAACTAACAAAAAAGTCATTTTCCGCAAATTGTAAACTATTTTCTATGAACTTATGATAAAATTAACTTTGATTCACTTTGGGAGCATTTGGGAAAATGTAGATTTGTAGAACAATATTTCGTATTTTCCCAAATGCTCCAAAAACCTGGGAATCGAAGTTGGTTTTATCATCAGGAGTCTTAAGAAAATGTGTTACGATTTGCGGCAAATTACTTTTTCGCTAGTTTTATTGTATGTGGAACGCAGAAAAAATTAAAAACCACAAAAAAATGAATCTTGCGCCAACCCGCGACGAACAACCTTAACCCTGAATTTATTGGCTAATCGAAGCAAACAAGAACCGACATTGAAGTTGAAATATTATGCCAAACGCTGCATTCTTATCGCATCTACCAAATGTGATGTTTATCTTTCTTTGACCCTACATTTTGAGAATGTTGATAACCACTGTTAACAACTTTATTTAGTACCTAATGACGTGATTACTAATTAACGCTATTCCGTCAACAAATAACATTGATTTCCCAAGATTGTGAATTGTGTGACTGTTAATTTCACGTGAATCAACAATCTCAAGGAATATTAATTTTCAGAGGATCTTAAAGAAGCAGTCGAGCAAGCTTGCACCAAATGCACGGCACCACAGAAGCATATCTTGAGGAGGTTCCTGCAGGGGCTGAAAGAGAAGATACCTTCGGAGTACCAGGCCTTCAAAGCACACTACGATCCGCAAAACAAACACCTTAATGCGCTTGAAATCGCCATTGCTTACGCATAAGCTAGACTTTCTTTCATGAAAATACTTATTTACTTGAAAATACTTATTACTAGATTTTTTTTTTTATTTCCTACTTACCTTAAATTTTATGCTAGGTCAAGAGAGCGGAGTTCTAATTGATAGTTCACCCCATTCCTCATTGCCACCTGTGATGGCGACTGAGATCGTTTTTTTCTCGATTGCCACTACCGGAGATTAGATAGGATATACCGGATTATTGGGGTTACACGCTCCTCATAGGTTTCAAGTCATCGTTATTATACACATCTGGTTTTTTGTACTTAATATTAAACTAGTTGTTTTATATAGAATACACTGTTTTCATAATTATACCGAAACTTCTAGTGATATAATTTGGATACTAAATATTTTATATTAAAAAAAAAATACAAATTGGAACTAGTAATTGTTGTTGTTATGGATCAACTGTAATTACTCCATCAATAGGTGACTTCCATGTTAAGTTTAAACAAATGTCGGGATTCAATCCAAAACTACGACTAACAAAATGCGGTACGTGTTTATAGAAACACGTACCGCATTTTTGGATTGAATCCCGAAATTAGTTTTAAACTTAACATGGAAGTCACCTATTGATGGAGTTTTGTGTACCTAACTTTAAATAAACGCAAATCTACCAAGAATACCTAAATTGCTCCAGGAAAAAACAAACAAATATAAAAACCGAACTGATAAAAAGTTTATCTTGAATTACGAGTACTGTGTTATTAAACTTACGCTCAAATGAGATGATGAAATGGGCTTTGACCTGACTTATCACAGTTTATTTTAATCGTTTTTCTTGGTGGTCAATGAGCTATAATGGCCGTATCTCATTAAGAAACCATGGTGGCGCCCCTGTCGCGCCACCGCGCTACCATGCGAGAAACACCAAAACAAACACCACCACCAACTGGTAGAGTGAGAGAGACCCCAGATAGCTCTATACATATTAAAGGTTGCGCCACCAGCGGGTGATTCGGTTGCCGGCAACAAATTTGGTTGTGCAACCAAGCTGATACCAGGTGAGGTACCCTTCATACACCTGTAAAGATTTTATTGGTGGCGCTACCATGTCCTTAAGGTAAATATAGGTATAAAACGCAAAAAGTATAATTGATGATTTGTTCTTGTAATAAATTTATAGAGAAGTAGGTACGAGCCAATAAAAATGATAGTGCCTTAGTTTGTTCAAAGTTTGTTGTTTAAATAGCAATTCCCATGAAAGGAAAAACCTTGCTGGAATCGATTTAAGAGCCTGGCCAGCCCATAGTTTTTCATATTATGAGCTTTTTTGCAAAAAAAGGTTTCCGTAAGTTCAAAGGCAAATATTGCTTTAGTATTCTGAACTGGTACAACGTAGGTAGGTAGCACGCCAAGTAGCACGCCTAGTAGCACGCCTGAGTGGCTACTATCAAAGATAATAATACAGTGGGCTAGTATAAGTTTGCAAAATATCATAACTTTTTCGTTTGCAGCTGAATTGTTATAGTTATAACTGGTAAAATGCAACAAAACACTCAACATTATTCGAGTTCTTAGAAAGACCTAGTACATAGATTATTTCTTTTATTCATAGGGTTCCCAGGATACGTGGACGGAGATATTTACTCCCTGATCGAAGCAATAACAGAATACTATTGGATCCTTCGAGCATTATTATAATAACTATGATCGCTGTCATTCTATAATAAAACCGGCCAAGTGCGAGACGACTCACGCACGGAGGGTTCCGTTCCATCGTATATAACTATTTTGCAAAAGGAACCAGGAAAAAATAACAGAAAGCCATCTTGACGCGGCCATCCAAGTATCCAAGTTGCTTAACTTCAGTGATCGGCACTCAACTTGGTATGGATATGGGACTCCTAGATTATTAAATTTATTTATTTTTATTTGTTGTTATAGTGGCAAGAGAAATACATATTCTGTGACAATTTCAGTTGTCTACCTTTTACGGTTCATGAGATAAAGCCCGCAGACGGAGAGACAGTGGAGGCTTAGCAATAGGGTTCTGTTTTCACCCTTTGGGTACGGAACCCTGAAAAGTAGTTTCTCTCAGGATCCGGTAAGAAGGTTGCAAGGTACTAAAACGTAAACTTGTATAGTCTTCGTACACTATTCAAAGCTCAACCTCTATATAGTAAACAATCTGAAGTGTTCATACGAATCTGTCGGGAAAACCCAGACTCATCATAACAAAATATGTTAACAGCTCACTCGCAACTCAAGATGGATCCGAAATAATCTACAATTTGATCTAACTAATAGATGGTTCCAGATATGAACAAGGCTCTTCGGTTTTTTGTTAACCGTATCTTCCTCGTATATAAAGCAAATAATTGAAGGTTGTTGGTTGTTTAAAATAGCTCAACATTTGATATGAACGTCATTTGCGACGGACATCTGCGTTGCATCTTTGCATTGAACATGTCCGTGTATTTAGTATTTAGTGTGTTATTGCTAACAACAGTTTTGGCCGATGAGGAGTATTACGACCGCAGGTATGATTACTTCAACGTCGACCAGTTTGTAAATAATCCCAGGTTGTTGAAGAAATATTTGGATTGTTTTCTCGACCAGGGTCCATGTACGCCTATAGGAAGGGCTTTCAAACGTAAGTTATCCTGTTGTTTTTTTTAATAATATTTACGATTACATACTAACGTGGCTTCTTTCATTGTATTTTTTTTTATAAAACTTGTTTATCATTTTATTTAGATTTTAAATTAAGAAACTCGTTTTATCATTTTATTGAGAGCGACATTTTGCAAGGCTATAGGAATCGTTGTTGACAAAATAAAGCTTCTTTTCCTTTTTTCTTGTTGATAATTAGTTAATTCGTATCGTAGTCTAACAACTTTGTTTACAGAACCCTGAGTTCAAATGACGACAGTAACGAAAAGTGATCGGGACGTCTTATTTTCTATGGGAATTGCGTAGTTTCATGTCCACAAAATAGAGGTGCATTACCAAATTGCATCGAAAAGAGACGTCATAAGTCATAACATCTCTTCCAAACATTGTCGATCACGTTTCGTTAATATCGTCACGTCAACCAAACTCAGGGTTCAGGACAGGATGCTTTATCAATTATTTATTATTATTAATTTATGTGTTCAGATCGCGTAAGTTTAAAAATATTTAATGCTTTATCAACTACAGGTTTTTTATAAAAGACTCCTACTTATATGATAATTTGATATCTTAATAAATGAACAGAAATTTATTTATGTCTTAAACATTTTTCTACTTCGACGGGACTTAAACCTTCAACCCTTCCTCAGACTTTTTCACTCCTACGCAGCTACGTCACTTGACCTCGTGACGCAATTGACAGCACATCCCGTACGGAGGGGGTTCAAATCCCGTCGGAGTCGAAAGTGTAGGACATATTTAAATTTCTTAGAAAATTACCCCAGTGCTTACGCACTATAATAGCAAAAATCTTAAATGAAAAGAAGTTGCCGTGGTGGTCACGGTATAACAATCGAACCTTCCAACTCGACTTGCGTTGCAGAACGAAATCGAATCGAATCGACCCCTGCAACGCACACGTAAGAGTCGACTAACGGAATCTGCTCGAAAAGGGCAGCAGCTTATTTCTATTTACTTTTAACACCTCTACTGCGATCCCCAACCCACCTGCCTGTGCTGATTATGACAATACCCTTCATTTGTTTGGCATGCCATTAGATGACGAGGCATTTGGCTACCTTAAGAGAGTCATAGTTACTCCCGCCGTTTACCCGCGCTTGCTTGAATTTCTTCACGTTGGCATTCAGAGCACTGGGCAGAAATCACATTGCGTCAACACCCGCGAGGGCCATCGCAATGCTTTGTTTTAATTAGACAGTCGGATTCCCCTTGTCCGTGCCAGTTCTGAGTTGACCGTTGAACGGCGGTCGTAAAGGCGCGCACCGACCGAAATCAATACGGCCCCATGGCTAGGGAGATCTGCGGAAGGCCGGAGCACGAGTCCGGATTCAGCCCCCCCGAAAGTAGGCATCGACCAGGCCCGGCACCGGCCGCATCCGCTTCCCTCCCAAACCCGACACTTTTGGCATGTTCAGCCGTTGAGTGTTGATGAGGCGAGGAAGAGAAAACGTTCAGACCAATTGTTTTCATTTCAGTTGTGCTTCCCGAAGTAATAAGAACGGCTTGTGCAAAGTGTTCACCGCCCCAGAGGAAGTTCACAAAGAAAGCATTTGATGCCTTCAAGAGGTCCTTACCAGAGAGTCATGCAGAACTCGTCAGAAAATACGACCCAAGGAACAAATACTATGACGCATTTGAGGAAGCAATTGCTCATTAGACGCACCTTTCTGCATAATTATTTTAAATAGGAGGTAAGTTTATATTGTTTTACCAGTTTGAAAGGTTGACGGACAATAATTATTAGCCGGTGTCCGGTAGGGTCTTGTTGTGCTGGCGTCTAACTTACCCATTACTAGTATGTAGTCAGTCGCTATCGGCAACAGTATATCTAGCGGTCTTGTGCCATTCTGATCGACTGCCTGCCCTTAGAATGTCCTTTGACCTTCATGTGGGTTGTCTATCTGACCTTCAGTAGATATTATGTTTAGTGTGGGCAATTACTTAGTAGGTACCTATTTATTAAGTGCCAGGGATGATCCTTATATTTTCATAGTGGAAGCTTATTGGTTAGAATGATATCTTTTCGTCGGGGCAGACGTTTTGCTATACCTACCTATGGAAAGTAGATTGTTATTTACATCGTGTGCTAATCAATATCAGGGACCTGGATTTGCACTACCATTTGCTTAAATTAAAGAAATCACTGATAAAGATTCAGGAGATACACAAAACCGACGAGACTTGTAGGTACCTACCGCATTTTATGTAACTTCGACAAAACCGCACTTTACAAAGCGCAACTTTGTAGATATATCCTGGGCCTTATTCTGCTATAGTAATCGATTCTCCATCACAGAATAAAACATTTAATAAAGAAACTACAGATAGGTAATGTTATTGCACTCTCTTATTTGATGTTTGGTAGTTCGACTGAAAATCAAATAGTCATTTCCTAATGCTTTACCGATTAGATTTTTTATTAAAATCGTTTTCTGCGACGATGCCATTGTCATAGTGAAGTGATTGGTAAGCAGAATTTGGTCTGTCAGTTGCGTCGCCAACCCAAACAAATGGTCAGGTCACTTCGTCCGCGCTTGCCTTATAGGTAAACAGATGACGTAGAAAGCCCTTGAATGCATTTGCATTGGTAAATAATGAATATCAATATTATGAATCATCAAGCAGAAGGTTCAAGAAAGGCCTTGGAGGAAATTAATTTGTCAGATGACCTACCTACACAATAGCCCCAGTTTTTTAATGATCCCTAATGAGAATTTCAAAGAAACGAAACTAGCGTCATGCAAGTTCGAAAGGAATCAGTAATAAATAATAACCTAATGGATTTTAAGAAATGAAATAAGTCCCAAAAATTATCGGTTTCGGCGGGATTCGAACCCGCGCCCCACCCTCAGTACGGGTGTGCTCTAACCAACTAATGGATTTTGTTTCTTTGAAAAACAATGCAAGTCACAATTAACTTTGATAAAATGTTAAAATTTCAATACTTGTATTACTTTTATGTTTATTTGTAGCATAGATGCTAAATGTTGTAGCAAACTTGGGCTGCAAAGCTACTACACAGCACAAAATGAGGATTCAAATATTATGTAGGAATCTTCAGAAATATTTAACAGTGACAGCTTATAGTGTACCTCTAAGTAAGCCGACCGTCTTACCGACTAAGTAAGACTTACTTAGTCTGAGTAGTGTACATATCACAGACGAAAAAGATGCTATATAATTTTATCTTAGAATAATATATAGCTCGCCATATAATCACTATGGATGGCTCATAGTGATTGTAACGCGGTTAATATGTTATACATTATATTACGGTATCTTAAGATGCTTTGCTATATAGTGTTTAATAAAAAATACGTGTGACACCTTCACCGTTCTCATGAGACCATATTAAATATTACCGTATAAACATGTGTGTAATAGGGTACCTTAAAATGCTTTAATATTTTATCGTAAGTTACTTATCTTAAGATAAAAGTGTTATAGCATCTTCATCGTGAGTGACGACCTTAAAACAAACAGCGAGATTGCTGTTAGCTGTCACCGCATGGACAGCACGCGGACAGTGTGCGGTCATAACGATGTGTGGCGAATGCGTGCCGGAGCTGTACACGGTAGCGCTGCTTCACAGATGTGCTACGTCCCTTATGAACGTAAATTCAATAGCTTGATGGGACCATTTTCAAGGTTATCATGTAATAATAAAGTCAAGAAAGAGTCATGACTCTTTCTTGTCTTTATTATTCCGCTATTCCCTCATAGGAGTCAAGACACTGCTTAATTCACACCATAATGTCCTTTTAAAATTTAAAATCCTTTTTATTCAAATCAAATTAAAACTAGTATTTACAACTGAAAGAATTGAGCTAACTGCAGACTGTTGCAATTAATCTACAGGTAGCTCAACTGAACTAACTTGATACGTTTGTATTATAGCCTAGCTAGATAATCACCTAAATTAAAATGAATGGGCGGAAGAATATTAGTCGTTATTTTAAGTTTTACTAATGTATATTACATTCTGCAACATTTTATTAGAGGATATGCCAATTTTTGTACTTATCACTTACCTACCTATCTACCAATTTTTTTTTTAGTAGAAAGTGTCAAAAAACTGCAGTAACTACTTAACTGGTTTATCAAGTACATTATCATTCTCATACGCAAGCGCAGTGACTTTTTGATTTATTGTACTTATTTTTAGTTTTTCGTAGTCTTTGTTTGCTAAATTTTTCCTTATTTGAGACAAGTAAAGTAGGTACTTACATTTGCAGTTCCAAAATTCCCAGCATTGCTTAAGATTCCAGGTAACATTAAGATTTGCTTTGGGTTATGAGCTTCATACGCTACATTTGCTAGTATCGCTTTGAGTTCTATGTTCAGCTGGTTTGGGTCAGTAACAGTTCGTATATATTTCGGTAAAAGGTTCAAATTTGTTTACACAACTACACAGCCGTACCCATGTGCCAATCATGGTAGTGGGTATACAATATCGTGCATATAAGCCGCAGTCGGTCTCTGGCACGGCTAGTTCTTTGGGTCTATTATAGAAAGTAAAAGGTGGGTCACACTGCACAAACCGAATTATCAGTTACGTGTTCTCCGATACAGTTTATGTGATGTTGTGTAGTGTTACTTCATACAATAAACATGTTATCGATCTTTAAACGGACAAGATCTTTTTAAAATTAGCATACAGCGCTATATAAACTATTATTTTGTAGGACTTAAGTAATCTTTATTCGCCGCACATCGGAGGTTTGTCCGATGTCCATGGAGAATAATCATTAAACAAATTTGTAGTTTGGTATTCGGGACAAGGCATACTTACGAGTTATTTCAAAGGAGGCAGACGTGATATATTGGATTTTTGAACTTGTTTCCAGATTTAAAATAATAAATATGAGGAGCCTGTTGGTCCTTGCGTGTCTGGTGGCTGTAGTTTTTGCTGCGGAAAAGGCGCAGTACAATACTAAATACGACAATTTTAATGTGGACACGCTTATTGAAAACGACAGACTACTAAAGGCTTACGTCAACTGTTTTCTGGACAAAGGAAGGTGCACACCCGAAGGAGCTGAATTCAAAAGTGAGTTATTTTCTACTATTCGTTCAATTGTAGGAAAAATAGTGTTTTACACGATCCTAAGATTTGTGACCCAGAGATTCAAGAGGATGGTGATAAATCATAGAATCGTGTACGTAATTGTGTTATTCTGAATGCAAAAAAGTAGATGAAAATAAGTAATATATTGGGGAAACCCTTTCTATATGATAGTCATCTATACAAAATTATAAAGGATCTCTGTAGAGCATTTGATAGACAACCAATAAGACATATGATAATTAAAATAGATATATTTGAATTAGCACTTGCAGAAGTCAATGATAGAGCCTAATTACACAGGGTGGCTTTATGAGATGGGGTTGTAGCCAAAAAAGAAATCATGACAGCTAGAGAAAAGTTATGTAGGTACCTATCTTATGTCATGTCATGGGTTCAATTTGAGAGAAAACGGCAACGGTACCTAAGCCGTCTTTAAGGATTTTTCAATAGAGTTTACAAATTCATACCGGATAAATGTTTAAGGATAAACCTATTAAAATACAGGCTTTGTATACTCGCTAGCAGCAAGTACACCAGTTGTTCAAAACTATTGTTAAAATTTTCTTAAAATAGCTCGGTAGCAGTCGTACCTATTAAAGAAATAACTATGAAAGTCGATAAACAGTGAAGATATACCAAACAAACATAGAGCGGAATTGAAAACCTTCAAACTTTTTCAGTCGATTGAGAAGTCCTAACACCATGAGCCATGACAACCGTGTGATGAAGTAATATTTATTTTTTATGTAACGCATATTACCTATTCACTGGAGGCCAGTGATACCGGTCAAGGCTAGGACCTTAAGAAATCAGTTTTTTGATTAAGATTTTAAAAATCGTTGATTGTAATCATCTTAAACCTATTAATAATTTAAAGAATTAAACAAGGTTTGAGTTAATTTTCGTGTTAAGGATAAAATCATAGCTCTCTTTAAAAGCTACAAATGCTTTTATTTTGATGATTTGTCATGAATCTTGGATCATCACAGCCATTTCCATCATAGACCGTAAGGCCATTGCTGTCAGATTTTGAAGTGATACGAAATCCTTCATAGTTACTTACTATCTAATAAATGCCTTCTTTGTTTTTACTTTATCTAGTTAATAATAATGACGTCTAACTTTCAACATTTGGTCTGTCTTTTGTTTACCGTTGAAATAATTGGTGATATTTAAATAAGGAATATCGAATATCATCCTTGTATCAAGTTATCTTATATTTTACCAATTAAGTACAGAAAATGCTCATCAAATTTAATGTTTTCATCATAATATCACCGTATCTTTAGCCACACGAGCCATTGTTTACTAAACTTCCCACTGTTATTACAGAATTCCTACCGGACGCGGTGAAAACCACTTGCGGTAAATGCAGCGAAAAACAGAAGAATAATATTAGGAAGGTCATAAAAGCCATACAGAAAAAACACGCTCGTTCCTGGGACGATCTGGTTAAGAAGAATGACCCTACCGGGGAACACCGCACCAAGTTCGATGAGTTCATCCAAGAAAGTTAAATTATCTGAAAGCTATACGTTCTCTGATAACATGGTCCAGTTTACTTCAGGCAGTTCTGAGGCAGGTCAATTTCCGACACCGAACAAATGACATACTCAGTTTGCACCTAGAGTAGAAAATCCTGTAAGACTTATCCCACCTAGAGCAAAATTGTTGGTCGGACCATGTTAACAAGGAGCATTATTAAAAATTCATATAGTATTAGGTTAGGTTACAATGATCAGACATAATTGAGATTGGAAACCTATCGTTTCTCTAAAAATACAGTCTAAAAGAAATCAAAACAGTGGGCTGTAAGGAGTTTTCAAGCCTCAGTTTTCTGGACAAAGATATTGTGATTTGCTCTCTAGAGTACGGGATCTCACCAATCTAAAATATTATTATAGTGATTGTGATATTTATTCCGATAGGTTTGAAGCACGTTTAAAGCATAAACATGACAATTGTATTTATTTATCGATATTGACTGGATATTGGAATACAATTATAATTTTATTACTTTGTTTTTTTAACCCCAATACCTACTTAGTAACCAGTTGGAACAGGAAGTTACCTCGACAGTGGCTATCGGCCCTAAGGTCCAATTGAGGAACTCAAAAATATCTAGTTATAATGAGAAACAAGTTCCTTCTATGAAAACGTATTTCTGTCCAACTGATTTTTGAGATAAATAGTACCTATTCCAGGTCTAAATTTACACTATGCAAAATTTCATCCCGATCTGTTCAGTACTTTTGGTGTAAAGAAGTAAAAAAAACCTAACATCTAACTTTCGAATTCATAATAATTTGTGTGATGTAGGACTTGAATAGCCTTTGTTATCAAAAACAGGAATAATCCTAAAAAATGGGTTAAGTTCATTCTAATTCCTTTTTGAAGTAATGTTTTAAAATTTACATGACTAAAGAAAATTACAAACCAAGAATAGAAAAAAAACATTGTATTTGAAATTGATCAGGTGCTAACTGCATACTGGTGCAAACAATCTAGAAGTAGCTCAACTGATCCTTAACAATACCAGTCGGAAGCGTCCCCGATGCTGGCTACATTGCCCTGCTGTATAACAATACTGATGCGCTGCGCCAGATACTCACCATCTCTCGAATCACGCATCATTAAGTAATATTACATCGAAAACCTTTTTTCCATTTAAAGGCCTACGTCCAGCAGTGGCATAAACTGTTATGATAATAATGATGAAACCTTGTATTCATTTAACACTTGTTTTCAAGTTTCTGCTTGCATCAGAGCAAACAGATTTTATTGTTCAGAGTTCAATAAAACAGGTTGGATGTGGGTTTTCGTGTCATGCAAGCGAGTGATCGCCGGTTGCGGCAACCAGCTAACCTGATGTAACTTCATCATTGAGTAACAGTCTCGCGAGCGCAACTCCGGCACTGCATCATTTGTTCTGCGTAATTGATTGCAGACTTTGCTGTCAGTGATGGTCAGCAAACAGTTATTTGGCTTGGCTAGCCACATAATGGACCAACTACTATAATTTACTTTTCGCTTCTTCAAACGAACTTCTAGCTTCGACAAAAAATTGAAGCGAACAAAATCAATAACATTTTGTTTCTTATTTGATAATAATTACTATTTAAGCTGTTTATGTTTAAAATTTGACTTGTCTAAGTGCTTATTTTGTAAGCCTAAAGAAATAAAGTCTTTTGACTTTTGAAAATACTACTTATATTTTCTTACATAAAATGAACTTTGTACGTTACGTATGTTTAATGTTTACATCTGTTTCTTTTTAGTTTTATTTGTGGTGTACAATAAAGAATTTTGTATTGTATTGTATTGTATGAAAAATTCTTTGTTGGAGAGTTCTTTGTTGATCTAGAGTTATTCTATAACTCTAGATTTTCTTATCATTTTCCTGCCATACCTAAAGTTTATTATACAGACAAATATAGGTAGGTACATAGTTTCATAATTATAATACCTCATTAATATAAGGTACATATTATGTAAACTTATTGGGAGATAGAATGTATTTTCATGTCAAACAAAATGTTTCATCTAAGATTTTGTTTCATCGGTAGTTAACGAATTCATACAGATGTTTGAATTTATTAGGTCCCAATCAAATGAATACTTACATTTAGCTGATGTCCTTGAATGATAAAGGTAAAAAAAACTTAAGTGCCCAGAAGTAGATAAGTCCGGACTTGTGATCACCCAGTTAGAAAAATTAAAAAAAACTGACTTGCTGCATTTGTCCTTTATTAACGCTAATATAAATAAATGGTTGCTACTATAATGCTTCACTAATCTCGTAAATCCTGTGTGGGATAGCCAAGTCTGTTAACTATCATGATAAAGTGATCGGCAGGTATCTTTGTACTAATTCAGTGAACATTATTCTCCCAGTACGAAGGCCGTGAAATCCTTCTCGTGCTTGCCCTCAGGGTCGTATTTTTTACGGAAACCTTCGAAGTCCGAGGGTTTTTTCTCGCTCAAAGCCTTCACCGTTTTCTTCACGTGGGTCTTTTGGATGTCAGAGCATTTCGCGCAAGTCGTAGCGATCACTTCTGGTAGCAATTCTGGAATATAGAATAATTATGGAATACTAGCTTCTGCCGGTGGATTCGCACGCGTTGTTCCTATGGAAACTTTCAAAGGTTATTTCTATCACTAGTAAACTGATATCTACTAATATTATATAATGCGAAAGTGTGTATTTTTTTGTTTGTTTGTCCTTCCTTCACGCCCTAACTATTAAGCCACCAATCGGCTTGATTTTAGGCATGCATGCCTTAAATCTTATTCGTTAGGCTCGCGGCTTCGCACGCGTTGTTTAAAGTTATTTCTATCCCATGGGAACTGATTGATGGGATAAAAAATAACCTAAGTTACTTTCCATCCTTTCAACTAACTCCATGCCAAAAACCAAGCCAATTGGTTTATCAGTAAGGGCGTGAAGGAAGGACAAACAATCAAATAAACACTTTTTTATTTTTTATATCAGTATGGATAGCCTGACAGCAATATTTTCAGAGCCCTTAGTTCCGTGAGTCGCTGGTTTCGTCTCTACGATGAGACGTTCTATTTTTGTAAGGGTGATTAGCAACTCTACTCTACCTTGCGGTCAACTACGATACTTGTATATCGTTGCGCGTCGTCGTCGAGACGATACTATCGACTCACCGAAATTAAGGCTTTGGAGGCCTACTTTTATCATCGACGAACGATAATCCGTGCTGCAGTAGGTACTTCGCAATAACTGCGCATGAAAATAACTAGAGTGAGGGTCATGTTCTCTACTCACTTTTGAAATCCTCCGAGTGTTCAACATCGCAGGGTCCCTTGTCGAGCATACAGTTGATATACGCGGTGAAAAGGTCATCATCGCCAATGATCTTATCGACATCGATCTTGTCATATTTCTCGTCGTAGCACAACACTAGCGGCACTGCTAGAGCTAGGAACACAACTAGGGATGTGTTCATTTCGGTGATCCAGTTCAACTCTGCAAAACAAAGGGCTGTGTTATGTTTTGTTAATATATATTTTTAGTAGATTTACATTTAAGGCATATTTTCCAGACAAGACTTTTAATTTTGCACTTAAAAACTGCAAATACTTACTGGCTAAGCGTTATTCTATATCATAAAGAAAGCCTGCCCCAGAGTAGACTTGTTTTATTCAAAGAGCCTGCTTCATTTCTCACACAAAGCAGAGATGTGGATTGCTGGTGTTAAAGCAAAGGCGCATATAGAGCGTCGCGGACTATATAAGAAATCGTATCTTACGTCGAACATAATGTTCCTCTTTTTTCTCTATGATAGGTACTTTCCAATAAAGCAATTGAATTAGGGGGAGGTTTGCGTCCAGCAGTGGACCATTAAAGGCTGTTGAGGAGTAGGAGAAGGAGGTACTTCAAATGATGTGGTGAATACTTTTTACAGAAGTTAATGTTAATTAGTTAATGGTAAATCACAGTTATATTTTGTCAAAGACATCGATTCGAACCGAGATAAAATTTCTGGAAAATTCACACAGCATCAATAAAGAACAAACCTGTTTACGAAAGTAAAGTAGATAGAATATGTACACTTTATTGCATAAAAGTTGTACATAATTATAGCAGATAATGAGTGGCACCATTACAGAATTTGAAAATCAAAAAATATAACTAAATATAATAACTTTATTACTTTCGAATTTATAATATTAGTATTGAAAATATTTTTAGCAACAAAGAAAATTACAATTAAATAATAGAATCAAATTAAAGCGAGTATTTACAATTGAAACAATTGTGATAACTGCAGACAATCTACAGGTAGCTCAACTGATCCATATCAATACCAGTCAGAAGCGTGCCCAAGACGCTGACTGCATTGCCCCGCATAAATATAATTAACATAAAGAAACACACATTTAAACATAAAATACACTACTCAAAATAATGTCATACAATGAAGTTTAAGTAACATACTTAAACTTCATTGTATAATGTTGTACAGAATTATTCTTGCGAAAAGGTAGTACTCTAGATCTGAAGACATTTATTGAGGAAAAAAGTAAGGTAGAGCTATCTGCTCTACCATAAATTATTACGGTAAAAGATTAAACTTACTGACGTTTTCAGTTACGTTTTGGTCGGTAGATAGCTGGATGATACAAATCCCATATTTTCCTACAGTATTTATATCAAAATTGAACGGATGTACTCAATTATTTTGATTCCAAAATGTGTCCAAAAATTGAATTATTATTTTTGTCATTGTTGGAGATAAGCCAGATAGTGCAGTGATGGTTAAAATTACATTAACATTGACCTTGATAAAGATATTCCGTACCTTGGTAATAATGGTTATTATTGTAAAAAAATAATCCAATCATCTTTCTCTAGTGAGAAAGATGATTGGATTCATCTTCAATTTTAATTTAGGACTAGTGTCCTAAATTAAAATCGACTTAAGGAATGCTACAAAGTATACATGAATGCTACATGTAACAAATTTAAATGGTATAGAACCAAATTGACAGTAAAACCGGCCAAGTACGAGTCTGACTCGAGCACGAAGGGTTCCGTACCATTATCTATAAAAACGGCAAAAAATCAGGTTTGTTGTATGGGGTACTTAAATATTGGTTTTATTCTGTTTTTTAGTATCTGTTGTTATATCGGCAACAGAAATACATCATCTGTGAAAATTTCAACTGTCTAACTATCACGGTTCATGAGCACAGCCTGGTGCCAGACGGACAGACGGACTGCTGGACAGACGGACAGACGGGGTCCCGTTTTACCCTTTGAATTCTTACATGTGTCTACATGGTCTGAGGACACCCAGTAATTATACACATTAAGCATTTATTACGATGCCTAGGCTTTTCGTGTCCAGTTAACCTCATCATCTCTGATTACCGTCAAGGAAAATTTACTCAATAATTGCAGCAGATTCCTAGACTTCGAAGGCTTCGATTAAATTGTTATGAGATACAGGGTTATTGATGATTCACTGACACTGCGTGTACCTACTGCAGGTTCTACCCATCAAGAAACCATCTAATAACGCTGGATTTCTTGTATTATTTTAGGATTTTAGGTTACCTATAGTAGATATAATAAATTTATGTAAAATAGGTGAGAACCTAGTGCTTAGACAAACCTAACGTAGGCTTTAATTTAAGGTTCAGTTAACTAAGCTATGTAACCACTTGTGGTCAAAGTGAAAATGAAACCACTGTATGTGTGGTTTCTAAATCACTTAAATACTAGTGGTTTATATATCAAGAAGTACAAACGTAGTATAGAACTCTCTCCGGACAGGTGGCGCACATTAGGGAAGGTCTATGTCCAGCCGTGGGCTAGGACGACAACGATAACTGACTACCAGAGTCCACTAGAAAAGTCCAATCCTTGCCAGTTTTTAAAGCTCGTGTCAAGGAGTTTTTCCTTTCAGAAAAGTGAATAATGGTACTTTACTTTGACTATTTATTTATTTATTTAAGTAGTTAGTATATTATGTTATTTATCTAAGTTAGGTCTTTTTAGTATTAAATACATATGTATTTTAGATAATCTTAGGTACACCCCCTGCCTTTCTTAAATGCACAATTCTTTCCATCCCAAGGTTGCCTGGAAGAGATCGCTTCTAAGCGATAAGGCCGCCCATTGTACTTATCTTATGTGATGTCTCTTTGTTATGTTATTTTCTCGTGTACAATAAAGAATTTTTGTATTGTATTGTATTGATAACGTTTATCTAATGAATGGAAATACTGTAATTAAACGTGTATACACATTGATTAAAAAGTGTTGTCTTTTTCTACCAAGGTTACGTATCACATCCTTCCTTCATCCGTCGGTAATTGCGTATTTAATTAGGCTCTGAGTTGCGCCACGAACGATGGCAACAATCGGAATGCCTTCCGATGATTGTTGCAAAATCTGATAATATACGAAACTTGTTCCGAGTCCAAACTATAGGTTATAGTTTTATAACTATATTAATAATATCATAAACTATTTGACGACCTCTGTGGCGCGGTGGGCAAAGGTCCGCCTGCGACGCTTGAAGTTGCGGGTTCGAAGGTGGGAACCTTGGGACCAATATTTGTACGATCTGCAGCTATTTGTTCCGGGTGTTCTGGTCATTTTCTATATGTATATCAGTTATCTAGTACCCATAACATAAGTTCTGCTTGGCTTGGGGCTAGATAATGCGGTGTGAATTATCCAGCAATATTTATTTATATTTATGCACAGTTTATAATCTGATCATTATGAAAAACGTCGAACATATACATAAAAAGCCTTACATAGAGCCGAACATGGAATCTCCTCCTTTTTTAAAAGTCGGTTAAAAGTATAAAAGTTATTGAACTAAGTTATCAAAAATCTTCGATTTCGGCGGGACTCGTTCGAGTCGGTTCGAGTCCCGCCGAAATCGAAAAGTTTTGATAACTTATTTCACTTCTTTTTTTTCCAAAGTGCAGGTAAGGACTATAACAAAAAAAATCTTATAAAAGTTCTTAGCTTTTTGCTTTATAGTGCGTTACTCGCACTGGGTAAATCTTCTACGAAAACTTATAAAAGTTTTTGTTTCCTCTCATGCATTTAGCAGCTTACAGCGCCCCTACCGGGTAAACTACTTGTGTACTACAGCTTGTAAGTTTTTATAGTCTCTATTGTTCATTTGTACTCAAAGTACTTTATGTTCTTACGCAAATCATGGTGTCATGATAAGAGCAACATTTAATATCAGAAGATCAGGCGATCTGGAGCATAGCTTTGTTGCGGCTTGCAAAGGTTAGTACATTTTTATTGTATTTATTAATTTACAAATTATTTACTGAAAAAAAATTACTTTACCTGCTTGACAATAAAAGTCATGTAAACTTAACCGAGAGATCATTTAAGAAGAATAATTTATTCATTTGTTACATGTTGTTGTGTGCAAGGATCTTATGACAATTTCTAGTATCAAACATGTACCCCGTTGGTGCGCTACAAAATAACTAGAGATAGATAGATAATGCCTTATTTCATAGCCTAACATTCAGTACATTAATAAACAATAGAAAGGCAATTTAGAGCAGGTGATTGTAACCCTCTTAACATCTAAAAAACAAATGTCTCGAAGAAACTGTGAAAAAGAGATTATTCTCTTTGTAACTATGAAGCCCGTGACGTTAAGGGGGTTATTGAAAAAAAAACGCAACATAAAAATGTTCTTTATACTTAGTTCAATTAGCATGCTTATTCTCAAGATCTTAATATCTGTATTTATTGAGAAATCGTAGTTTTAGTAAAAAATTAGAAAATTTTATGGAATCGTGTTTTCGAAACATATGGTCGATAGAGTAAGTCCTGAACTTTACCATGTATAAATTTAAAAGTTAAACATGTAGTAGTTTGGAAGATATGCAGGTCCGGCGGTGTTGATTAAGGGTAGTATTGGGTCTTAAACATAGTTTTTTTGTTACTTTGTAGGAGCACGTTTTTTTTAATAAAGACTTCTAAAGGAAGGGTTTTGTAGTAGGAAGGTCTAGGTTCCTTCCGTCCTTGCAAGCATTGTTGCCTTGCAATGCAATTAGACATAAATGCAATTATTATACTTCCGGTTCCGGATGAATCAGTTCAGATAAGGATCTTCGATGAAGACAGTAAAGATAATATGTGCAGAATGTAAGAATATTTATTCCGATGTGAAAATCGAACCCAATCCAGCAACCTCGCAGACGAAGAAGTCTGCGAGGTTGCCCGCTGCACCAAAAATAATTATATTCCACATAAATGTATAAGTAAAATTGTTCGTGTTTATAGGTATAAAAATGATGAAGCTACTCGTAACTCTACTGATAGTAACAATGCTGGGCTCGTCGTGCGAAGCTGGAGCTGGAGACGTCCTGGATCAGTACGACCTGGTCGCGATCGCCAAAGACGACAAGCAGTTCCAGAGGGTCACGGAGTGCTTGGCGCTTGACGTCCCTTGCGATAACTTGCAAGGACTTAAAGGTTTGTTTTCATAACCGATTACGGGAAACCAAAGGTTCTTAGCAGTTTTTATTAAGATCTGTGACTTTGACATACGCTACAAATACGTCAAATTTTAATATGATGAATCCTCAGAGCAATAATGCTTTAGTTATTGCTCTGAGGATGAATCATTGGTTTTTGCTTTATAGTGCGTAACTCACACTGTTTTCTACGAAAATTTATAATGTCCCAAAAATGATCGATTTTGGCAGGATTCGAACCCGCGATGATGATAAAATACGACATCATTTAATAATGTCCAGATGTCGTGTTTGAAAAACTAAAAGTCGTCTTGAGTTGTTGAACGCAATTTAAATAAATAACCCGGAACACTTCGATAGCGCGATCTAATATTTTAAGTGGCGACATCTAGTTAATTTCGAGTCTTAGTTAGTTTGTTTACGCCAGTAGCTATGAAAACCGTTTGAGCTGTTGCTTAAATTATCATGAGTATCATCAAAATTGGCGAAGTCATTACTAAAAAAGTCAAAAGTCAATAACTTTATTTCTTTAGACTTACAAAAAAGCATCTTTATAAATAGTAATTTTCAAATAAGAAACGAGATGTTATTGATTTGGTTCGCTTCATAAAGTTGTTGTACCTTGTCGTGATTTATCAAAAGTGATAAAAAAAAATTAAAGCTGCATGGTATAAAAACTAATTCCATGAAATAATTTTTTATGAGACTATTTTGGGATCTTTTTCTTTCTAATATTTTTTTGAATCGGTCAATTAATTGACGGAAAAATTGACGAACATACATTTAAAAAAAACATAGAACCTCCTCCTGAAGTCGGTTAAAATCGTTATGCAAGTGGTACTTAATATAATTTCCAATCCCAAACAAAATTTTGTAGAATTTGGCATTATTAAAATTTAATTTGAAGTGAGAGTCGGACTTGATGAAGGTTTCCGTGCCATCGAACAAGATTTAACCAATAAAATCCATTGCACATTTTAAGGATGACAATATTTAGTAACAATTCCGCGCACAACCTTCTCCATTAAGATCTAGCAAAATGTAGTCCGCATTGTAGAAGAAAAAACCACACCAACTACAAAATGAAAAAATCTATTAAAGCCTAATAAATTAAATGAAAACATGAAATGAAACGTAACCGAAAACGCTCTGCGTTTGCTTGCATCGCTGGTGACGTCACAGCTATCACAGATTACAGTGTGTGTTGTTCTTGTTAGGTGTGGCGAGGTGTGGCAGGGATTATCGTTTCGACGCGCCATTATTTTATTTAAACTTAGAATTAGTTTTTACACCTAATACGATTGGCCTTGAAGAAATATTATTTACACTTTGCATTATTTTAATTAGACAAAACGTTACAATTATTTCCCAGTAGTAGTCAAGTAGCCTAAAGTTCAAGTCTTTCAAAGTATTATCTGTTTCAGAGAATGGAGCAATAGTGATCAAAACTAACTGCGGTGACTGTACCCCAGAACAAAAGGAAAAGTTCGAGCAGTTCAAAGCCTACATGAAGGAAGCTCATCCCAAGGAGCTTGAAGCTATTATGCGGTTCGTTTCTGAAGGAGGTGTTTTTGCTACGAAAAAATCATCCGATTAGTTATAATCTCGTGTAGGCGGGTTCTTCGATAGACGACCCGACCCCAACCAGGAGTTGGCAGCTACAACATTTGACAGATAATTCTAGTCTCTCGGTCTTTGATTATATAAATGTCCAGATAGACTGCCAAAGTAGTGAAAGCGTAGAAAAATAACGTCCAACTGTTGGCCTCTAAATCTTCAAACCGCGCTTGCTAATTTTTTCTATGAGCGTAATTTTGTATACACACGACGTTATGATAAATAAATACTATTTTTAATTGGAATTTCATTACTACTGTTATCCTTATGCCCAACCCGCGTCGAACAACCATAACAAATAGTATCAAAACGTGATCGTGACGTCTTATTTTAATATCGGTTTTAGTACAGTGCCTCTATTGTACGGACTAGGGAACTACGGAAATCCCATACAAATATAAGACGTCACGACCAGGGACCAGGTTTAATGGAGAAGGGGCTCTCACCTGATTGATTGGTCTAAAAAAAAGAGAGTTTTACATTTGCAAATTATTCAATGTAAAAGCAATCACATTGGTTTGGCTTCAAGCCAGCCTGTATTTACCGTTTCGTTTGGTAACCTAAAGACCTACTTGCAGAGTATAACAATGCGTTTTAGTTCTTGTAGAAACTATACAACACACCTTTTTTATCATTCTGGACTCACTTAGACTAATTAACAAGTTTTGTCTAAGGTTACTTAATTAATAGTAATAATATAATAATAATAATACTTTCCTTATTGAGACACAAGATCCATAAAAAATATAAGTTAAAAGAACACAAATTTCCTAAGTATTACAAAAATCGTGCGTTAAGAACGCAATACTAAATAATGAAGTAGATTTTATTTTTTATAAATGAAGTATTGAGAACGTAATACTAATTAATGCACGCTCATGATAGAGTTCTTTGTTAGTCGCAGTTGATCGGGGGATGTCCAATAGTGGACATGCGTATGTCTTAAATAAATTTGTGTAAATATTAGTTGTAATTATTGTATTCTATTGTTGTATTTTTTTAAAATAAATATATCGTAGTGATAAAAGATTATAATGTACACGTCTGATAGAAAAGTAGTCAACGATGTATAACAAGGTCGTTCAACCTTAAAGGGCTAAGGAAGTAGTACTTTGCATAACCAGTTTTAAATCCAATGTTGAAATCTGTACGCAACATAACTGTTTATGGAATCCTGATTCCAGGTATATGAAGAACTAGCAGCGCCTGGTGGTTTCACCCGCGTAGTTCCCGTTCCCGTGGGAATTCCGGGATAAAAAGTAGCCTATGTCCTATTCCAGACTATAATCTATCTCTGTGCCAAATTTCATCCAGATCCGTTTTGCCGTTCTGGCGTGATAAAGGAACAAACATCCATCCATCTATCTATCCATCCATCCATCTAAACTTTCACGTTTATAATATTAGTGAGATTAGTGGGATTCTTTAATACAGTATAGGAAGAAAGTCAAATAGCCGTGGTAAAAAGTTAGCTTATTGGTTTTTATAGTGTTCTTTTTTGTTTTTATAGTTTTTTTTCCCTGACTAAGAATTTGGATACCTCAAAATTTAATGACGGGTGGGATTTGATGTCCCGCTGTAGTTAACTTTTGGGATAGCTCAATAAATTCTCAGGATCTAGTTTTTATTGGGAGACTTGAACTAATAATAAATTGAAGTAATTTTACTGGTAGTTAGGTACATATAAGCCGAGTTCCGAACACCGAGATCCGACGAAGGACGAAAGTCCAGGATGTTGGTACTCGGGTCACGGAGCTCAAATGGAGTTGGGCTGGACTGCAATGCACCTCGCATTGGTGTTATGTGGAGCAAAACAGCGACTGATAGACGGTTAGGACAGGACCGTGGTGGATGGCACACACTTCGGGAGGCCTAATAGGCCTGCTGCACTACCGAGCAGTACAGCAGGCCTATTAGGCCTCATACCCAGCAGTGGGTAAATTTTGGGTGTGGATGGTAATGATGATGAGGTGCATTTAAATTTAATTAAAATTTATTTTAATTTCATTAAAATAAAGAAGAAAGTTTATCTGTACTTAATCAAAATAATTTAGAGTTTGCTAAGTTAGTTCATTGTGTTGGTACCGACAACGTAAGTTAGTAAGTTTTTTACATTACTTGATACTTGGAAATATTCGCAATTGATAAAGATGGAAGTTTCCCAGCGTGGAATATTTTTCTAGCATCTTGATTGAATACAATTATGTAGGCAGGTACGTCATATTTAATGATTTAGTGCAATGTGTTATCATTATCATCTAATGATAACACAATAATAATTAACACAAGGATAATAGTAATAATGATTTATTAATAAAATAATAGTTAATTATTAACTACATCGTCTGTACCCAGTTACTTGTAGCGTACTATACTACTGTGTGGAGACCAAAGCAGTGGAGTACTTAAAAATGAAGACTCTCGAAGGACTCTCGATGCGCGTCGAGAAGCTGGACTCTCGTCATAATGTGAGCGATTCATTTATGGTCAGAGTTCCAACTGAACATCTCTTGGTCTACCAAAGCGCAGAGTTTTGGTCGAAGGGCGTCAAGGTTCGAATGTTCATTAGCCGCCTGCAAGGGGACACCGCCATGCAATTGCATCGTCGTCAGCTGACACCCTGATTGCGTAATCTACACGCCATGACCGTAATGAAATCACAATTATCGTGTTATTAATTATGTTTTTATATATTATGCATGTTACTTTTAAGGTATATAATACTACGGACCTTAGAATGAGCTAAACAATATCTGTAACTTTTCTATGGTCAGAAATAAATGATTAATTGTTTTTTCATCCCCATCTCGGAAAGAGTAGTTTTGCTCTTCGACATCTGAGTGTAAAAGCAGTTTTTATCCGCTAGAGGATAACGTAAATTGTAGTAAATATATACTCTTTCCTCGCTGAAGGGGGGTGAAAAGTTACGTGTTGCACTCGAGTGCAAATTTTTTTTACCTCGTGCTCTTTTGATTCCCTCGTTAACGCTCAGAATAGAATCCTTCGCTTGCTCGGTCATCAAAATTGAACACGCGGTTAAAAAGCAACTTTGCACTCTTGTATAACAAATAACTATTACTAAACATACATATCTAAACCGCACAAACATAATAACAAAAGGACAAAATAATGCTACAGTTCCCTTAGTGGGACGGAGCAAAATAACAGTGATTTTACACCGCTCAGTGCGTCAGCCAGCTGACTGGGTTTTAGGCCCGTATTATGAAAGCATGCTCAGTCATCGAGCTCTGCTTGAGTGATGCTTATGTCTAGTTTTGAGTGAATACTAATTTTCAAACAATGCTTGGGAGCTCATGTCAAAATCTACACTCACTCAAGTAGCCCTCAAGAGCGGATTTCCTCCGTCCACACCTTCGAGTAACTGCTTAGACATATTATTGAACGGTTACCAAGCATTACTTGACTATTTAACGCTTGAGTAGAGATCACGTAATGACTGCTTAAATAATGCTTGGGGAAGCTTTCATAATACGGGCCGTCTCGTTTAATTTGCATAGAAAGAAATGTAGAAATACATTATAATATAAAAATTTATAAAATTATAAATAAAAATTTATACTTAAAAAAAAGTTAAGTCATAAAAATAGTAGAATAGTAAAAACAGCGGGGCAATGCAGCCTGCGTCTTGGGGACGTGAGATTGTTATACATCAGCTACCTGTAGATTGTTTGAAACAGTCTGAAATTAGCTTAATTGTATCAATTGTTCATAGGTACTAGTTTTAATTTAATTCTATTATTTTATTGTAGTTTTCTTTGTTTTCATGAGTATATTTTAGTGATAAATGTAGAAAGAGATTTTCGTTGCGGCTCAGAGAGACAGCTGTTAGCCTGTTAGTTGTCTGACGGAGAGGTACAAGCTAAAATGAACTTTTTGCGTTGCAGTTAGAATGCAAAATGTATTTTTATCAGGCCTAGAAAGATAGCTCAGAAAGATCAATGTAGACAAGCAAGTTGGTCCGTACTTTCTTTGCTCACTTTGTATGCGGCCCGTTAAGTCTTGGACTGGTTTGGGAGAAGGAGATAGTCCATACTGGTGCCGGACGCCGCCACGAGAACCCGACTTTCTTTTAAACGTGAGTAAAGCTTAGAAAGTTCGCGAGAAAGTTTGTGTTAGATATTTTTCCTTAAATTTTGAGTTTGTTAGAATCTCATACTAAATTTAGGTTGCAAATGATACCTACTGCTTTCAATCATAAAGTTTTGACAATGAAGTCACTAAACCACTTTGTTTTTCTCTAGGAATAACAAATGTTTGAAAAAGCAAAGTACAAAACTCGGTGAAAATTAAAATACGTCGCTCTTTTAGTATCCATTTGATTAATTTTTAAACGATTGATTTACTACAACTGAAAATATTTTAAGTATTCTATAGTTTCGAAAGTTGTGAAAGTTTGACCGTACATAATTTTGTGTAAATCTAAGTACATTGATTCATTCAGTGGCAGTGGGCTGGCCATATCTCGAGATGAACGGACAACCGCTGGGGTAAACATGTTCTTGAGTGGAGACCACGATTCGGCAAACGTAGTGTAGGACCGTACGTAGGGCCCTCCGACTAGGTGAGATGACGATTTGCGAAAGACTGCTGGATGCGGCAAGCTTATCAGCCTATGTTAGTCCACTACTGGACATAGACCTCTCCTAATGAGTGCCAGCTCCTTGTGTTTATAATTACTAACGAAGATATTTTAAATTAAATTTCTTTATTGTGCTTTAATGTACCAGGCAAACATAAAAAATGAGGAGCGAGCTGATCTTCCTGTGTGCTCTGACTGCGCTGGTGTGCGTGTCAGCTCAAGGCAACAGATACGAGAACTTCAACACCGATGCCATTATCCAGAACGAGCGTATTCTGCTCGCCTACTATAAATGCGTCATGGATAAGGGACCTTGCACTAAAGATGGCAAGAATTTCAAACGTAAGTATTAAGTGTCATTGTTTAATGTATTAAATATTATATTCTATGACGAATTTAAATTTAGAATTTTGCATAGAATTGCAATTTTTCTACATCTGGATTGAAATGAGTATATACCAACATTTACCCATACGCATTCGTTAGTATATTTTAGATATTAGGACTTGTTAGTGGTAGGAAGGAGATTAAATTAACGAGTAGTCAATTTATAACTACTAGGTTATTTAAATGTAACAAAGGTTCTTAATCTCATTATATGTGAAGTATAATGTAGCATAAAAAGTCTGGCTATTTTCTTAGTTATAACAAGACTTCTACCATTAAATCCTTATAGGTTAACCTTTGCCTTGGAAATAAATTACCAAGGTACCTACTCTTTTGATGCATGCTTTGATTCTAAATGCTTTAATAGCATCATCAAGCTTCCTTGAAAATAAATAAAATAGGTACATATTAAATTTGAATAGGTATTTTAAGGTGAGGCGCGGGTTCGAATCCTGCCGAAACCGATTTTTTTTGGGATATTATTAAAAAGTTTTCGTAGAAGATTTACCCAGTACCTACGAGTAACGCACTATAAAGCAAAAGACTAAGGTATTTTAATATTGAATTTTAATTTTCGAGAAATAAATACCGGACTTTTATGCGAGAGCTGTTTATGCTGGAGACAGATCCGTAAGTTCAACCGAAAACTATAGCAAAATATTGAACCTTCCTGCTATAATTATTAATTTTACGGTTAACTTAGGCACTCAGTGAGCGTTGTTGAGTGCATGAGTAAATTGAGTAAGTCTGAGTATTGATTAAGTATCGCATGTTAGAGAATAACACATGCATGACCTGCATGTAAAGTTAACAAAGACGTAGTTCTTGTACATATCCGTTCAGTATTTGTTTACAATAATTGCTGTTCATTCGTAGGCATGACTAGTTACGATATGCAATGTGCTCTTTGGTAGTTTAGTAGTAAATTAATTCCATATTGTTTGAGTATCAAGGTAATTTAGGAAGCTCTATTAAAAAAAATACAATGCTGGATAATTCACACAGCATTATCTAGCTTGTGTTATGGGTACTAGATAACTGATATACCTACATAATATAAATACAATACATAGATAGATATTTTTTATCATACATAGAAAACGACCAGAACACCCTGAACAAATTTCTGCAGATCGTACAAACATTTGTCCCGAGGCGGGAATCGAACCTGCAACCTCATGCGTTGCAGGCAGACCTTCGCTTATTTATAAAAACTTAATTATATTGGGCGAGCCCTTTCAATGTGGAACTTCAAACTTCAATGTTTACTGGTCTAACACAGAGCATTTGGTTTCCAGGTGCACTACCAGAGACGCTGACAACAGCTTGCGGCCGCTGCTCTCCGAAGCAGAAGAGCGTAGTCCGGAGTCTACTCCTCGGCATCAGAACCAAAAGCGAGCCCCGATTCACAGAGCTGTTGGACAAATACGACCCTGAGAGGCTCAACCGAGACCAGCTGTATAAGTTCCTTGTTACTGGCGTTTAGATCTTGGAATTTATCATAATAATAATTGCTAGGTTAGGTACCTCTTAAGATAAACTTTTGATATTTCAATGTTTAAGAACACATCTAAAGCTTATATAGGTAAATAGCGTGCATGGTTATAAAGACGCTAAAATTTTTATTATAAATTTCGCTATGCCATAAGTTAGTACTATTTTCAGAGGACTATGACGATAGATATGATAGTTAATTAATTTTTCATCCCCCATCTCGGAATATCCTCTAGCGGATAAAAACGGCTTTCACACTCAGATATCGAAGAGCAAAAATACTCTTTCCTCGCTGAGGTGGGATGGAAAGTAACGTGTTGCACTCGAGTGCAAAGATTTTTTACCTAGCGTTCTTTTGATTCCCTCGCTAACGCTTAGGATTCTAATTTTTTAATCACTCGCTACGCTGGTGATCCAATTTTAGAATCCTTCGCTTGCTCGGTCATCAAAATTGAGCAATTGAGCACGCGGTTAAAAAGCAACTTTGCACTGTTGTGTAACAAATAACTATTGCTGATAGTTCCATCCATAGTTGCTTACAATGTAAAAAAGTAACTACCTACCTCAGTTACTAAACTATGTTTATTTTGATCAATTTTGCTGTTGAAGATCAAAATTTGATATATAAGTCGTAAAGAAATAAAGTTTACTAAAGTGGTCCTAACCTCTGCCAAACCACATCCCTGTAGACTTCATAGAATCCTAAGACTTTACATGTGCATTTATTATTAAAGTAATTTATTTAATTTAGTTGCATGTAACAAACATGTTATATGATAGTAACAAAATAAATGACTATTTAATGTATTGATCTATTAGTTGCTTCAATGGGTTCATTTATATATAAACGCAGAGACAATTTACAAGGTCTGCATTTGACGTTACTGAGGTTAAATTAAGTGCATGATTAGTAGGTAACAACTATTCTAAAAGCGTCATTTAGCGATCTTGAGTGAACCTATAATAATGATACGATTATATGCATAAAATAGTTCCATATAAATCGTAGACGCATATTTGCAGTGTTTTCCTTAGAAGCTCACTTGCTTCCTATATATATTGTAGAGCAGCTGAGACGATCCATATCGGTTCTAGATCACACTGTGGAATCATCAGAACAGAATTGTGTATAAAATGAAGAACTTCTGTCTTTTGTTGTGTTTGGCTGTGGCGGTTTTGGCTCAGGAGAAGTACGAGAACATCAATGATGACTTCGATATCAGTGAAGTCCTGAGCAATGAGAGGCTGTTGAATTCCTATGCTAAATGTCTACTCGACAAAGGACCTTGTACACCAGAAGTGAAATCAGTAAAAGGTAGGTAAAAATTACATATTTACTATTTTGTTTATTTGATACTAGTATCTGCCCGTGGCTTCACACGCGTTGGATTTATAAATATTATTGTGATTAGAAAACAGACTTGGTTTACAAACTTATGAAATAATTCACCTGATCGAAGTTAATCTTAGTATCGTTAAGCTTCCTTATCACCATCGTAATCATCATCAGCCTATTTAGTCCACAGCTGGATATGATAATTAAAAGGACATCGTAAATTTAGAAAATGACATTCATAAAGGAATTTTTGACATAGTGAATTGGCATGCCTATGTTAAGTAGTATATAACTGAATGTGTTATAATTTTAAGACCTACATTGTAACATATATTCTGGCAAATAAACATCTTTAATCTTTAGGCTTCCCCTGTAACCTACATAATAAACTTAAGATAGCTTAAGTTCTTAATTGAACTTATCGAACGTTTCCACGGGTAGATAGAAGAATGCTATGATAGACTGCTTGCTTATCATAATGCAAATACATGATGCACTTGACTAGCCAAGATCGTGCAGATCGTGCAAACATTTGTCCTAAGGCGTGAATCGAATCCTGATTAATCTTACATCGCTTTAAGGAACTTCTAACTCAAGTGTGTAACGCTATTATATTAAATTAATAAAATATAATATGGGGCGAAATGACTGTGTGTTGGCATTTTTTATACTTTTCTGCGTATAATTAATTTCTTAAGGCACTACCATCATCGGTCAAACAACACTAACTATAGTTGTTAGTGGCTTACAGTCCAAATCAATAATAGTCCCGTAGTAATTCTATCCCGTAGTAAACCAGTAGTAGGTCTATTTGGTAGCAGGGGTAGACAGGCACTGGTTTTTTTTGCATAATAATATCGTAAATATACGACATTGATCTGGAGTTTGCTTACCATAAATGGTGCCATCATTATGAAAGCCGGTAGATAGTTTTAGAAGGTTTGTTATCATTGCAATATGTCTTATGTTATGTACAATGTCATATGTTAAAATAAAAAAAATACTTTCAGAAAAACTCCCAGAGGCACTGGCGACGCGCTGTGCCAAGTGCACCGATAAACAGAGGCAAATGGGCAAAAAGTTAGCTCAGGAGGTTAAGAAAACCCGCCCTGAGCTTTGGAAGGAGTTGATCTCCAAATACGACCCCCAAGGCAAATACCAGAAGTCTTTCGAAGACTTTCTTAAGAATTAAGATCTACTCAACTGAACGACGACATATTATTATATCTACGACTTGCCATGTTTGATATAAATCTAAATTAATAATTAAACTAGTTGCTGGTACTGAATTTACAGGAAAATAAAACGTTAGTAAGTAAATTATGCCTTTTACTTTGACTATAAATTTATAAACAAAATCTGTTCAAGGAACCAAAAGAATCATAAGATTAATGTTGTCGTTGCCACTACAGGCTATATTTTCTCTAGCAAAACGTTTTTGGATATTAGTGTTCTTAAAAAAATATGAATCAATTCGGAAAATAAGAAGGAAAATCTTGTAAATCAGAAAGATAGAGAATAGAAATGTAACTGCCTATCATAATTAGGTGAAAAACACAAAACATTGAATATAGTTATATACAATAATATAGCCTTCCATAGTACCTACATGCCTGCCATAAGTACCCAATGAATCAAAACTATAAAAAAACATGATTATACATATAATGTTAGCATCAATACAAACATAGCCTCTTTTTTTAGAAGTCGAGTAAATATTATATTTTTCTGTAATTATCTGTTTGATTTTTAGTAAAGTAATGTATTATCTGATACTTGCATTTTAACTGGTTTTTCTAACGTACACATACAACAAATTTCTAACATACAACAAATATAATTTCTCAAGAATGATTTAACGAACACAAACCATAAAATTTAGTATTAATCAATACAATTTAAAAAAATATGTATATACGATAAAACTCTAGAATAAGTTTATAAACTTTCTAAAAATAAGATAAACCCTTTAAAAACCAGCCAAGTGCGAGTGGAACTCGCGCACTAAGGGTTCCGTACCATTATCATGAAAACGGCAAAAAAATCACGTTTGTTGTAAGGGAGGGGAGGAGCTATGCAAAATGCTATTTTGCTCGTATAAGCAGAACATTTACCGTAAAGCGCCACCTATTAGAACATCTTTGCAACACTTAGAAAGTAATTCATATTTCATAGGTAAGACTTGACCACCACTGAACCATCTCTGATTTATGAGATTTTATTTCGAAGATGATTAATTTTTTAGTAGTAGGTATAGTAAGTAAGCCACAAACTATTTTACTGCAGAATTTTTAATTTCATTATGGACGAACAATGCTTTTAGTTATGTGTCGAGCAAAAAAGCGGCACGGCCGTACCATCCTTTTCTCGAAGCAGTTCAGGCCATTTTCGACCGCCTATAACTTCGTTGTGGATAAAACTAGAAGCCTAAATTTTTAGTAACCAAGCAGGCATTGTAGAAACGCGGTATATTTTAAATTTCATTCAATTTGAACATTCAATTTGCTTAAGAATTATAGATAGTCAAAATTCTTAATTTTGTCACTCACTGACTGACTGACTGACGGATCATCAAAACTCTAAGGCACTTCTAGCAGACATAAAAGCTTCAAATTTAGAATACAATGACGAAGTTGTAAGACAAGTAATTGATTTTGTTATTGTTTTTTTTACATTTTGTATTATTTGACACACTACACTACTCAGTCGTCTAAATGATATTATTTTTGGAATTATTTATTAAATAAAGTTGCACTTATTATTTTTGTTGTTTTATTTGTTACTTGCTTCTGTCCGCGGCATTACACGCGTTTTTCCGTGATCAAAAGTAAAACTGTTTGAGTTACTGTGGTAAATTTCTTTCGAGCGTGTCATTTGGCCTTAAAACACACGAGGTAATCACATTTTCTCCCAAGTGATACATAGTGCTTTATAGTACACCTACTAGGAAAATCTTCAAAATCACTCGTGTAAGTTGAAATTTTAAACTAGAATTATGTGACAATCGTACGCAATAATTATACCAGTAGTTCGGTAGTAATAAGTAAGAAGGTTAAAAATTAATTGTTGGAAAGAATTTAAGTGCTCGCGAGGTCTACTATTCGTAGAAATACTAGTTTATTCTGTTTTTCATATTAGTAATTGTTGTTATAGTGGCAACAGAAATACGTCATCTGTGAAAATTTCAGCTGTCTAAATATCACGGTTCATGATAAACAGCCTGGTGACAGACGGACAGACAGCGGAGTCTTAGTAATCTAAAAATAAATAGTCTTAGTCCTAAAAATTAACACAACATCATGCCTTCTCATATCCTTTTGATTCACTTGTGCTATTGCTCAGAGCTTTACGGAAGGTTTCGTAGCACACAAGTCCTTGAGAGTGATACGCTTGGGCTTCTTTCCAAATACTGTCAAATCTTTCTTCGCTGAATTTTTCTCCGGCAGCTTCAAACACCCTTTTGACGACATGTGGCTCCCGTACCTGGTACATGTCTCGGTGAGAGACGTTCATTAGTGTAAGGATATTTGGATTCAGGCAGGATTTTACATCAGACTCTTGAACCAGACATACGCGATGTGCTTTACAGTAGCCTTCTGGAGTGATAGGGTAATCCATATCAAAATACCGTCCAGAGGGCAGACCTGCCCTAAGGCTGTCATCAGCTTTCTGTCCAGGTTTAACCATTTCTGTGTACGTCGTGCGGTAGTCTAAACAGTCTTCTGGTAAGCCAAGTATTTTCGGAATATCAGGACAATGCTCCAAGTAGTTGATTAGGTGCAGCAACGATTTGTACTCTATTCTTGAGCCGTCGAATGCATTTAACAAGGACAGCAGGGGTTCAATCATAGCTGGGTCAAGTCTTATTAGCTTCGTCCCGAAATATTTATACACCACGTCCTTTGGTAGCCAGCCAGACTTTTCCTTGTCAAAAAATTTTAGGCTTCGATATAAACTCTGAAATATCGTTGGCAGAAATTGTTTCGACATACATCTGCGTACAGAATTTAAGTGTCGGAAACAGTTTCTAACAAATTCTTGATCAGGGTTTATTACACATTCAGTCAAACACTCGGCAATGCTGTCCATTTGCTTAAGTTTGCCAAACGCATACCCTTCTGGTACTTCCATGATGTTATTATTTGGTGCCAAAGAAGTTCCAACTTGCGATCTTACCGAGTGTTGAAAATTTGCTTGTATGGAATTCATAACGGTTCGACTTGCATTTCCAGAAATGATTCTGTCGTCAGTTAAAGAACATTTAGCATACTGGCCTTGCTTCTGAACATAAGATCTGCATCCATAGAAAAGATCTGGATTAAAAGCAGGTTCACAATAGTTTCGATGCTTTTGAACACCGGGTTGTTTTTCACGAGGAGTTGCATCCGGCAATGGTTCCTTCGGCATCACGATGTCGTACAGGCTTCCGTGATATGGAGTAGGCTTACCAAAAGTTGTGCCGACAATATCAAATCCTTTCGGTAACATTGGCACTGGATCTCGCACCTTCCCCAGTGTCGATTTCCAGTATGATTTGTAGGATGTTTCTTTAAAATCATCAACTAAAGTTTCGAATTTAGTTTTTATGGGAGGATTTACTAGATTAGCTACATCACAAAAGGGTCCCGAGAAGCGCTTATCGAGAGGAAGTGGCTTACGTAGTGGAGGTAGTGGTTTTGGTTTAGGTGGTGGAATGATAGCATCGCTGATCAAGCAGTCAGCTTCGTCCTTCAGTAAGTAATGCTGCAGATTCTCTGCAACATTCTTGTCTGGTTGGGCTGTTGGAATTCCAGCTGCGCAAATCTTAGAATTTCGTTCGGTAAAGTTTCCAATGTTTCCTTTGCCTCCTGATGTTGAGCGCTGGCAATCTATAGGCACTGATCTATATGTCACTGACTCCACAGGCATCTTCGTAAATTACGAAAATTAGTAAAAAAATATTTGTGAAAGCGTAAAAAACGTATAATGGTTTTATTATCTTTGGCGTAAAAGTTAGAAGCACCGATACGGGAGTCCACAAATCACTACAAACTATTCCGAAGTGTACTAACTAATCAGTCGTTATTGTATACTCTTTGCGAAAGTGGCGAGAGTGATTTTTTTCCAGCCGGGGGACAGCTGTCAATTGTTATCCATAATGGGCAACATACAGTTAGTATACTATAATAACTCTATGATAGGCAACGATTAAGGAGTATAAGGGGGGTTGATTCCCTCCGTCCACGGGTTACAATGAGGTTACGACTTTGCGAAAGGATCAAATAACAAAAGCAAAAAATGAATGGCGAAAATAAGTGACCATAAATATTTTTTATCTTGGACGAACGAAATCACCTTTAAATTGTTTGGCAATTTTCTTTTAAACCTCAATTTGACATTAAATTATACTAGATAAAAACCCGGCTTCGCTCGGGTCCAAGGTGTGAAAAAATACCTACCATTAAAAATTCGGCGGGCCGCTAGTAATAAATAATAACGAACAAAAATAGAAAGACTTAACAATATTATAAAGATCACTACCTTTTATCCTGGAGCAGAGTTCTGTGTAAACAAATAATGGATATCTAAAAAGCTACATTTTCATTGAAAATATTTTATCACCATAGAAGTAGAATAGGTCCATTATAATACTTTCCTAATCTTAGTAGGTAGAAAGATCTATTAGTTTGCCAAACGGGTTTTCTTTTTGCATTGAGGTCGGTATACTTATCTACCCAGAATACCATCTTAAAAAAATCGAGGAAGAAAGTATTTTTGCCTACCAAGGAATGCTTTGATTAACCACGGCTGAACCTTGGAAGATCGAAAATATACTTTTTGTTGGGTCAAACTAATTCAAAAAACTTTCACGTGTATGTAAAAAAAGAGAAGGAATTTTTCCAAGGCTCTATTAGGGGGGTGATTTCCTTCGCCCGAGCTCAATTCTTAATAGGATATAATATTCATTTGGTTTCCGTTTCAAGCGAAAGTGTTTACAAGTAAGTACCCCAATCAAATACTACCTAGCTCTGCATTACAAGAACCTGCTTTTAATGCAGAGCTTTTCTATGGATGCAGATCTTATGCTCAGAAGCAAGGCCGGTATACAAAATGTTGTTTAACTGATGACAGAATTAATACTGGAAATGCAAATCGAACTGTTAATAATTCCATTCAATCAAATTTTCAACATGGAAATGCACCGAAACTCGGAAGTTCTATGGCACCAAATGATAACATGAAAGAAGTACCAGAAGGGTTTTCGTTCGGCAAATATATTATACCATCGGACGACTTTGCTAAATGTCTAGTGTACTGTGATATAAATCGTGATCAAAACCTTATTAGAAAATGTTTCAGCCACCTGAATTCGGTGCGTAAATTTATGTCAACGCGATTTTTACCAACAATATATCAGAGTTTACATCGGAGCTTAAAATTTATTGAAAAAGATAAATCTGGTTGGCTACCCAAGGAATTGTCTATCTCCTCTGGTAGTGAATTATTGGTTGCCCCTTACTGCCCCAGTCAAAGAAACATGCTTCATTTATAATTAATACCATTAGATGCACACCGATCTTACCCCATATATATCCAATAATCCTATCCATACCAGGTGGTCTGGCAGAGATCGCTCTTGAGCGATAAGACCGCCAATTGTCACTTATATTGTTATTGTTTAATTTGTAAATTCTTTTTATTTTTAAGTGTGCAATAAAGTATGTTCTATCTATCTATCTATCCATGCTGTATATTTTTAGAAGTAGGTACGTTAAACTTACATTATAGATTTTAAATGATACGTTATACCCTGATTTGTCTTATAATAACCTAATTTTAATAAACAAGTATATAAAATAAATACGTGTTGCTTATGACGGAAAATTTTTCAATCGTTCTTATGAATTATACAAACTTGCACCAAAACGGGTCTCACCGAAATCGATCAGGCAATGTGACGATAGGATGATGTCTAATTCGTGCAGGGGCAATCTAGAAAATTGCCCCTGCCTTTTTTTTCTTCCATTTTGTATCTACAATCGGCTGTTTAGCCATAATTAGATGTGGTCTTGGGTGGAAAATTTAGTTGCCATTCCAGTGAAAAGCACCATCTGTAGGTTTGCACACTTCAGTTCCTTTGGTCAAGTTCGAGTATGTGCCTCAAAGACCACATAAAACGCCTTAAAAGATTTAAGGCGTTTTATGTGGTCTTTGTCCTACATGCGTCATAATTTAGGGTCATCCCCACTATTACTCCCTAGATTGTCCCTGCGGCAGGGGTGTGTGTAGCCGTTTTTAATTGCGCTACATGAGCTAGAACCGACCCTGCCTATGCTAGTCTACTATATGTCTCTATGCCGTGTCACATCCTTATTGAAGATCACACCCATCTCAGTGCAAATGACACTACAAGTACCTATGTATTATTCCAGCTACCATTCATAAACACGTAATTGATAGGCTTAAGAATCGGCACTTATGAACGATGATACCCTACTCCATAAATACAACTAGATAAGCCTGTTGTCTCCATTTCTGAAGCGTCATTCAAAGGTTCATGTTCCAGAATTACATAATTAAACCAATATATTTTTCAGAGCAATAGATCCTGACATTCCTGATTTACATACGCGTCTATAAAATGAAATTTAGTGTGTTGTTGTCTTCGTTCATCTCATTGGTGGTAGCAGATTTATACAGTTCGAGATATGACGACTTCGACGTCCAACCTTTGATTGAGAACGATAGAATACTGGTGGGCTACACGAAGTGTTTCCTCGAGATGGGTCCTTGTACGCCGGATGCGAAGGATTTCAAAAGTAAGATGTGTTCACTGTCTGATGATAACGCTTTCAACGCCACACGGGTACCTTTAAATATCGCATTTATGTAGTTGATGCGATTGTCCTTTGTTTTTTTTAATTTTTCTTCACTTGTAGGCTAAGACTGGGATTGTTCTTTAGGGTACAAAAGACAATAATGACATCGCATTGGCATACTCTGCGTACATTATTGAAGTTGAGGGAATTCATTTCAAATGATTTACAAACGCATTCGAAGACAAAGTGACGTAATTTTTGTCTATTCTACCAGATTCTACCCTAGATAACAATTCCCATGCTTGCCCTACAGCACATATAGTATGTCCAATGCTGAACAACCCCAAGTCAAGATTCAATTTTATTTTTTATTTATATACGCTTTAACGCGTATGTTAAATTACCTAATTAAATTAGTACTAAATGGAAATAGGTATAATTTGATTCTCTATATATTAGAGGTCACCTTTTAGTTTATATTTCAATTACTCATCATTAAAAAGATTTGACCAGGACCACGACTCGGCAAATGTAGTGTAGGACGCCATCCGACCAGGTGGGATGATGATTTGCGAAAGACTGCTGGCAGATGCTGGATGCGTCAAGCTGAAGACAGGGTGCTATGGCGCTCATTAGAGGAAGCCTATCTCCAACAGTGAACTAATAAAGACTTATGATGATGATGAAAAAGATTTGAGTTACGATTTTGGATTGTTCCAGAGATAATACCAGAAGCAATAGAGACTACCTGTGGACGGTGTACCCTCAAGCAAAGGCAAATGATCAGGAAAGTCATCAAGGCTGTGATGCAGAAACACCCTGAAGCATGGGATCAGATCTTCAGAAAGTATGATAAGGAACTTAAGTACAAAGAATCGTTCGATACATTTGTAGATCAAACTGATTAAAAATAACTCACTTCACCTAGTGTGAAGCGAGTTATTTTTAATTTATTAGAGGTTATCAGAGATGATATCGCTGTATAGCAGATTATTTATTTTACAGTAGGTTTAGAATAGGCTATTTGACTACATTAAAAATAGGTTCCAAATTGTTTTCATCCTAGTCAGTGAGAACGTAACAAAGCGTAAACAGGTGATTTTTATTAAAATTAAGTCTATTTCAGGTAAAAAAACGGGATTAAAAATACACATTTTTTATATAGGATCACGTGACCCAAAATGCACTGCGTTTGGTTGGTTCGCGTCACACTATCACAGATTACCAAATGTGACGTCATTGCGGGCACGGGAGCCATGACAGAGATTATCGTTTTGGGGAGCCATTATTTTATTCAGACTTTAATATTAGTTTTTATAACTAATACGACTGGCCTTGAAGAAATATTAATAACTTTGCACTTTGCATTATTTTTATCAGACAATTAGTAAGAATTATTTCCCAGTAGTAGTCAAGTAGCCTATTAAGTGAAAACGAGCCTTGCTGCAGAAATAACTAAAATCAAAGTAATACCAAAATAAGTTTATTAATCGTACCACAACTCCACATGTGGGTATCGTACCTGGTAGGTACTTCGTCATTGACCTATGCCCACGGCAATTCTTGGCACTCTAAGCTATGACTACTGCTTAACCTCGTCCAGCTTGTCCTTGTACTTCTCCTGGTAGATATTTTCGGGATCGTACTTCACAGCCAGCTGCTTCCAAAGTTCCGGGCGCTTGTTAATCAAATGCCGGATTACCTTTTCGGAACTTGATTTTTGTTTCGCAGTACATTTTGAACAGTCGTGCTCCAAAGCGTCAGGGAGGTTTTCCTTCAACTCTTTCCCGTCAGGAGTGCAACGACCTTTGTCTAAAAGGCAATCAACGTAACCTTTCAGTAGTCGGTTGGATTCGAGGATCTCGTCGATGTTGATGTTATCGAATTTGTCGGTGTATGTGGCTGGCTGGACCACAGAGATGGCCACGAATAACGTAACCAAGATAAGCAGCTTCATTTTTGATCTGAAAAATAAAGGAGTGTTATTCTTTGCTTTTTTGACTGATATATAGATAGATAAAGACTTTATTTGCAACTTCAGACACACACATACAAAATACAACAATTATACAGTACACTAGTCAAAACAAGCAATAATAAAATATAGTTGACATAAAAAACAACAATAATTAAATCTAGGTAAGGTGTCTATGTGTGCTGCAGTATGTCAAAAAGGCCTTGGCTCAGTGTAATATTTTGCTAGAGAAGCAAAAGCACTGATTTTCAGCCATGATCTATTGAGAGCAAGCAGAACGAGTTACAAGTCTGACTGAAGACTGATAATTGTGAGATGACTATCGACGAAAATAATATATCTTGCATGAATTTCTTACTCCTTACGGCCCGTTCACACATGGGAGTCTGTTTTACTGGTACGTTTTTAACGGATACGTCATAAATTATGCTCTGTTCACACATAGGCACCGTATAACGTTCAACGGATCCGTCATTACTGGATGCGATGTGTGAACAGAAAACTCGCTGTATACCGCCGCTATTCTACAAGGATGGACGCTGTCGTGTTGTTTTGGTACTATCGTCGGAGAAGGAAGATTCGACGTGGACCATTTATGGCCAAAAGATCTAGAGAGGGTGTTTACAGTTTACTTATGAACAGATTATAAAAAACCGGTACAGAAGATCAGCATCACTCCCCCTCCTACACCCCACACACACCGCCCGCCACGCACACTGTATCTATCCGTTAAAATTCTACGTATCCGTATATTTTTACGATTCCGTCGTCCAGTATTCGATGACGAAACGGAATGTATTTTTTTTACGGAACGATATTCTTTACTGTATACAGAATACTGTGCCATGTGTGAAGTCACACAACAACTGCATACGCCATCGACGAAAAAAAAACGTACACGATAAAACGGAACAGTAAAACGGAGACATGTGTGAACGGGCCGTTACTACTGAATAAGACAAACAAAAGAACTAAACCTCCTTAGTAAATTTTGAATCATTACTGTATTATGGGTAAACAATGGAAGACCCTATCATACATTAGCTAGTACCTGCCTACCTAATGTTTTTTATGTGCGGACACAAACCTCATTAAGCCAGAGTATAATTGGTTATTATTATCTATTGTTTTGTTTTTAAGGCCTACGCTATTATCTGCATTATCAGTCTCTGCTGGCAGCGATACTAAATGTCTTCATACATCTAAACTGTGATGATGTCCTTCTAACCTAAATTTCAACCTCGACGGCCAGCCTGAATGGAGACGTGTACGCTGGACACATTATTATAGTGCAAAATTGTATACACAGGCACTCTCTATTTCCTTACTCTCATCACCACAACCTCCTTATCTCAACAGCCTATAATGGTCCACAGCTGGACGCAGGCCTCCCCCTGATAATCGCCTTATTGGCTTTTATCTCATGAGGGATAGTACCCATAATCCCCACGCTGGGCATTCGGGTTGGGGATCGTAGTTGGTTGGTAAATCAATTCTGCAAGAGGCGCTGCTGCCCGCCCCCCGGTGGATATCCCTTAGTCGCCTCTTACGACACCCACGGAAAGGGTTGGAGTGGTGCAAATTCAAAGCCGGCTCTACACGGTAAGGCTAGCACCTGACTCTTATAATCAATAATTATTGTTTTGTAAAGTACTATAAGTTAAGTGTGCATTAAAGCATTATCTCAAGTATCTTTCTATCTATCTGATGAGACGGCAGACCGACGGTTTAGAAAAAATCACAGAAGCAACCCTGAGTCAGGTAATTGGCGATTTTACACCTCCTTATCTCGTAATGCAACTGTTCTAAACTATAATAAAATAATTATTATAGGAAGAAAGTGGGAGACCTTGGCCCTGCAGTGGGATAATTAATATAAGCTCAAAATAACATAATTAATAAATTGTAGGTACCTTAGCTATAATCAATTACATTATTATTTCTACACCTAGTCTACGTAGTACCACAGACCAGTTAAATCACTGGTCTGTGGTAGTACCTTCTATGATAATTAATACAATGGCAAACAAGGCATCAATTATCGTGGTTGCGTACCTATTCTAGATAATTATCGTTTATCATGATTCTTTGAAATCGACCACCATTATGAAGATAGTGCCCACTATTGTGACCTTTAGGCACTAATATGGACGGACACAGCGGCCTGTTAATCTTTTACAAGGTACTAGATGACCCCGTAAACTTCGTATTACTTACACGAAGTTTACGGGGTCATCTTGTACTATTAACGTTTCTATTTTTTTCTTCTAAATCATCCATCAGTGAGATAGAGTAAACAAAACAAAAATAATCATTCAAATCGGTCAAGCCATTTTAAGGTTTCAGTGACGTTAACGAACAGCAATTTGTTTTTTACATATACAGATTGTATGAATGCTTTGCCTTTTTATAATAATTTAACTGGTCATCTGAAGAATTCAGAAAACGTTTTATCTAAGATCTGAAGGTAGCTGTTTTAATCATATGCAATTGGATTACAAGTTATATACGCCGAGAAAGTGCTTATGTTGATGGCTTCCAAGACAAATTTCAACCACTGCGGCCAGGCTCAATGCAGACTAGCCATGACGTAAACAGTGAAATGAAAAGCTTTCAGAACGACACTTTCCCAAAGTTATTACAAAGATTTTATGAGTTAAAGTCGAGGTATTCAAGATATCCATCATATTATGCTTTGTACACTAAAATCTTCTAACAAAAACAATAGACTATTGATTCTATTGATTGGTGATTAAATAAATCTGTTAACCATAAAATAAACTTACCAAGAATCCTTCGTTAGCACTGTTCGACCCTTCGCTAGGCTATGACTAAACACGCTACCTAGGAGCATTTATATTGCAGCCTCTGGGTGCATTCAGCATTGTTGTGACGTATTCACTATACATAATGAGCAGGACCAAAACAATGGTGTCTTTACGGAAGCCTTGATGCAGTTACTACACCTTTGATTTATCTGGTGTAACTCTAATTCTCTAGTAGTTTTCCAATGAATCATAATGTCAAGGCGCCGCTAGATATTTGCATAGATCGGACATTTCCTTCCCATATAGTTGCGGTCAGCTTCTGTAACAATTCAGAGATAAAATTTATTTGTCTTAAATGGGCTACTACCAATGCGCGTACGCAATGCGGTTCGTTGGATGACTTACGACTTACATACAAAGCCTATTATAATAATATGTATCTAAAAGCTATATTGTTACCTCTTTTAATTATGAGCTTACGTTGTTGTAATACGATTGTTTTAACTGCAAATAAATATGGTATTTAGCCCGCATGCCCATCGTGGGGTCGTGTCATAACCGAAAAGAGGCCACCGGCGCTTATCATCATCTTATGTCACTGCTGGACATAAGCATTGTACACAATGGGCCGCCTCGATTTATTTCCGAACAGTATAGACTTAGTAACGTTAGTTTAGTTAAGTTTTTTTACCGGCGTAATACCGAAGAGCCTCAATCAACATCTCAAGAGACTTTCGCTAGGAAGTTGGATCAAGGGCCAGATCCAAAAGGCGGTACTCCTGGACTCGGCGCGTATCGTCAGGAACTTCCTCTCTTTGCAACCCAGTCACCGGCTGCTTGAGCCTAGCTTCGCGGCCGGTGATCTACCGTTTTTTTTCTTAGAAGTCCGCGTTGGTTTTATATGAAACTAGCTGACTTGCCCGCGATTTCATTCGCGTGGACTTTAGTAACACCCTAAGTAATGTTGGTTTCCATGTAAACTATCAACGCTTAAAGTTTTACAACAAATCCTTTACGATTTTAAAGTTAGTATGGGAAAGTCTTTAAATCACTCCACGTGAATTTCCTAAAATCCGTTCTTAGCCTTCCCAAAAGAGAACTTTCAGCTCTTGTAGTTTCAGAGATCTTTTGGTGAGTCACCACCCAGTTTCCTACTTTATAAATATAGATGTTAATACTGAAAAATATATGCAATGGCCTGGACATGTCTGACAGATAAAGTAGAGCACACCGTTTCCGGATAGTTTTCCGGTCTTCGTTATCCTTACCGGAAGAACTAAACATTATCTTACAGGATAATCTTTTAGTACCTTCCCGCTATGTAGTCGTTAATTTGATTATCATTTTGGTTCTTGTACCTACAAGAGACAATGATGAATGAATTTACTGTTACGTGATATAAATTTAAATTAAGCGGATGATATTTGATACAAGGGCGGCCGGATTGAGTTATTCACGATGAGGTAAAGCGACGATATTATTAATTGTCCAACTAGCAACATTTAATGCGGACTTTTATTGCGCTATGAACATGTTTTAAAGAAACTCGAAAAAATATTGGAGTTCATCGTTTTTTTCTTAGTTCTCAGGTTGAATAAATTAGTTTTAAGTTTTTCAGTATTCATGCCCTGTGAGACAGTAAAAGTAGTAGTTTTCAATATCAGGGTTCAGGGTATGATTGTTATAAAGCTCTAGCACATTAATCCAATACCGCTACCGCACAGCACAAAAATGTAAATTCAAACATGGCTTTAAACTCGTTAACTTTAGATACATTTTACGGTGATAAAAAGACTTCGCACAAACTTCAAACGAGTGGCCCGCGAGCTGTCTGTCATCTGATGCGTAAATGGTACGAGCTAAAGTCCATATCTGAAAGAATTTGTTTATTGTGCGGTAGCGGTGCCGCCCCGATCTGCGACAACCTTTAGAGATGGTATCAATTTCAGAATAAATGAAACACAAGGTACGAACGATACGATACAAAAAGGGACTTCTTGGCGACGCTTCCGACTAGTAGTTATTGATATGGATCAGTTGAGCAACCAGTTGGTAGATTGTTTGCAACAATCTGCAGTTGGCTAAATTGTTTCTATTAATTCATTGAATTTTTTTTTGTTATCAAGGATCCTAATTAAAAAGTTATCAATTTTTACCCAAAGACACAGTAATTCCAAGTCCTACAGAGACTAAAATGTTTGTCTCTGTATAAAGTACCTACAATTAGGAATTGTATACAAATTATTTAGCTGTTAGCAGTCGCATGCAGATGAATTGCGCAAGAATATTTGCAGACAACGACCGAGTTAACACAGAAAGCTGGATTTCGAAGCCAGCCAGTGGCGTCTATTGCGTAATGCGTCATTTCTTCCAATGCACTAGGGCCCGTACTATAAAAGCTTGTTCAGTCATAGATCGATGGTTGAGTAACGCTTTTCTATGGCATAAACGTCACTCAAAGAAAAGAAAATAAACGAAAAAAGGAGAAAATGGAAAAAAGGAACTGTAAAATAAGCATGTACCTAAACATCGACACGACCAGTTGCGAAATTGCACTGATTGCTTATACTATGCAAAATGTTAGCCTAAAAATGTCTCCGATCCATATAACGGAGAAAAAATGCCGGAAAAAACAGAAAAAAAACCGACACAAGCATACATCACATATAAAAAAAAAAAAAAATTTAATAAGAAAAATAAGATATACCTAGCTAGTAATGTATAAGTTTAGATACTTTAATTACCAAGTTCTTTTATTATATTTGTTATTGAATTAATTAATTACATATTATTTATTAAAAATTATCTGAGCGTCTGGTCGAAGCGACGCGTGACCCGCGACCTGGTGAGTATCTGGCGCAGCGCATCAGCATTGCTATACAGCGGGGCAATGCAACTAGCGTCTTGGGCACGCTTCCGATTGGTATTGATAGGATCAGTTGAGCTACTTGTAGATTGTTAGCAACAGTCTGCAGTTAGCTCAATTGTTTCAATTGTAAATACTAGTTTTAATTTAATTCTTTTATTTGATTGTAATTTTCTTTGTTAAACAATGATTTGTTCTGTTTTGAGTTGTCCTATTTTCCACCCAGTTTTCAAAAGTTATGACTGCAGTATTTCCACGCAACCTGAATTCTGTGTAACCAAGAATAACCGGAGAAGTAACTGCTAAGTAAACTGGCAGTGCTGCTGCGCAACCTCCCAGGGTCTGCGTGTCTCTCTGTCATTGTTTTATTGAAGACAAATAATTATAAATGACGATGATGGTAAACAAAATAGCCTCCTAAATCTTCCCACCTTTTACCACGCCGGTAAATCCATGGCTGACGTTGAAACATTTGATTGTTTAGGAATACAACGCTTAATAAAAAGGTACCTACACCTATTCAATTAATAAGTAAGCTATACTCCGATTTACAATCCTAGATATTTTATGTCAACAAAGACATTTATGAATGAAAACCTAACAAAAACTGATAAAAATAACAGAAAACAACACGGTAACAGAGACGTAATCACTAAAAACTAAAACATAAACTTCGACCACGGATGATCTCACATGTGCAGCGAAAAATGTTAAAATTTGAATGCGAAAACGAACGAGAGATCAATTAAATGATGAATGAAAGCATTCAAAACGATAAACTGTTTCGAGCTTCTGTGTTTTGCTTCGGTGGTACCAAATTCCACCAATATTCCCTGGGTTTTGTTACCACTTTGTATACAAAAAATATCCAGGTATAGTGGGTAATAATCATAGACATAGACATAGACATTCATTTATTTGCTGCTGCAGTACAAAACATAAGTAGGTACATAAAAATATAGTAAAATATAATCGGGGTATAGTAGCTTTTCCCTTCCCTTCAACGTTTCAATTTCTCTAGCCAATGCTAAACATGAGTGGTCTAATGGTTCAGTTACATGCTGACCCAGGTTGTCCTAGTCCTGGCGAGCCTTGACGCGTAGGCAAGCTCTACAGTTGATCAAACGTTGATTATGATTACTCGGCCAACATGGGCATAATCTACGTACAAAAGTCGACAACACGGTCGGTGTCGCTTCGGCCAGGCAGCGGCTGAGCTGTGAATTTTTTAATGTGAGAACTGATGCATCAAATGTAGTGTCAAATCTATTATTAACTTATTACCTACTTTAATCCTTCTGTTAGATTTATGTTGATTTGCCTTAGAATGTTCATAGTTTTTAATAATTGTTGCTACTCTGTTTTTACCCGTGAAAACCTTAATTTAAGCTTTCTGTTTATATAAGCTTCTGGTTTTCCAATAAATAAATAAACACAAACCGGCGGTGGGATGGTGCGACTTCAGTGTTTGAGGGCCGGACTCCACCAAAGATGAGCTGAGGTAAACGGAGCAGAAATGTGTTTTAAATAACCAACAGACCGTCGTTATTCATAAATCTCGTCTCCGGTCAGCTTCAGTGGAGACCACTTAGCAGAGATAATATAAATTAATTAATAATACTGGAAAATTCAAACAGCAATAACTAGCCCCTAGATAAGCAGAGCTTGTGTTATGGGTACTAGATAACTGATATACATAATGCAATACACAGATATATATTTTTACTATACAAAGAAAACGAGTAGAACACCCGGAACTAATATTTGCAGATCGTACAAACATTTGTCCCGAGGCGGGAATCGAACCCGCAACCTCCTGCGTCGCAGGCGGACCTTCATGATGTCATATTTGTAAACTAAGAATTTGGCGTGTTTTAAAAAAACTAAACTGATTTCGAATTGTGGCCTAATTCAATTTTTGAGCCCCTAGATCTTTCTTTCCCAATATCTACTTTTTGGACTCTATCAGATAAACAGGATTGCATAAGGTCCAGTGCCTTGCAAGCAGAAAACTTGTTGTTTACAAAAATACAGCATATCAGAGATAATGGTTAGGGCCAGTTCACACCGAGACGTGACGTGACGCATCTTGAGACGCAGCGCGCCGCGGCGTCGCAGTTTTTGTATAATGTCAATTAAATTTGTATCATTTGTAAGTAAAGTTACATTTTGAATAACTATTGTAAAAAGTGCGCTTTGCGTCACGCAGCGGATTTTCATTGCGCAGCGAGGCGTCGCGCTACGCTGCCAGGCAATTTGAGACGCTTCGCCACCGCGGGGAGTTTCCGTTTGATGTCATTAAAATTTGTGTCTTTTTGCGCAGTAAATGGAGTTTTAAATGACTATCTTAAAAAGTGCGCCCAGCGTAGCATCGTGTCGCATCTTGGTGTGAGCTGACTAGCAAGAGGTGCAAGTGCGGATGTTGACAAACAAATGCAAACAGATTTTTTTTTGTTTACAAATACAACAGAGATAATAATCATTATTGTCTATAGATGATGTTTTATTTTTTCTGCGCTTAGGAATTATCACAGGCGTATATAGCTCTTAATTCATAGTACCTATAGCTAATGCTGGAAAAATACTCAACAGTAATGATTTCACGGTAAAACCAAACAAAATTGTATTTATTAGTTTACGGCGATCGTTATGGCTGACGTGGAAACCACAACATGTAATTTAGTGAAGTTGAAAACAACCTAGTAAAAAGTGAGCGTGATTTCAGATTAGAAGAAGCTTTTATGACGATCTCTCTGGCGCAGTGGGTGGATGCGGGTTCGATTGCCGCCGCGAGGCAAATGTTTGTAAGATCTTCAGATTATTTGTTATAAAAAAAATGTTGGTTTCATAGTACAATGACGACCTTTGGCGCAGTATGTACAGCAGTAGGTGAATGTCCACCTGAGATGCCGGAGGTTGCAGGTTCGATTCCCGCTTTGGGAACAATGTTTGTACGATCTGCAGATATTTGTTCCGGGTGTTCTGGTCATTTTCTATGCATAGGTAATAAAAAAATATCTATGATAATGCTGTGAGAATGGTCCAGTATTATTATTTATTATTATTATTACTATACATTGGCCAAACGCGATGTGGAATTTTTGTAAGCAAACCACGACACAAAAACTACTCTTTAAAATAAAATCCGTCAAGTGCGAATGTAACGCGCGTCTGAGGGTTTCGAACATTTGTCATTTATACAAATACTAGCAGCGCCTCGCGGTTTCACCCGCGTAGTTCCCGTTCACGTAGGAATTTCGGGATAAAAAGTAACCTATGTCCTATTCCAGACTATAATCTATCTCTGTGCCAAATTTCATCCAGATCCGTTTTGCCGTTCTGGCGTGATAAAGGAACAAACATCCATCCATCCATCTAAACTTTCACGTTTATAATATTAGTGAGATTTACTACAGGTATCTACCGGTTAGAGACTTGGCTATTTAATTAATACTGAAAAATTGTTGGTACCTGTCAGATGGATCGCTCTGCAAACTTCGGAGATACGGGGAGACGGTAAATTTTTCGACTTTTTCAAAATATTTCAAGAAGTAAGAAACCTACAGAAATTTCAAAAACTGTTTAGAGATTGTCCCGAAACCCATTACGTTACAAGATGTACAATTTGATACCTTTCATTTCATACCCCTCTCAGGATGGTAACTATCAAAAAATGTTCCTCTTAATTCTGACCATTTAAAAAAAATCATATAAGACGCGGCAACAGAGTGAATTTAAGGCTAAATGTAATTGGTGGTGTGTTTACAAACATTTCTCATCCAGTTTGGCTAGTGTATAGTTCATTCGTATACAATTCAAGGGAAAATCCCGTACTACGTAACTACAACAACAACAGACTACAGATTATAATTGAGTCACTCGAGTATTATCCAGCGTCATGTAATTCAATATTGACGCGATAATTGGAGCGCAAAGAAGGTTGTGCTGGTACTCCGGTCATGGCATCATCTTCATGGTCACTATGGATATACACAGATATAAGTACATATGTTACAGTAAAACCCGGTTTTGGTTACAGAATATATTTTTTTTAATAATCTTCTAGCGGTCCGCCCCGGCTTCGCACGGTTATTTCTATCGCCTATGTTCATCAGGGATACTGTAGGATTCTAATGTTGAATGAATTTTTCAAATCAGTCCAGAATTTTCGGAGCCTATTCAATTCAAATAAACAAATAAATCTTTCCTTTTTATAATATTATTATTAAAAGTTCCCAAAAATTCTCTCGTGAAACGAACTAATTGTAACTTTAGTCTTTGAACAGGTTTGGTTAAACTATAATGTTACCCCTGTAGGTGGAGCCACCGTAAGAGCGCTATAGTCCGTAAGAGGCCCCAAAGATTTTCGGTGAAACCGACTAAGGTTTCGCTTAGTTGGTTAGAGCACACCCTGTTATAGTTTTACTCCATTTAGTTTAGGCAGTGAATAGAAGTTGCCCTTGGTGGCCACCAAAATCTATTTTCGATTCACTATAACAGACGCATTTAAAAAAAAAGCTTATAATAGGTATCGCAAACTGTGCGATGGGTTTTTGAAATTTACTTGGTTAAACGGAATAGCAAGATTAAAGTATGTGGCGGCGCTAGTTTGACTGGGGACCTTAATAAGGACCAAGGATAAAACTCTTGCCACCCACTGTACCACATAGCCAGTTAAATATCACACCGCGTGTGTAATCCGTTGTGTAATTGTTTGTATAGGCGAGACGCAAATTAATTACAATACTAAATTGCACAAGTATACTAGGTTTCAAAAGTGTACAACTGCTCTCTGCAAAACCTGTTGAGATTGAGTACAATCGCGATGGATTTTTTTGTCACATCGACTCTGCCTCTGTCTTTGTTCACTGACACCTGGAAAAAATGCAGTCACTGTATCTACAAGAAAGATCTAGTAAAAAACCGGCTAAATGCGAGTCAGACTCGCGCACGAAGGGTTTCGTACCGTACTGTTATCTATAAAAACGGCAAAAAAACCATGTCTGTTATATGGGAGCCTGCCTTTAATATTAATTTTATTTTAATGTAATTATTTATTTTTAAAGTGAATTATATAACTGAATATTCTGTGAATATTTCAAACGTTTTCCTGTTGTCGTGATCAATAGCGAGCAAAAACGAGCAGAAAAAATCACGTTTGTTGTATGGGAGCGCCCTTAAATATTATTTTTATTCTGTTTTTTGGTATTTGTTGTTATAGCGGCAACAGAAATACATCATCAGTGAAAATTTAAACGGTCTAACTATCGACGGACGGACAGCAGAGTCTTAGTAATAGGGTCCCGTTTTACCTTTTGGATAGACTTGATCCAAATCCAGAATGGTTCTAAAGCCTTCATGCTAATGAGGTGCAAAGTTACGACGAAAAACTCTTTAAAATACTACCATAAGTCATTAGAACTTCTTTAAATATCATTAAATGTAGCCCCAAGTATTTACTTGGGAAAAAACTAAATACAGACCTTGTATTTTTTATTATACATAGAAAATACCCAGAACAATATCCGCGAAAAATATCCGCCGTTCGTACAAACATTTGTCCCGAGGCGGGAATCGAGCCCGCGACCCCCTGCGTCGCAAGCGGACGTATGCCCGCTGCGTCACAGAAGTCGTCAAAATGTAAACAAACCTTGAATCCACTTTCTTGCTGTTAATTTTATATACCTACAATTTACAGACCAGATTGTGGATTTGTAATATTTCCTTCATGTATATGTAAACAACAATCCATAACATGTTATTCATTGTTTTTTTGTGATTGCCTGCATTTTTGACCTGAAGATCAGACTATAGCTAGTTCGTATTTTTAACCGACTTTGAAAAATGGAGAGGTTCAATGTTTGGCTGTATGAATGTTTTTTTATGTGTGTTCGTAGATTTCTCCATCAATTATGGGCGGATTTGTTTTTTTTTGCTATTGTATTGAGGATGAACCCGAAGTGGTCTTATAAAAATTGTATACCCGAGGGATTATTGTGATTATCCCGCAAAACTTAAAAATAGTGTAAAATTAAGGGATTGGAAGTCGGTTTCTAGTTCTTTCAAAACAATCAAATTTTATAACAAAAGATATAACAATCACAATATTTTTTTTTGTATTTTTTATACCCCCGAAGATAAGAGGTTATTTACTCCCACATTCGCAAAACACTCGTGCCGGTACGTTTTCGTCCGCAACTAGCAAAAAGTTACAGTATAGGGAAATGTCAAGATTAAATAAACGTAACACTTTTATTACAAAAGGAAAATAAGTTAAAATAAAGTTTAGTAAACATGATTATTGTAATAAATAAAAAAGATAAATACTCGTAAACTGGTAAATCTATATTAACACGTCGCCTGCGAACCTTTTTTACCAGAATCATTCCTACTAACTGCTCGGGGACGATCTATGACGCTATTTTGTGAAAACAATAGGCATAGGATTTCGTCCGAAGGTTCCCTTGATATTCTGTTATTAAATACGATAATGACAATAAAAAAAATCTTGTGATTGATAGTTTAGGAGAAATTTGATAGTTTAGTTTATGAGAATATCGGTATTGACTAAGAAAACACATAATACTTTGCAGAATTATTTCAGATTTTTTAAATAGTTTTTCTTTTCTGTTTTAAACGAAGAGGATCTTCCTTTTATTTGGCATAGATTATTTTGAATTTTTCTGAAGCTTTTTCGATAAAAATTACGGAAAAAAAGGTTTTAACGTAACCCAATTCACGTCAATTCAAATATGTCCCGAGTTTGATCGGGTGGCAATTTTTAGCAGGATATGGCTCTACATTCGCGCTATTACTTCGCTCTAGCGTTCTATTTCTAGTAATAAATACTAATCCATTCAAAAAGATCCAACGTTTTTTTGCTGATCCAAAGAGACAATATAAGCTAGAGAAAACAAAAGCACTCCAACATAATTAATTTTCGGTTGGACTCGGCCAAGGCTGAGATCCTTATCAAGTTTCATTAGCACGGCTATTTTCATTGTTTCCATATCAAAACCCATCTCAACATTCTGTTTTTGCATCGAACGAGCGAACCCAGGGGCAAACTTAATGCTTTTTCGCTGGTCTAGTATAAATACAGCATATGTGATTACGACAACATCATAAGTCACTCGGCTCTTGTGATTACAGTTCATCGGTTTAACGGTAGGTGATATACGCTACATAAAGGATTAAAGTTATAATTCTGCGCTTGACTCTCAGTGGTGTAGGTGTTCTCTTTCACCAGGAGTGGGTACGCTTTTCATAATGCCGCCCTATAAGTGTCAAACATTCATTTTTCATTTATTTATTGTATCATAATATGGTACATAAAAATTTATCAGAACTTATTGACCACATTAATAGAGAAATACACAATATGTTTCGTTTGTATTTAGAGTGTTGCAATAGAAGACGGCCACATAATTTCTTTAATACATACATAGTTTGTTAATATGTTATGAAAGGTATGCCAAAATTTATGCTAAATTCAATTATTTATGATAAGTTTCAACAACATGTCACTAAAAGTATCACTTAAAAATTCATTTTAATTGTAGCAGTATTTTTTAAACTTATTAAACTAATTTTAAAAGTATGATTATTTTCATGGCTTTTTATCTTGTCTGGAATTTTTTATACATTTTTACCGTCATTGAGTGTGGACTAGTTTGGTTGATGTATTTTTAATTCGTTACTTCGAGTACACTTTATGTCATTGCTTCTGCGGTGAACTGGACTGATGTTGACTCATATCTTTTCGGATCTTTAAGTGAACTCAAAAATTTCGGTTAAATGAGTGTTTAATTAATATCAGTGATGTTCCCTTGTTTAGTGAATGGGAAAAAGGATATCTAAAAACAATGTAGTTTCAAAATGGGTAATGATAGCATATTTTTAATGTTAATTGATTGATGACTACTTAATGGTCTCAGAAACGCAAGTAACAAAAAAAACTTTTTTTTGTTAAACTTGTGCCTAGTTTCTTATGCCTTGTTCTACCTGGCAGGTACTCTTTTAGTGTGACATGTTCCTATTTATACAATAACTTCCTATTTATACTACAACAAGTTTATACAATAACAATTGGGTGAAGCTAAGCCAATCTTATTGGTTCTTTTTTCTTTTTATTTGTGTTTGAAAGATCTGGATCCGGAAAATGTAATCAAAGCTTTATGCGTTAATTTTCAAAATATGTAAAATCTCTAAAATCACAATACTGATATAATTATTTTGTTCAAAAGTACAGCAGTTTTAAAAATTATAATGCAAAGACATGCAATGCCACATCACGTTGTAAGTAGGCATTACCAGCGTACGACCACAATGCTGCCAACTGCTGAGTCACAGCACATTAATGTTAGGAGAGATACTGCAATTTACTACTGTGCTGTTAGAAATAGCGGATGATTATTTTCTGTTATGGGTTTAACCCACAAACTCACATTGAATGTCCTTTGTTTTGGATTATCATTATCCTGATAAAATCTTCATGAACCTGCCAATTCTTTTTTGTCGTGTGGTGCGGCTTAGAATTTGCACCACCATATCTCTTTCAGCCGTTTGGTGCCGGCTTAGAATTTACACCACCCCAACTCTTCCCGAGGGTGTCGTTAGGGCAACTAAGAGGACATACACGGGGAGGGGGAAGTGCCTCTTTCAGAATAAACTGGGGCATTACCCCTCCATGAAATAAAAACAAATAAGGCGATTATCAGGGGGAGGCCTGCGTCCAGCTGTGGACCATTATGGGCTGTTGTGGTGAGATGAGAGGTGAACCTTTCTCTCTCTCAGAAATTTTCTGTTATTTATATCTGTTTTTATTTATGTGTTTTGCATTGGGTGGCCTGTAAAATTGTCTAGTTTTACAAAAGCGTACCTAGTCTTAAATATTTGTCATAAAAAAAAACATTTAAATAAACATCTCAGTTTACTTTTGGGAAAGTGGTCGTTGATAGGGTCCCAATAAAACGCAGCTTGTGTAACGCACTTCATCGATTGATCATCATCATGACGATGGACTGTGTTAGCGACTGGATGAGGCCGAGCAAAAATGACCATCGCATCGGAAAGCAACCTTCATCACAACACGAGGCGTTCCATATAGTCATAACAAAAATACTTAGCCCGACAACAGCTGATATGATAAAACTGCGTATAAATGCGAAAGTTTGAATATCTGGCAAGCCAAAAATACTGAACGGATTGTGCTGAATCAATGTTTGCTTTGATCTAGAACTTACTACTTCTAGACCTGGATTATTATTGCCGTGAGGATAATCAAATATAACTAAAAGCACCACCAATCACACTACCTTTTTCCATAACTCGTTTTAAGCGCTTTTACAGCCAAATCGATAATCGTTATTTTATTTCTTCCAGAAGATGAAGCTCCTCCTAGTGATATGCTGCCTCATCGTGGCCGCCGCAGCCAGTGACAAATACACAGACAAGTACGACAACATAAACCTTGATGAGATCCTCGCGAACAAGCGACTGCTGCTCGCGTACGTTGCTTGTGTGCTGGAGAAGGGAAAATGTAGTCCAGAGGGCAAGGAGTTAAAAGGTGAGAGTTTATACTTCTGTCCTGGCTAAAGCTTGTTGTACAGTGCAGAACAAAAATGTGCATTCTAATAGGCTTTGACTCGTAAAATTTCAATGTTTTTTTTATGTTCTGATGATGATTCTTTGTTAATGGCAATTGTCCACCTAACACCACAATGTATTTGGTATTAACGGCATCAGATGACAGACAACTCGCCGACCACTCGTTTAAAGCTTGTTGGATGTTATTTTATTACTGTAAAATGTATCTAAATGTAACGAGTTTAAGCCAATATTTGAATGAACGTTTATGTCGTTTTGGATTAATGGACGCACTCGTGGCTATAAGGCTATGGCCGTGACCGTGAAAATCGAATCCTCCAATTCAGCCCGTGGATATCGTAAGAGCCGACTAAAGTAACCTACCGGAAGGACAGCAGCTTCCTTCTGTGTATTATTAACACCTCCGCTGCCATCACCAATCTGCCTGCCAAGCATGGTAATTATGGCAAAACCCCCCATGATTGGGTTTTTTGTGTAATTTTTTACATCTTTCAACATTAGCGTCTAATGGTTCATTCATTTGCAATGACAAGTATTTGCTTCGTGTTCAATAGTTTCATTGAAACCTAATGCTTCTTTTGTGATTGGTGTTTATTTACTTATTTATTCACACTTGACTTACAGACTAACATATATTCCAAAACGTCAAACATTATTTTAAAAAGCTTGTTTTGCGAGTATGTAGCGCTGCACTCCTGGCACCGCTGAAAACCAGCGCTGCACGGCACAAGCACCACGGCAGCATTAAGCTGAGCCGGTGACCTTTTTGCGTTACATGTAATTATGGATATATAATATCGGTTAGAAAAGCAATGTTTAATTTTGTTATAAAAATAAATATTTTCTATTCTATAAAAGTGACAAAAATTCGCCCACTTTAGCCTCCCCTTGTGTAAACGCGGCCAGCGTTTGCCTACAATTAACCTTTCTTTTCGACGAACAACGACTATAGTCGTCTTCCGCACTAAACTCGCCTGATCCCAACATTAGGCGAGCAGGCAAGGAATTGCCGTCGAAATTCTCGACTTAATTCTAAAAATCCATGAAGGACGACGATAATTTCTATATTTTCTATTGAGTCTCTTAGGACAGTCGCCTATGGCGATGTTCCCTTTGTATCTTTGTTTGTGTTTGTAAATTACTTCTTATTAATAATTACCATTGTACTTGACTGTGTGAATTGTGTTTTACGTTTTTGTCTACTCATACAACTGTTTTTGTTTGTGTTTTTATCTTCACTAATATTATAAAGAGGAAAGATTTGTTTGTTTGTTTGAATTTAATAGGCTCTGAAAATACTGGACCGATTTGAAAAATTCTTTCACCATTAGAATCCTTCATTATCCCTGATGAACATAGGCCATAGAATATACCCGTGTGAAGCCGGGGCGGACCGCTGGTGATTAAATAACTTGCATTAACGTGACCCTAATGAGAATATTATCATCATCATCAATAAATTATCATAAATTAGCTTTTTATAGTAAAACCACAACGTTGATTTGCAGCCTATTGTGATAAGATAAACAATGAGTTTAGTCTACTTTTTTGCATGTTTGATGACGAACATATTTTTAAAATAAGTATGTAGGTATCTACTCGTTACAGTAGGTACGTGTATGATATATTTGTCGCAATTTAAATATTAAAGTAGTAACTACCAAACGCACAATACATGTCAAACCATACAGAATCAAGCCTAAATTATTTTGTTACAGAAAACCTGCAGGAGGCAATTGAAACTGGTTGCAAAAAGTGTACAGAGACCCAAGAGAAGGGAGCTTATACTGTGATAGAGCACCTCATTAAGAACGAACTAGATATCTGGAGAGAGATCACAGCCAAGTTTGATCCCGAGGGCAAGTACAGGAAGAAGTACGAAGATCGTGCAAAGGCCAACGGAATCGTTATCCCTGAATAGACCATGTGATATTATATTTTTTATTGATATTCAAATAAAATGTTTGTGAATAATGGTGGACTTTCTTTTCATCACCTATATATTTATTATTACAATCAGATAGAGGTATGCAGCCAGCGTCTTGGGGACGCTTCCGACTGGTATTGGTATGGATCAGTTGAGTTAGGTACCTGTAGATAGTTTACAACAGTCTACAGTTAATTGTTTCAATTGTACGTAAATTCTAGTTCTAATTTGTTTCTATTATTCTATAATATTTATTATAATACTGATTATTACAACATTACTTTTATAAACGCATTTGGGTGTTTAGATGTTTGAATATTTAATTTTGTTACCTCATCAAACCAAACTACTGAACCGCTCGGTTTGAAATTTTTCACTGGTGTAGTTCTAGACTAGGAATGAAAAAAATACTTTTTTGAATCCCGAAAAAGTGCTTGTGAAGCCGCCGGCGGCTGTTTTATTATTATGTACGTCAAAATTGAGGTAGATGATACAACCAAAGAATATGACGTGCAAATCCTGATATTTTTTTTATACTATCATGGAGTATTACTATCAATTTAGTATAGTTTCTATCATTAGATGCTTACTATAAGCCTCCGTTGTCATCTTCAGCTCTGTAGACATAATTTGAACTGATGGCTTTCAAACAAAAAAAAATGCTTTCATGGCCCAAGAATCAGATGTTTGTCTGCACCAGCACGTGGCGGGGTGGCGACGGCGGTGCGAACCGCAGCGCAGAGGCTTAGCAGAGAATTATGTTAACTCATTTAAATTCGAATAAGCATTTGAAATTAAGAGTTATTGTTCAAGAAGCAATCGATTATGCAGAGTTTTATTTTCCTTGCAAAAGACTTCAACGCGCTTCGCGCTTGCTCTGTCCAAAGTTTAAGGCGATACTTTCATTCTGGAATGTTTTGTTCATTAAAATGTATCTACTTGTAAATTGATACTCAGTAGGACTAGCACGGGGATTATTGTCTAGGGTAGAATACAGAAAAAATACATCGCATCGTCATACATTGCGTGAATTATTAAAGTTGTAGGATTAAGTTTCAAATATTTTACGCATTTGATGTGACGTAATTTTTCTCTATTCTACCCTAGAAAATAATCCCCGTGCTAGGCCCAAAGGTTTAAAAAAAAAATTATTCTGTAGTTTACTGTGTTTTCTGTAGTTTCTGTAGTGTTAGTTTGTTTTGTACTTGAACTTGAACTTGTTTTTACTCACAAATAACGTGTACATTATATAAACTTCGCGACCACATATTGATAGCTCCAACCCTATTCTGAGAAACGAATTAAATAAATAAATAATGCTGGACAATTCATACAGCATTATCTAGCCCCAAGCTAAGCAAAACTTGTGTTATGGGTACTAGATAACTGATATACTTATTACAATACAATACACATATCGATATTTTTATTATACATACAAAGTGACCAGAACACCCGGAACAAATACCTGCGGATCGTACAAATCTTTGTCCCAAGGCTGGAATTGAACCCGCAACCTCCTGCGTCGCAGGCAGACCTTCGCCCACCGCGCCGCGGTCGTCATGACAATGGTTTACCTTAGATGAAAGAAACTACAGACACCCCGCTTCTTGTCTAGTTACAAAGTATTATATTGCTTCCGCGAATTTTTTCAGCAATCGATTGAGGTGATGATCCACGTGTCAAGAAGTAATTGCGATTGATTATTGCTTACTGCAATCACTCCTGTGTCTGATAATTGCCTCAACAATGGGTACCCATTGATATTATTCCGCAATCGATATCAATAGGCGATATAAAACAAAGCATGATTCACAAGTGTTAGTGTCCTTTGTCACCCTCGACGCAGCGGGACTGGAAAACAGGAGTTTTTGGTTCTGTGGTTATTATAAGGTAAACTAAGGCAAGTTTTATACATACCTTGTACTACTTACATACATAGTCTGATTTTTCCCATTAGATCAGTTTTCCCTTATTCTGTTTTCTAGTTGGTCTCGATTTGCAGTACATAGATTATTTCCAATAACATATTTTGTTCTGCCTGAAATGTATCATAACCATCTCCATTAATTAAAAAGAAACATTTATTATTCAGATTTTATACTACCTACTTAGATTTTGACACTCTTATTTTTCACATTTTGCAAAATTAAAAAAAAAAACTTTTTTAGCGAATCAGCATTGCTATATAGCGGGGCAATGCAGCTAGCGTCTTGTGTACGCTTCGGACTGGTATTGATATGGATCAGTTGAGCTACTTGTAGATTGTTTGCAACAGTCTGCAGTTAGCTCAATTGTTTCAATTGTAAATACTAGTTTTAATTTAATTCTTTTATTTGATTGTAATTTTCTTTATTAATAAAGAAGAGGTTTCACCTTCATGAATAAAATCATTTTAATTCATACTTTGTAACGTTTTCAGGATGAATTGGCTAATTTTGTCAACGTTATTGGTGGTGGCAAGTGTAGTGGCAGAAGAACAGTATACGGACAGATACGACGATATTGATTATGAAGAAATATTGGCAAACAAACGACTTCTTGGTCCGTACATCAAATGTATATTGGACAAGGGACGGTGCACTGCTGAAGGAAAAGAGCTGAAAGGTAGGTCTTATTACAAAAATTACAAACTTTTTTTAATGACATAAGTCAGAGTGAGAAATAACACTGTTTATTTTAAGATATACCTTTGTCCAGCAGTGGACTAATATAGGCTGATGATGATGATGATTTTAAGATAGCAGACCATTATGATTAGGTGAGTTAGTCTTTATGGTCTTGAACCAATTATTAATAATATAATGTTTGACGTTTTGGAAAATATCTTATTCTGTAAGTCAAGTATGAATGATAAATAAATAAATTAACATTAATGTCATCGAAGTTATAGTGACCTCATTCGTGTCTTATGGACTCTACACATCAAATTCGCTCTATTTTATATACTCAGCCTGGCGGCGACGGCACGTTTCTGTCTATGAATCACATACATAAGGTGAACTCAGGATAGATAGGTAGATAATTAAGATCAAAATAAACTAAACACATTGTTTATTGATACCCAGGTGTGTACTCAATGAACCAGTGTATCATATACAACATTAGTTGGTATGAAACAGTAAATACTGATGTATAAAAAATTAAGATATCTCCGCGTTCGCCGAGGAGATGATCACACGTAGCGAGACGAATCTGTTCCAATGACCTGGAAGTGGAATACGTGTGGTGTATATGCTCCTTAATTATCCTACCAGTTTAGGTTGCGACTTTGGGAGGTTTTCCGAAAACGAGGTACTTACCTATCCCACTGCGGCGTCTATCCTAGGTTTACCCTAAAGTAGCTGTGCTTAAAGGTAGGTTGTAGACAGCTAATAGGGTTTCTCAACTAGCGGGCCGGCGACTTTGGTGTGTAGACTCTTAACTTAACACTTTCATCGCCAACGACACACATACAGCTTTGCGAGTCCCACTAGCTGCAGCCCGCCTCTGCGAGCCGCACTATTCGCTGGTCAGTGAATGCGATATCAAAGTTAACTCGCGCAAAAAATAAAACGCAAAAAGTGTTATCGACGCAAAACATCATTACCAAAATAGATTAAAAACGCTCGTGCTTTATTGACTTGTTTTGAAAAACATAAATGTTTGTTCTAAAAATAGGCACATAATGGTAGTAATTCCGTTGGCACAAAACCTAAACTAACTAGCGTGAAAAATTTGCTGTCCTCTTTTTTTCGACCGAAAAAAGAGACGGCAACAGTTTTAGGATAGATAACTAAGGTTCTGGTGCCAACAGAATCATTAACTTAGGACTTTCATCATCAATCATTAACTTAGGAACTAGTTAGATGACAAAAAAAATTGTTTTGTGTACAAAATAATAACGCTAGAATTAAACTGGTTTTAAAGAAAACCATGAAACATCAGATTTTTTTTTTAATCAGATATTCATATAATATATTCCAAAGAGGTAGTAAAACCTACAATTTTATACGCATAATAATAATTTTTCCTTCATGAGAACTCCATTGTTGGTATGATGAAATCAGCTCATGACATATGACGTAGAAGTCTATTCAGCAGTACCCTGAACGAACGATAAGTAAACCCCGATACTTTCTCGGTAAGACAATAATTTTCAAACGCTTATATGAACCTTTATTTACCGCAATCAGCGATCTGTTTCCTTGTAGCACAAGTCAATCGTTTATTTTTGACACGATAAAATGTATATTCAATTGTCTTTTAGAGACCCGAGAGTGTTAAATGTCAGGAGAAGCCTAGGGTAATGAAATACCTACAGCTAAGGATAGTTCGGGATCCAGTGGATTCAATATTTTATAGATATTGCAGGACAATAGAGTTCGGGTGTAAACCTATAACAGTAATTCTTCTGTATTTTAACTATTTTAGGGTCAGAAAAATTTGTTACTACATTACTTGATTGATCCGAAATTAACGATTTTGACAGGTCTCGATTAGCCTATATAACTTTTTCAATAAGGACGTTTTTTAACTGTTATTTATTATGATCTGCTGCTGCTCGTGGCTTCACACGCGCTTTTCGTGTAGCCTATGTGTGTCCCGAGGATACTATTTACCTCGCTGCCAAATTTAGTTATCGCATTCGCTGCCCAGCGTCGTCGGTGTGACTCGTAGGGGCGCGCCGCGCCGCCACCTCGAGGACCCACAGTTGGACATGTATATCGTGGGCCACGAAGGTATTAAGATCCTTTGAGCCGTTTATGCGTGAAAATGTAACAGTTACTTTCGAATTAATAATATTAATAAAAAGTATGGTTTTAATTTCGTTTCAGTTCACATCAAAGACGCGATGGAGACAGGCTGTAAGAAATGTACTCCAAAGCAGCGTGCTGGTGCCAGGAAGGTAGTCAACCATATACAAACCAAAGAGAAGGAGTCATGGGAACAGATCAAAGCTAAATATGACCCTCAAAACAAGTATAAGGAAACTTACGAAGCTTTTTTGGCAGCTGAGGAGTAGAACTGGTCTGTCATATCTTGCTGTCACTACAGAAGACCAACGCTGAGGCATGTAAATGATTTGTTGCGGGTGTTTTTGTCATCAAGGTTTACCAAGTCTTCTATCGTTATTTAAAACCTTTTCTTAAGGTAGTTGCGAACCTCTAAGCTCTCATACAAACGTACTTTCATATTAATTTGGAAATTACACCCTTTATTGCATTTCATTAAAATTGGGGCCGTAGTTTCGAAATAAATCGAATACGTTATCATGGCGGCTTAGAAGTTTGCACCCACCTTAAGATTAGTTGATTGCAAAGGTTTCGACTAAATAAAAACTTTTAACTTTATACTCTTTACTCAATACCCATCCATACTAATAATTAGTATTATAAATTCGAAAGTAGCTAAGTCCGTCTATCTGTCTGTCAGCCTGTCTGTTACCTTTTCAGGCCAAAACGGCTGTACGGATCTTACTGAAATTTGGCAGGGAGGTAAATAGTTTCCCGGGGACTGTAGGCTACTTGAAATGCGCGTGCAAAGCCGAGGGCAGTAGGTAGTCCCTAATAAATAATAATATCTATAGTATCTTTATCTACCAATACTTATATTATAAATGCGAAAGTGTGTTTGTTTGTTTATTTGTTTGTTTGTCCTTCCTTCACGCCCTAGCTAAACAACTAATCGGCTTGATTTTTGGCATGGGAGAGTAATATAGACTTTTTCCCATAAATCAGTTTCCATGGAATCAAAATAACCTTAAACAACGCGTGTGAAGCCGCGACCAGCTAGTACTTTTTACAATGAAGAAGAAAAAGGTACTACCAGGTTTGTAGTGTATACGAACGAAAGAATAAATACATAATGCTGGACAATCCACTTATCAATAGCTAAGCCTCCTGTGTTGTAGGTACTAGATGACTGATATACAATACATTACATAGTTTTGGCGTACGCCAAATAGTTCAAAGACCTTGCAATTTTCAAACATTTTATTTACAACCAACACAATTTACTACATTATCTCCCAAATTTCTTCTCATTATTTTTATCGCTGCTCAACGAATACATAACCGCCATCTTTGTCCCAAAACCCCCGATCACCTCCGAAAGTCTATGGACATAATTTTGACAGTTAATGAACTGTCAAAATTATGAATCTTAGTGGATCTTACATATAGCATTACATCGCACCAATGTTTTTTTAAAATAACGCTAACAATAGATAGATATTTATAATAGGAATATAAAAAATACATAGTTCATAAATAATTCAAGTTTTTTTCCAGAGCATTACAAATAATAACTAGTTTGACCAGTTCAAAGTACTTAATTATTAGGAAATCCCACTAATTATCAATTACGTTGATGTAGAGTACTCGTTAATAATAATTAGATTAATTAAAAAAACCTAAAAACTGACTTTGAATTCCTTAGTTTTAAACTGTTTTTTTAGTTACGCAGGAACAATACCTTAGTTTCGGGATCATTCTCTATACAACAACAAAAGAATCATCCAAATCGGTCCAAAAAAGACTGATAAATTGACGAACATTCGTATAAAAACATAAACGCAGTCATTGAGCCATTGTAGTCACTAATGCAGCCAAACATAGGACCCATAGGACCTAATCCTTTTTTCGAAGTTGGTTAAAAATTCACGGCAGGCTCAGTATTCATAGAGTAAATACATCATCATCATCATCAGCCCATATAAGTCCACTGGACATAGGCCTCCCCTAATGAGCACCATAGCGCCCTGTCTTCAGCTTGCCGCATCCAGCATCTGCCAGCAGACTTTCGCAACCACCTGATTGGAGGGCGTCCATCACTACGTTTGCCGAGTCGCGGTCTCCACTCAAGAACACATTTACTCCAACGTTAGTCGGTTCTCCGCGAGATATGGCCGGCCCACTGTCATTTCACCTTGCTAATACTTTGAGTTATATCGATAACCTTGGATCTCTATCGGATGTATTTGTTACGAATCCTATCCTTCGGAGAAACTCCGAGCATAGAGTAAATACGGTACGGATTAATCTACCTACAACAATAACTAGATGATGACGTGTCGGTTTGCTGTCCCATCGAATTATGAGAGTCAGAGAATAGAAAGTGCGCATGCGCACTTTAATATCTCCTGCGCACCTGGCCGTGGCGGGTTAGTCCATCTATTGCTTCTAAAGTATTTCCCCCAGGAGTAATACATGGATATGTATTACTCCAAATATTTAGGAGCAAATATATATACAATATTTTATAAATGAACTAACCGGCCGTGGCCGATGATCTCCCTTGAGCCCAAAAAAATAAAACAGCGAGAGGAAAATGCTCTTTGATACTATAAATACCTGTTTCTATCCAATTGTTTTTTTAGATTGTTATTAATAGCCTTCATGACATGTCAACACGACGAATTTACCCTAACCCACTGCTTTTTTGCAAACACCACCAGAGGCTTTATTTCGTTGTTCGGTCATTGAACTGCTCTTTCAAATGATTTAGCATCACCATTGGGCATAAAAATTAGAGAAAAAAAATAAGACTATCTATAGGAAACCGGTTAATCGCATTAACCTTTTGTAAGAGAAAATAAATAATCTTATATTATTATTTACACTCTGCAAGGACAAGCTTTTTTGGCACAGCCTTTAAGTTATTCAGCTCCAATTTTTTGTGCGCAAAATTTTAGCTTGGTCCATTAGCCGTCGTCTTTGGACGAATATCTTCACAATTCTTCTTGTTGTACTTACAACGGCACAAACGTATGACTTAAATGAAAAGATAAAATCGATTTTATTTTATGTATTAATAGGATAGTGGTGGCGCTGATGATGATGATGATTACAACGTGCTCTGATTTACTGTTGGTAAAGGATTAATCATCATTACAAACAAAGCATACGTCGGTAATAAAATAAGGAAATCCTCAGTGTCGTGTAGTCGTTTGAGAATCAGCTTTGGCAGATTCCATGATACTTCCGTTATGTATTCAAGGTACATGATTGACGATGAATGACAAACAAACAGACGCTGCATATAAATCCATAAAAAAACATGATACTAATGTAATATATGAAATTTTGGATGTATGGACATTGCTACTTTTTCACGCTAAAACTAATAAACGTAATCGGCATATTACAATACAATACAATACAATACAATACACTTTATTGCACACCAAAAAAATACAAAAGAAAAGAAAGAATACAGGAGAAAAATAAATAACAGAGTTGCACAATGGGCGGCCTTATCGCTAAGAGCGATCTCTTCCAGACAACCTTGGGATGGACACGAAGCAGTTGTACTAGTATAGACGGTGGCGTATAACTTAAATATACAATACATACATACTATACATATTACTAAAATACATACAAAATACAATATAAAATACATATTAATAATACATACCAGCTTTGTAAAACAGATGTAAAATAAAAACTAGAAATTAATGACTAAAGAAAGATAGTGTTGATATACCATGTTCTTAAATATAGGAAGAGACTTTGCGTGTCTGATAGTGGTAGGTAGAGCATTCCACAGCTTTGTGGCACGTACGGTGAAGGAGGAGCTATGGGCATGGGAGGAACGGGTTGTCAGTTGGAGGGTGTCGGTGGAACGAAGTGACCGGGAATGGGTTTGGTGGAGATACTCAAATCGTTCCTTAAGGTAATGCGGAGTATTAGGGATGAAAAGGATGGAGTATAAGAGGGAGAGAAAGTGTGCGTCCCGGCGAAGGCGGATTGGCAACCATTTAAGCTTATTGCGGTACTCGGTAATGTGGTCAAACTTACGCAGACCGAAGATGAAGCGTATGCAGAAGTTTTGAAGCCGCTCAAGCTTGTCAAGCTGCAGTTGGGTAAGATCGGGATAGCTGGCGTCGGCGTAATCTAGGATAGGGAGCAGAAGTGACTGGGCGAGCGCAACTTTGGTAGACGTCGGCAAGAAGTTACGTAACCGCTTGAGGGAGGCAGCCGATGCAAAAATCTTGCGGCTTACCTCTGCCATTTGTGTTTCCCATGAAAATGTTCTATCCATGAAAATGCCTAGATTTTTTACACTTTTACTAATTTGGATTGGTGTGTTGCCAAAAAGAACTTGTGGAATAGTGAGCCAATCAACCCTAGCTATCATTCTCGAGCTCCCAATAATAATGACCTGGGTTTTTGAGGGGTTTACTTTTAACCCATGCGAACTACTCCACTCGAGGATAGCTTTCAGGTCGGAGTTGGTCTTGTCAATGGCTTCACATAACCTTTCTACAGGAGCCTGGGTATAAATTTGTAAGTCATCTGCGTAAAGGTGGTAGGAAGAAGATAGCTGTTTGGAGATAGAGTTAATAAATATAGAAAAAAGAAGAGGAGATAGCACGCCGCCTTGTGGTACACCGGCACTCAGTTGACACCATGCGGAGGATTTGTCATCAATAGTAACTCGTTGCCGGCGGCCGAAAAGGTAACTACGAAACCAGTGAACTACTGATGGAGATAAGTTAAGGGAGCGCAGGATACCTAGCAAGACATCGAAGTCAACATTATTGAAGGCACTACTAAAGTCTAAAAGAGAGAGGATAGTCACGAGGCGATTTTCAATACCATCTCTAAGATCATCACTAATCTTAACGAGAGCAGTGGTAGTACTGTGGCCTGGACGAAAACCGGACTGGAAGGGGTTAAGGAGGTTGTTGGTGTTAAGGAAAAGGCTAAGTTGGTGGTGAACAAGACGTTCCAGGACTTTGGAGAGGAAGGGAAGGATGGATATGGGCCGGAAGTCAGAAAAGGAAGAGGGTTTACCTTTTTTAGGTAGTGGCATTACTTGCGCTTCTTTCCACACACTTGGAAACACTCCGCTGTTTACCGAGAAGTTAAGAAGATAGGTGATCACAGGGACAATGTCATCGAGGATGGGCATAATCATTTTCTTACTGATAGAATCAGTACCTACAGCATTGGAAGAGATGGAGGAAACGCACTTCTTAACCTCACCATCAGTAAATTCACGAAAAATGAAAGGAGGAAAATCAGGAGTTTTAATAAGCGAAAGTGAGTTAAGAGTTTCGGCTTTGATAGTTCCCTCAAACCTAGAAGAAGCAGAGAAGTGTAGATTAAGAGAATCTATATCTAAGTCAAAGGAAGAATCGTTTTGTCGCGATTTACCAACTCCTAATGATTTAAGAAACTTCCACACCTTAGCTGGATCATTATTCTCTACAGAGCTATGGATATATCGGCGTTGTGCATCCCTACACACCTTATTGCAGTGATTACGAGAAATAATATAAGAATCCTTGTTTTCGGCTGTAGGCGTGCGTTTATACCTAGCTTTGGCTGCGAGTTTTTTGTGAAGTTCGGCTCTAATTTCATTTGTAAGCCACGGAGCAGGATGATGCTTCATTTTAACCGCTCTCACCGGGGCGTGCACGTCATACAACCCCGTCAAAATACGATTAAATTGTTCGATTTTACCGTCCATATCAGCTGCATCTAAAACCTTAGCCCAGTCTGCCTCTCGCGCGTCTTTACACAAGAGCTCGACGACCATCCCACCAAAATTACGCTGCAGGAGGATTTTCGGCTTGACTTTAGGAGGACGAATTTTGTAGGAAAGGAAGATCAGGTCGTGATACGAAAAGGCGTCAGCAGAGCACTGACCATGTTTAGCAACATGGGATGGGGAGGACACGAATATGAGATCCAAAAGCGAAGGATTGCAGTTGGGAAGATTATGAGTGGGACTTAAAGGAAGAATGGACAGGTTGTTCGCTTGAACTAGACGTTCGAGCGTGGTTGAACGAAAATTTTGCTTCAACAAACATGTATTAAAATCACCCATGATAATAGTATGATCATGCATGGGAGTGAGGTCATCAAGGAGCTTCTCAAAGGAAGGGAAAAAGTTGATGCGGAGAGAAGGAGAGTAATAGACGCCGAGGAGTATCTTACGATGAGAAAGCAGAATCTGAATGAAAAGATGTTCACCAGCGCTGGACGGAGGTGGTTGTGCAGACATATCTATAATAGTGTAGGGAATGTGTGAACGAATGTATATGGCCACACCCCCACCTACAGAGCCAGTGCGGTCGTTGCGGATAAGATCGAATCCAGGAAGGGAGTAAAGGGTTGAAGGTAAGCAAGATTTTAACCAGGACTCAGAAACAAGGATGGCGTGGATATTAGCGAGGTTAAATGACGCCAGCATATCCGTAAAATGGGCCGGGATGCTTTGTGCGTTAATATGCACCACATTAAAGTTTTTAGGGACATTGGAAAAAGTAGACTCCATGGTGTCAGAAAGAGTTGGAATGCTCATAAAACTGTCGTCACCACTTATGCCGGATTTGACTGAAGACGAACACGACAAAAAGTCTTCATCATCACTTGTAGTCATAATTTAAGAATATGGGTATGTACTTAACTACTATCAATAAATATAAAATATATAATAATATTACTATATAATAAACCTAATAACTTATGTACGCGTTAGTGCGCTACCTGTTTGTGTCCACCTGCCAGTTATGATTGAAAGAAATTTACAAACAACGTACTAATAATAAACAAGAAAGTTACATAAAAACAGAGATAAGAACATAAATACTCAAATAATTGAAAAGAAGAAAAAAAAAAGTGATATACCTAGGTCCAACGCGACCGTTTCACGCACGTTAGTGATGGCAACACAGATGCAATTATTTATTGTAAAAACCTACCATATTGCACTGTCTAGACGTGTAACGCCGGCAATACACATCGGCTATTTTTTATCCCATAAATCACATACCATGGGAGAGAAGCATCTTCAAAAACATTCCAAAGAACTATGATTAGTTTTTTTTTAATACGTGTATCAAAGTACCTAGCCATACTACTTTTCCGTAGACAGTAACGCGTACGAAGCCACAGGCAAAAGCCTATAAACATATTGCTGAAAAAATGGTGAGCCAGCATCTCGTAGGCTAATAGTAAACAAGCTATAGCCTAGATAGCGCATGATAGCATACAACGACTCCAATAACGAGTCTTCGATCTCCCCATCTCCTTAAAACCAGTCCCGGACTGGTCATACGAGGTAAATTGTTAGTATTATTACGAATTCAAGTAGATTTTGCTCTGTTGTTTACCATACGGCCTGTGGCGTTGAATAAAAATTTAAATATACCCTGAAGTAAGATAATATAGGCATATCCAGTAACAATACATTGAAACATAGATGAAAGCTCAAAGCGTACCCCGTGTTAAAAAAGATTTGAAAATAAAAACACAAAACAATCGCTTAAAACAACATTTTAATATTACTACGAGTATCTTTCTAAATCTAATCAGTCATCAATCAACCTTGAACCTTAACAGTTCTGAGATCATTTTCGTACTTAACGACGTATTTGCGGCTAGGGTCGTACTTGGCAGTAAGCTGGTTCCAGTAATCGCTCTCGTTGTTGATAAGGTACGCGATAACCTTACGTGTTCCTTCCCTTTGGGCATTGGTGCATTTGCCGCAGTTGTTCTCTAGAGCTTCTTTAATGTGAGCTGCAACAATAAAAAAACGCTGTTACCTGATAAACATGTGATAGTTTGTTATACAGGGTTACTGGGTAATTTACCGACACTGCGTGAACTGCAGGTTCTGCCCATCATCACGAACGCGTTCCTGAAGACGCCAGGTCTTAAGATGGATAGGATTCTTAAGATATTGCGTAAATCACCTCTCATACAAAGTGTAAAAACACGTTGCTCCAGAGCAGAGATCTTGAATACCTTTTTTGGTTACTTTGAAGGCACCTGTATGGTTTTCAACATCATGGTTCCGTGCTCAAACTATGTGTTCACAAACTGAATGACTTTATATCGGATCTAGTGGAATAACCTGTCTACCATTGTCTGTTTATCAAATCGTCAACGCATACTAAAAACATAGCGTAGCGTATAGTATTATTATTATATCTGTGGCCTAGCTGACCATGACCTATTTCCTAAGGTCACTTAGTCACGTTTTTTTTTCCTACCGTGATGTTGCCGTGGCAGCCGTGGCTTTGGAATCGACCCCTCCAACTCAACCCGTGGGTGTCGTAAGAGTTAACGAAGGGAATCTACCAGAGGTAGGGAAGTAGCTTCCTCATTTGCATATTTAAACTAACAATAACATGGCCAAAGACGCGCATATCCATCTGCAGCACCACGTGGTGACGGCGGCGGTGCGACCCGCAAAAGAGGCTGGACAGAGAATGGGCGAAGATCTCTACAGCAATTACCAGTAGTATCGAGAAGCACTGCCAGTAGTATCTATGTTTTCTGAGAAGGAACCTATTTTCATCATGATCTATACCCTACCCTAGAACGGAAGTGAGTACTTACATTTAAGCTCGCGTCCCTCAGCGGAGCACTTTCCCTGATCCAGCACACACTTGACGTACGGTGTCAGGAACCTCTTATTGGTAAGGACCTGATCCACATCGATGGTATCATATCTGTCGGTGTAGGAGTTTGGACGCGCTGAGGCGACGGCGATCACGGCCAGGGCGCAAAGTACTACGGCTTTCATGCTGCAAGAAGGAATTTAATTCAAGCAACGCACTAGCACAATGGTTATATAGGTATAGTACGACTTAGCCACTAACCAAGGACTACCATTTTGCCGTCAAATTTAGTGATGGTTGCACTATTTGAAAATTGTATATCATTTAAAAATGATGTGGTAATCCGTTAGGTACCACTATTAGTAATCCGGTCGACCAGGATGACTCTACAATAGGCTATTCGACTATATTAAAAATAAGTTCCAAATTGTTTTCATCCTAGTCACTGACAACGGAAAAAAGCGTAATCTGGTGATTTTTATTAAATGAAAATATATGAAAATTAATATGCTTATTTCAGTTTAAAAAAACGGGATTAAAATTACACATTTTTTTATATATCGCACCCTTAAAACAAAAGTGACACTAAACGAAATTTGGTGGTATTGAGTTACAGCGACATCTGAAATCTACAAGAAAAACTACGTAATCTTCAAAGACCCGTTTTGTAATAGTTGACTTAGGTGTCGCTAGATGTCACCATGTGTCACTTCATACTTCTAAGTTTTGTGCTTGTCCGTCAAACAAATACCGACACTAAGCCAATACGCGTCGGTTCGTCGGCGATAACTATTCGTGGGACTAGTGAAAAAGTGAACTATTTTGTTTAGTGTCAGTTATGCCGTAAATTTGCTTGAAATAATTATTTCATAGGGTAAGTAAAAAGTGAACTATTTCGTTTATTGCCGCTTATTGCGTAATACAAATTAAAAAATTGTGTAACGCTATTCTAATAAACGGCATTATCGGTATAATGCCAGTATCGTATCAATAGTCTTGTGAGTAATTTTTAATTGTCTTATTACATAATCGGCATGTTATGTTTAGTGTCACTTTATCGGTTAAGAAAAGTATAAAGAAATAATAAAAGACAAGGAAACATAGACATTTTTTGTTTACTACGTATTTTCTTCGTTGATTTACAAGCTATTTTGTTAAATTATTTATTAGCGTATGACATTTTTTGTTAAACGTACCTTCTGGTTCATTCGAATTCATTATGAATCCATTCAGGAGTAGAGGAAAAAAATATAACAACTCGCCATTCAAAAGAAAAATGAAGAACAAAAAGAAAATTCAATTTCCACAACCCATATTAAACAATGCGACACCTCAAGTTCAACAAGTGATTCAAGTTTTATGAACAATCAACCCTCCCACAGCAACTGCTCGAACGCGCTACCTACTGGTAACAACGAAGATGATGATGGAGATTTTTCTCCCTCATCATCTTCTTGGTAACCAAGTTCAAACTGAAGATGTTGATATTGGAGAAACCGTTGTTGACTACCACACTGAAATACTACAGGCTGAATAGAACTGGGAACAAAGCGATGAAAATAATATACAGACTATTGACAACGCTCCTATTGCTGTTCCGAACCCAGTTCCGATCGACAATATACAGACAGTTGATAGCAATCCTATGCTTCTTCCAAATCCAATTCCAATCGACCAAAATGCCTAAGCTCTAAATGAAAATAATGAAATAATGGTGGTGGAAACTCAATCAGACTTGGACGTTACGGATAAATCAAAGAAAAGAAAAAAGAGGAAGAGGAAGAGTTGTGTGGCAAAACAATTACGAGATTCTGGAAAGGAATACGTCTCAACTTCAAAATCAAAAAAGATTTTTCCTGCTAGAATTCTCAAACAAACTTGTGGATATAGCTGTAAGCTAAAATGTTCCGAAAACGTCTCAGAAGAAAGTAGAAGAAAACTGTTTGAAAGTTACTGGGACATGGGTTCAATTGAAAGACAACCAACCAGTACAACCAGGATCTCAAGAACTTAAACCGTTGTATTAAAGGAAATCGGAAATATCCGAAAGGAAGAAAACTGACGTTAAGAGCCTCGTAGATGCAGGCTCCAAATTTCTACAATACCTATTATGATAGCATTTTTAACTAAATTGAAATAGAAGCATTTTTAGTTTAGTTATTCAGGTCTATAAGCGCTAAGTGATCTCATAGATTTAACTCAGTTGAGTTGTGTTAAGAGCTTGAATACTAAAAGTACCCAAACAAACTAAAGATTACATTAAGATTTTTGATTGTGATGTTTTTTATTATAATACAAGGACTATCTTTGTTATTTTGTGATTTTTGATAATGTGCCTGATAGTTATTAAGTAAGCAAATTGTCTTTGTCCTTTATAAAACCTTAAGTTTTTGTACTAATAAGTTTAGTTATCTAAAACACGTAATTATATAAGTTTAATGATTGAACTGTTAAAAATAAGCAGCCTAATAAATAAATCTTGATTATTCTTACATCAATTTGCTTTATTTCTTTGAAGTTTTTGACAATTTAAAAATTACAGATTATTATTTAAGGGTCATATATGGCACTAAGCATATAAATACTTGACAATTTGAGCGCAAAACCGGCACTATGGTGTACTTTTTTTTTAAATTAAAGGCACTAAGAAAAATTGTACTTCTAAATGTAAAAACTAAAGTGGCACTAAACTGAACTTTTTTTTAAAAACAATTTTTTTGCCAAACCAACCTTATAATCTAAAGAGAAACAACCAGATTCTGTTAGAATAATACCAGAACTATTATTTTAAGTAACAACAGTGCATCTATTTCAATTCATAGTCAAGATATTGAAGAAATAATAATTACGAAAACTTAAAACGTCTGTACTGAATAATTGGTTTTTTCGTTTAATGTCATTTTTGTTTTAAGGGTGCGATATGATCACGTGACTGAAAACGCTGCCTTTAGTTGGATTGCTGGTTCTTTCACACTATCACAGATTACAGATTCAATGTGTTCTTCTTGTTAGGTGTGGTGTGGCGTGTGACGTCATTGCTCAGAGCACGGGAGCCATGACAGAGATTATCGTTTTGTTTGTTTGGTTGTATTATGAAAGCATTATTTTTATCAGACAATACTTTAGAATGCACTCGGGGTAATCTCTAAAAAATTAAATTATATCCCAAAAAAATATGATATTATTATTTAATCTCTTATATAACCTGATATTTTGTATATAATTCTTTTTTCACCAGGAATATTTTTGTCATTTTTTTTTATTTAGCTACTTATTTTTGCAGCTCACTTGAAGGTTTGTTGAAAAAATTAAAGATGAATGACCTAAGCTAAACGAGATTAATATATTGTGGGCACAGCGAGTTTGTGTTTATTTCTAGTATTTTAATGTAAATACGTTGATATTAATAGGGAAGTGATACAAATTCGACGTGTTCGAGGTTTCACATCACTCGATTTACTACAAGGACTCCTAAAACTCGTTTTAACCTCTCTCAGTGCGATTAGTTTGGAAGTTTATACAAAACGACTGCAAACTACGAAAAAACTTACTTGAATATTTTTTATAAGTCACGGAATAAGTTCACTGATTCAACTGATGTCCAAAGGAACTATGAGTGGTTCATTAATCAATGTATTTTTATATAGCTTGTAGGACATTGGCATTCAGCTATGGTCTATGAGCGACTACAAGGTGTACGAAAATAGCAATATTTAACATGAGATTGTTTGCTCGACGACGTAGAGATGATCGCTCTACCTTAGAGGTAAATAATTAGGTTTATTTTGTCTTCTCAAAAGTATTAAGTTTTAAGCATTATAGAAATATAATGCTTAAACTTAATATATAAATAAACAAACGTAATATCAGAGTAGTTCATTGACGGTATCTTTGAGTTACTACCTAGCCATATTTATCTAATAAAATCTAATGAAAAAACCAACAATCACCATATTTTTTTAAAGGTTACGTCGTTAGCTAAGTTACGTTTCGTAAAAATTTTATATTACCTATTCAAACACTGTTTTCTTTTTAACCGACTTCGAAAAAAGGATGAAGTTCTATTTTCGGCTGTAAGTATGTATTTACGTAGAATTATCTGTCAATTATTGCACCATTTTGAAAAAAAAATCTTGTATAGAAAATAATCCCGTGGTAATCCCATAAAAATTTTAATACGACAAGTATATGTCCCACAAAACTTAAAAAAAATTGTACAATAAAGGGATTCGAAGTCGGTTTAAGTTTTTTTTTCCAAAACAATCAATTTATAATATCAAGTTGTTATTTTACACCCTGTAGATTAATAAGTCAAACCTGATATTAGCTTCCAAGAACAGGTCCCAAACAATTTACTCACAGCAGTGTGGAACATTTTACTTACGTCAATGCAGTTAAGACTGTATCCACGAATCTTTTGTATTTGTTTATGAGATAAACAGCTTTGAGGTTTCCATGAATAAAGATTGGAAACCCATATTCGCTACTGTAGGCTTAGCATGACACCCTACACTTGGTTCTAGAATCCAAGATATTTTTTGTAAACATCAACAACATCGGGATTACAAATTTTGTATTACGTTTTTGTGGCGTCGTCGTCGTACGGGGGAGGCCTATGTCCTATGCTGTTGACGGGTAGTATCACTTCGGCCCGCAACATTTTCATCGCGCGGGCCGTTATGGGCTGATATATGATAAGTTATGATCATGAATATTTTACGACACTGTCATAAAAAATGATCTTGACAAATCGTAGTAGTTAAAAATAATTTTGATCATGCATGACAGTTTTCATTCACCATTTTATTCCTCTTTCGTCTGTTTTGGAACTTGAGTTTGCACCGTTTATTAGTGCAATTATGTGTTGTTGACGCTTTTTTTGATATTGTATTTTTTACCATTTGTTTACGAAGGGTTTGTACAATCATTTGAACATCATTTACTAGTGATCTCTGTAGTTTTCTGTTATTGGTAGGTAACAGTTTTTGATAAATTTTCATGCATATCAGTCTTTGTTTACAAATATTATCTTGGATTGTAGAATCGAGTACCTACAGACAAGGCCTATTGTCTAGCCTAGAATATAGAAGAATATACTAATACTTGACGCGGTTGCGAGTTCGATTCCCGCCTCGGGACAAATGCTTTTACGATCTGCAGATATTTGTTCACGGTGTTCTGGTCGTTTTCTATGTATAGTAAAAATATCTATCTATGTGTTGTATTATATTATATTAAGTATATCAGTTATCTAGTACCCATAACACAAGCTCTGCTTACCATGGGGCTAGATAATGGTGTGTGAATTGTTCAGCATTATTTATTTATGAAAAACAAAGAAAATTACAATCAAATAAAAGAATTAAATTAAAACTAGAATTTATAATTGAGAGAATTGAGTTAACTGCAGACTGTTGCAAACAATCTACAGGCAGCTCAACTGATCCATATCAATACCAGTCGGAAGCGTGCCCAAGACGCTAGCTGCATTGCATAGACGTTGTATGGCAATGCTGATGCGCTGCGCCAGATACTCACCAGCTCTCGGGTCACGTGTCGCTTCGACCAGACGACTTTTTTGTTGACATTCGACCAGAACTCAGATATATTAATACTATATTATAGTCATATAAGAGTCAAATAATCACGCGATCAGGCGTGAAACCGCTGCTGGTTTTGGTATGGATTTTGTTTACATTTATTAAATTCGATCATGTAAATTTTACTTCAGTTCCGAAAACTCTATTTCGGTAAACGGTTTCTAAGAACCTGTCGTGTTTATTGATCAGAGATCAACAGATTATGGATTCGATAAATAAATTTTGTTTGCATAAAATATTCGCAGCTTGTTTCGATTTTCCTCATATAAGTCCTTCACATTGCCAAGACGACATCCGATATATAAAACCGGAACAGGTAAAGAGTATCCTCATGTCTTAAAATAGTAGACATGATGGGCAAAAAAGAAAAACAAAACAAAATAAAACCAACGAGACCATTATGGTGTCGGTAATGGCAGAGCCCTTTTGCTCGTAAAGTAAATTGTTACAGGTATGATTTTTTGTGCTGCTCATAATTATAATCAACTATCTGCTGCTCGCGGGTTCGCACGCGTTGTTTAAGGTTATTTCTATCCCACGGGAACTGATTTATGGGATAAAAGTAGCGTATGTTACTCTCCATTCTTTCAACTAACTCCATGCCAAAAATCAAGCCAATTGGTTGCTTAGTTAGGGCGTGAAGGAAGGACAAACAAACAAAAAACCACACTTTCGCATTTATAACATTACTAGTATAGATTAGTTTCCGCCCGCGGCTTGACACGCGTTGTTTAGACGTATTTCTATCCCATGGGAACTGGTTTGGGATAAAAAGTCGTCCAGGCCTAGAATTTCGTATACAAAATTCCAGCCCGATCCGTTCAGTAGGTAGTTTTGGCGTAAAGAAATATCCATCCATCCATCCATACTAGGGAATGCAATCTCGAGACCAGATCGCTAAGTCGAGATCTCGAGGGATCAGAAATTCGATCTCGGCGAGATCTTGGTATTTCGTTTGTGTCTACTATCATTCTAAGCCTTTTTCGTGGATGACATCAATGATTCTCGATTACGTTTATCGAATGTTTTTTGTATTAACTCAGACAAAGGCCCCTGGTATATAATATCCTCTGAAATTTCAATTGTGGAACTACATTTTAGTATTCATCAATTATTTGTACAATTCTAAGCCTCCGCTTATTCTATGTATAAACTGGACGTCTGTCTATGAGCACGGTAGTGTTATCTATTGATGACATTACCATGGAGTTACCTAAGTCGGCAAGCAGGAGTTTTACCCCCGAAACCGAGCGTGTGGAGATGATTTGTTTTAGAGGATGTATCTTTGATGGAAAAATAATGTACCATGGCCCTAATCAACAAAAACAACACAAATCTCACTAACATCCAACAATCCTACCAAAATTTGCTCGATATTAAATTTTATTCAGGATTAAACACGCCACATTCTGCGCAGGCATCTGCCTGCTGGTATAAAAAAAACCCTTGTTTTTATTATTGATGGTTTTGATACCCACCAAGCTGATGCAAAACCGGTGCCGGTTCTTTATTAGGGTGAGAACATAAACAAGCGGGTTCCCTGTGAAGAGAAATCGGTACAGATAGGTAGGTAATGAGGTTGAAAAACTTCTTTGGGTACTCTGCTTCTTGGAGAACAAACTAGAAAAATAACAACCTGGGTCTCTTTAAGACAAGAGTGAAAAGGTATCTTTTAAAACTTTGTGATACACCGTCGGCCACATCTTCACTTTCCAAGAGGTGAGATTATGGTCTAACGAAAGTCTATTGAGTATAAAAAAATAAAAAAAGGACCTCACGTAAAAAAAATAGAGTAGTGTATATAACAAAAACATTTAGAACTGCGGTAGTGGCTAGTTCCTAAGGTTTTTATTAAATTACATGTTTTGCAAGTAATTAAACCACTAGGAAATGATTCTAACAATAATGTTTTTTTTATATATTAACTTTATTGTCCTTATTCACATAGCGTGGAGGCATTACCAGTTTTATGATGACTATCAACACTTGTATCAATGTAGACACACCAAAAGCGTAACCGACTCCGGCATTTTATTAAGATGTTGCATAGATTTATCTCTCCCTAAGGATGGATTCGATCAATTACGGGAGTAACTAACTCTAGTATAATTTTACCTCTTAGAGACACACAGAGATCGTCTATTTTTTTTCTCTTTTTTCTTTTTTTTTACTCGCAGATATCATCATTTGCGTTTTTCCATCGCAAGCGTCGAGTAGCCAATACTAAGCCCGTATTATGAAAGCTTGCTCCATCGATCCATGCTTGAGTAACGATTTTCTATGGCATAAATGTCACTAAAACAAAAAATTATGAAGTTATAGCCAGATAAAGTTCCACGTGACGTCACACCGGGCGACAATTTTCAGCCACTTGTGACTAGTTGTGACGTCACGAGCCCTCACTCCACAACTTTGACGCGCTGCAGCATGGTCTTTTTCATCAAGAAAAAATACCTATCTAACATCTTCTGATAATCTAACTGACGGACTAATTCGATTTTTTTACGAAAATAGTTACAAAAGTTAATGTCAAATAATTACAGCTGTTGTTCTAGCGGCCGCCATTATTATATTCTCTGCTATCTCGATTACTCCACAGATTTTGGAGGTCTATGAAATTACTCTCAGATTGACAGTTATTCTTGGATTAAGATTTATTCAACTTCAGTCGAATCCATTCTTGAAATAAAAGGTATTGAGAGGCCTTTTTTGAACTAAAATGGTCCTCGCGTTAAGTTAGAGTTTATCGGATCATTATGAAATTATTAGACACTGCGTTTTTATCGTACTCTGGGAAAAGAAGAAGGCTGTATGCTACATGGCAAAGGCTGCATGTATGCTGATAATAAAAGTTCGAAAGTACCCTGTCTGTCTGTCACTTTTCACACGCCTAAATGGATGAAGGAACATTAAATTTTGCAGATAGGTAAATAGTATCCTGGGTCCGCCCCCAGGATACTATTTACACATATACATAGGCGACTTGAAAAGCGCATGAGAAGCCGCGCGCAGTAGCGTATTAATTATTGTATATAATATTAGTATTAAACTAACTCATGTAATGAAAGACAGGAATAAAGTTCACACTTTATTAACTTAAAATTATATCACAATTTATTCTAAGCTTTAGGATTAAGGGTCCTCAGTTCCTTCTCGTACTTGTGCGAGTATTTGTTCAGAGGGTCGTACTTCGCAGAGAGTTCAGACCAGAATTCTGCTTCGTTGTTGATGAGGTGGCCGATCACTTTGCGGACTCCTTTCTTGTGGGTCTCGTTACATTTGCCACATTCGTTCTCAAGGGCTTCTCTGATGTGTTCTGTTGGGACAAAAGCAATTTAAATAAAAATATAATAAAATATAAATTTAATATAATATAAATTTGAGATTTTAAGATGGCGGTCTGATAACTAGGCGTAGAGTAAAATCTTGATTTCGGGAAGAAAATGATATTCCTGAATTATGTGGTAAAATAAATAAATAAATAATAGCTCCAAGCTAAGCAGAGCTTGTGGTATGGAAACTTGATGACTAATATTACATAATAACGTTAAACGTAGTGTAGGACGCCCTCCGACCAGGTGGGATGACGATTTGCGAAAGACTGCTGGCAGATGCTGGATGCGTAAAGCTGAAGACATTAGGGGAGGTCTATGTCCAGCATTGGACTGATATAGGCTGATGTTGATGATGATGAATATTACATAATACAATACAATACCGCAATATATATTTTTACTATACATAGAAAACGACTTGTTCTAGTCGTTTTCTATGTATAGTCCCGGAACGAATATCTGCAGATCGTACAAACATTTGAGGATTTTTTTTGAGGGGATGACTTTATACTGGTTCTATAGAAATCAAATACTCATCGGTAGCTTGTATCTGCTACAAGACACAAAAGTGTCTACGTTTTCGCAGCGCCTAAGAGGTTGTATGTTTGACTGTATGATTTTTTGTGTATTTTCGTCGATATCTCCGTCAATTATGGACCGACTTGGAAAATTCTTTCAACATTATATGGAAAATTATCCCGCGGTGGTCCCATAAATAATCCCGCGGGATAAGTATTTGGGTCGAAAAACTTTAAGAACTGTCTAAAATATAAGGAATTTGAGGTTGGTTTTAAGCGTTTTTAAAACAATCAAATTATTTTAGTTAATAGATCTTCGTTTGACCACATTATCACCTGATTAAAATGTGACGATGAGGCCAACGGTGTACCAGGAGGGTTAAGAAGACACCTAGTATCAAAGAGAGATAAGCTACCAACCTTTCAGTTCCTTTGCGTCAGGCGCACACTTGCCCTGGTCCAGCGTACACTTCACGTAAGGCACGAGCAGGCGGCGGTTCGCGAGGATCTCGTCGAGGTCGACGTTATCGAACTTATCCGTGTAGAGGTCGCCTTCGGGGCGGGCCAGAGCCAAGGCCGCCATGCTCAGGAAGCAAATCAGGATCATGGTTTTCATTTTGGGACTGAAAAATTATTAATAATATCAGACAATCACACAGTAAGAGCACTCTCACGTTACCGCGCGCTGCCGTAGGTGCGGTGCCGCAAAAGTTTCGCAATGAGGTTGTACGTTGTACGAGATGCGGAACAGATGCAAAACTGTCGCGGACTCGCTGCGGACCTCGAGTTGCGGCTCCGCAAATTCGATTCCATGCGGTAATGTGAGACGGCTGTAATCATCTAGCCAGCTCAGCAGAGCTTGTCTTATAAAAACAATATCATCGCCGTAATCATAGAAAAACGTGTCATTAATTAAGTCTTAATACTGTATGTATATTAGTTTCAAGGTATATACTACTATGGACTGTAGCCTAAGTTAAATTAGATCTGTATTTTTCTATGGTTTGAAATAAATTATTAGGTATTATTATTAAAAATAAGGATTTGGGAGCTATTTTACTTTTTTTTAGCTTTAAGTTGATAATTATTTATTTATTTTATAGGCATGGACATGCTAATCAAGTCAAAGAGATTATCGATATAATTTTATCCTATTTAATAAATCAAACAGTGTAATATAAAAGTATTATTTAAAATAACTGTATACTTGAAATAATATGCATTATAAATAAATAATGCTGGACAATTCACAAAGCATTATCAAGCCCCCAAGCTAAGCAGAGCTTGTGTTATGGGTATTAGATAACTGATATACATAATAGAATAATACACAGATAAATATTTTTTATAATACATAGAAAACGACCAGAGCACCCGAAACAAATATCTGCAGATGGTAGGTACAAACAATTGTCCAGTGTGATGCGGGAATCGAACCCCTCCTGCGTAGCTAGGGGACCTTCGCCCACCGCATCACAGAGGTCGATAAAATATAATTCCTGTAAATACTAACCGCATTAGTAATAGTGGATGTCTCCCATCAAATAAATAAAATTACCACCACTCAAAAAAGTTAAGGTCCCTATAGTATTTTTAGGCGTCTTACGTTTTATATTTTTTATGCAGTGGTATTTTTTTTTACGTGATGGGATACATCAGCTCGTCTAGGCGGTTAGAGTTTAAAGGAACGACGATCCTTGACTATAACTATTTTCGTTTTCAGTTTCAGGAAACACAACCAACCAACTTAAAAGTAAGACACAGAAATGTTAAAAAAATACACTAGTGCAGCAATAATAATAATGCAAGTTATTATTTTACCTGATGGGTAGATGAGTACTTGATGATACGATCGCAAGTTCAACACTGCTCCTGTTTGCCATCCTTGCGGGTCTTTTATACAAAAATTCACAACAAAAACTTAACACGAGAACTGGATCTTGTGACTTTTTTCCGCTGAAGTCACATAAATTATGAATTAACGGTTCTCCACCAACTGCTTAGCCATCTGAAGCTTTGTCTTTGAGAGGCTAAGGTCCTTCTAATTAGTTAGATTCAGAGTTTGAACGATTTAACTAAATTTTAATTGATTGGAATCTTGCTATTTGTAATTATTGTAATTAACCTCAACTAATTTGATTTGCTTTACGCTAGGTAGACAATAAACGTATGTTTTTAATAAACAAGACATGATTTTCAAACTATGGCACTTCGATTAAAGCGAAAATTGTCGGAGTCAACGATTATTTTAGGCGCAAATGACCTACAAATAGGAATATTTGCTATAGAAAGCTAATATTTGTAATGATTTAACAAAAATGACCTATCAATTAAATTGTTCTGTAACAAAAAGGTCAGTACAGAAATTATTGAATTCGCACTAGAGATTAAACAAATTATTCGAATATGTATACAAGGTACCTTCGAAGACGTGTAGCTGTACTAAGCTGAAAGGGGTGATTCTGTAGTCCAGGTTAACATAGTTTCTACGATTCGAATTTCGAATTATGTCCAACTTTCTGAAAATTCCATCATCTCTAAAAATCATGTGAGAAAACGTATAAAAAGTCTACAAATTTGATAAAAGCGTAATTATATCGTAGACCAATGTGGCTCCTCTCGGGTCCATAATCTCTTTCGACATATGTTAGTAATAATGTGACGCCGTGAATAAAATGAATGCTCAGGAGAGCAATGACACTATCTATATTTTTGTTGCAGCGATTCTTATACAGACGTCACAACCTGGCATCTTATTTTTTTTAAGGGCTTTGACGCTCATGCGATTATGACGTCCTAGTACCTGGGACTGGCATAGGTATTCACTAAGAGAATGAACTCCATTAAAAAGTATAGAAAAAAAGCCCCATCAGGTCTTGATTCACCAGCTATCAAACCTGCTTTATAGTACATACCTACATATATTAGGAAGACCTAAAATACAATATTACTATAGTGTTTAAATCACCTGACAAAGAAGTGGCAATGCTTACGTAGTTTACACGTCAAGATATTCCGGAAATTTTCCAGATGCATTTAGAAAAAAGGTTGTTTCTAAAAACAGAAAAACCCACGGAAACCGACTTCATACCATAATAAGAAGATCGGAAATCATGAACCATGAAACTTCATAAACATCCGTTTTTTTGTACATTTTTTATTGTGTTTAAGTGATTTTTACTGTTTTCTTAATGTTTAAGCACATGTAAAAATGTAGCAATAAAAACATAAGTATATTTTTAATGATCATACAAAAAAGTTCACATTGTATCCTGCTTGCTAGGTAATCTTCTAGAGCAGTAGATAGGTAGGTTCAATTTTTTTCAGAAAAAGTAAGTTTTTTTTTGTTTTGGATAGATCTAAAAGCTTTCATCACATTGATAATCTTTATGCAAGAGGTCACTCATGCTGTTACATTGTAAATGTGTTCTTGTTTCACCATAATTCAAATATCCACCATTTCACTTCGGTCTCTTCAGGACAAGAGGGATGAAATAGGTTTCCTTTAAACATATGAGCAACGTCGTTGGCGAAAAAAAAAGTCACAGGTGCTGAATGTATTTGAATTATGCCGTTGAGCACAAGATCACGATCCTGAAGTAGGCTATTATTATATAGAATCAACATCAATCAATATAAATAACATATTTCTTGTGACAAAAAATTCCATAGCTTCTACTTATAAAGTTATTGTAGAAACGATTATCTCTTTACCAAGAAAAATAATAGTATAAATTCATAATATGGTACAACACGTAGAAGTTAACTAGGCACCTCGCTGTAAGGGAAGCACATTCCACGCAGGTGCCAAGTCGATTTCTGCGTGTCTTGTGATCTTTAAGTGACAAAACAATTTCATAAATTATGCCAAAATGTTATGATGAAATTGACAAAAATCTTATCATGAGTAGATGCTACATTTTAATTTTATTCGTGCTTAATAAATAATAACTACATATCTATTTACCAATGTCCGAAACAGATATATGTTTTATACATTCAACATGGCACAAAATCTGAAACTGTAGATAACAAAAACGTTTAACTTTCTTTACAAATGGTCTTACTTGATTTCCTTCGCGTCTATGTCACAAGTTTTCTAAACTTAGTTAGGGCGAGCGTTTAGACGCACATTGACATACGCATAATGACCAATGAGCAAAACATCATGAATACGCAAAATGACCAATCGCAAAATGACCAATACGTGAAATGACCAATGGAAATAACGTCATGAATACACAAAATGACCAATACGTGAAATGACCAATGGAAATAACGTCATGAATACACAAAATGACCAATACGTGAAATGACCAATACGCCAAATGACCATTACGTCAATAGACCAATTTTCAAATAGATGGAAAATTAATCAGTAAATGTCAATTATGTCAGATAATGACGAGGTGTTGAACCAAATGGTGAAATACGTCTAAAACACAATACTGTTATTGTACCATTATACAATGTAAGTAAGACCTTCAGAAATAAATGATTTATTATTATTATTACTTGATTTACCCGGAACGAAATGAGATTGTTAGTAGGTACTTGCAGCGCCCACAACAAGGCCCGTCAGTGATTATAATCTATTCATAGGAAAGTACAATTATCTGCACCTAAGCCTAAAAGGATTCTGGAATTCTGGATCCCGAGATAAACTTATCTTGTACAATATATCGAACTGTTTTGACAAAAGTATCGCCTTCGTGTCATCACATTTTGTGTTTCCGCTAACCTGACCCCTTCCGGGTCCGGATCACTGTCTTTTGGTTTAGCACACATTTTACGCGGCACTTGGTATTCATTTGTTTTTCTACTTAGTTCCTTACGAACTAGGGTCAAAGACCTGAGACCGGTAACAGAGAATATGTAATAGATAGTTTGAGAGTAGATCCGATTAGTAGATTATAATTCAGGAAACTCCTCTATAACTGTTGTCGATTAATAAATTTAGCCGCCTGACACGCCTAAATAAATTACTTTGTTAACCTGCATATTATTAGATTTTTACATCACACTAATAAATAGGCGAAAGCATGGATGTTTGTTCCAAAACCAATGAATTTTTACGTAGGTTTTCTAGACATTTAGAGTATGATTGAAGCGGACATAATCTAGTTGCTATCCTGTACCACTTAAGGGTACCTACGGACTATGGACTTGAAAGTATTCCAGCCGTCCGTCCTAAAAGCTGTCACTAGCTTACGGTTCTCCATCTCTGGTGGCTCCGAGCGACCGGAGCGGTTGGTCGGAGCCACCAGTGTTGGTGGTTGTCGGCAGCTGAATCGCCTATAAAAACTTTTTTCTCGTTCATATTTTTATTGAGTGGCCAACCGGACGGCTGACCGCGTTCCAGCTAACCGCATAGTACGTACGGTACCTTACACTTTCATGGCCCACGACGCGCATACCAGCTCCGTCAGGAGCGGTGCTGACGCTGGGCAGTGAATGTGTTATTTTTTACTGAAAACAGTCAACCACCCCCTCCTGCTCCTCTTCCACGTCATATACTGCCCCGAAAGATACATAGGATATTAATAAATAATATACAATTGATGTAATTAAAATAAATCATCTAAACCTATATTTGTGTAATAACAATACAAAACTGTTTGTGACTAGGTTTTTATCTCTGATAGTAGACAGCTACTGACTCAATTTAGATAATAATTTCACTAATAAAGAGCAACATTATCCCTGATTATGTCGTTGACATAGATAGACTATGTTTTGTTGTACCGCGTGAGCGAAGCTGCGAGCTAAAGCTAATGCTATATGTAAATCCAACCACCTAGTTTAGAAGTTCTTTGACCCCAACTTAAAATCTACATGCATCATTTTTTTTCTGTTAGACTTATCGATCAATGTATCACCCGTTAGCACAGAATAATCATACAGGGTGGCTTTTTGAGATGGGAGTGGATGGCCAAATCAGAAACCATGAGAGTTAGAGATGTACGTGAAAGAAAACATGACCCCGATTTATGAAAAAACAGAAATTCCATGTTTAAACTTGATTTTAATCCTTTACTTTTGCAAGAAATGAACCGAATGATTTTCCAAAAAAATATGACATCTGTGTTATGTTATTGCAAAAAAGGATAAATTTTTGTAAAAAAAAATGCCTTATTCAAAATAAAAGGAAACGGCCATTTTTGACAATTTTCTTTTAAATACATCAATGTAATCAATGTGAAAAAGTTCAATAAACTTTTCGAACAACTGGTGTGATTGCCGCTTGTCAGGATTCCTAGCCTGTATTTTAATGGGGCATAGCATCGGTAAAACATCTATTCCTAATGAAATATAAAAGCATTAAAAAATCCTGAAAAAAATTAAGAAAATATTTTGCAGTTTTTATTTTCTCATAAATTGAGTTCATGACTCATTTCACGACTTTTCACGATTTGGCCATCTACTTCCATCTCAAAAAAACATCCTGTATTATACCCGTTAGACTGAACTCATCGGAATTGGCAGAGCAATTTTTTCAATGGATATAATATTTATTGACTTTGTGAGAAACGTCTCTGATCGTGCTACAGTGCTCAATAAAGGCATTTTTGCAAAGATATAAAAACGAGTTTAAATTCGGTTTCAAACTCTCAACGTCATAGTACCTGTCATAAGTTGAGTAGTTAGAATTTTGGTGTTTTGGTTGGTTTATTAGAGGAACAGTCACCGTCTTAAAGAGTGAGAACAAATGAAGACTCCAAAGCACCGTGAACCCACAAAACCACAGAAACCTCTCAAACACAAGACTCCCCCTCTCTACAACAAGTGGTGTCATTTTGCACTTTTAGACAGCGCCAAATGTATGAAAGGAGTCGAATCGAGCTCTCGATTACTTTGAACGAATGTTTTTTGTATCCGCTACCGTACTCGTACGAAACTGCTTAGTCTCTAAGCTGCTAAAATATTCACCAGATGCAAGGAAGTTAAAAAGATACCATTATGCGCGTCTGTGGCTCCCAAACCGGCGCGTCCGGTAGCGAAGTGTAATGATAACGAAACCTCGCAGTCTGAAGTGAAAGCGCCTAAATTTAACGACAGTATTAATGACGAGTGGGGTTTCAAGAGGGATAATGTAAGTTCTCAAGAGCCAGTTATATGTAACAACGAAACCTCACTGTCTGAAGTGAACGCATCCGAATCCAGCGACAATAATCCGCCGGAGCACGGCCGAAGGCGAACGAAAGCCCTCGTTTGAGCTCGCTTGCTTTCGCATTGACGTAGTTCTACTTACTACTTCGACTAGTTCTTTTGCGTTCGTTCGTTAGCCTTCGCTCGCTTGTTCTGTACCCGGCATAACGTCATATCACACAGCGAACGTTCGTGCAGTCCACAGATTAGATCAGCTCTGTGGTGACGGGACAGTACGGGGAAAGACGGTGCTCGCATCGAGCAATGAGATATCTTTTGACGTTTCATTCAAGCACGCTGTGAATGGTACGTTAGGCGTCACACCGCTTCCACCCAACGACCCAGTGGCGAGCAGTTGCCTCTGCGAGTAGAAGTCGGGGTAGATAGGAAAACCTTGGAGTCATATCTAAACGCTTTGGAAGCAGAAATACGAAGCGTTTGACGAAAGCCTGGTGCTGCTGAATGGTACAATACCCGTAACGCGGGTTAGTACCTGGCGTAAACAATACTATGGGGTAATTATCCCAATTTACGTCACTGGGACAATCAATGTCACTTTTTGTAAAAATAAAAAGGTTAATTGAGTGTGTCGCTCATAAATTCAATTAACTTGCTGGTACAGAGTAGGTGCCGTCTAATTCGCCTTATTAATTTGTTATAAGAACACTAAGAAATTAATAAATCCCAAAAATTTACGATCCCGACGGGATTCGAACCCGCACCTTCCCCTTCAGCGCAGGGGTGCTCTTTTTTCCAACTAAGCTACGTGATCTTATCTAGTCGGCCCGAAAATCTTTGGGAGTTCTTTCGGCACTTACGCCGTCAGCGCCACCTACAGAGGAAACAATGAAGTTATCCAATTCTGCTCAAAGACCAAATTTACATTTAGTTCTTTGACGAGAGGTTTTGCCGTTGCTTGATTCTAAGGTTTTTATTTATTATACTCTGGGTAATAGCTAAGAAATTAATAAATCCCAAAAATTTACGATCCCGACGGGATTCGAACCCGCACCTTCCCCTTCAGCGCAGGGGTGCTCTTTTTTCCAACTAAGCTACGTGATCTTATCTAGTCGGCCCGAAAATCTTTGGGAGTTCTTTCGGCACTTACGCCGTCAGCGCCACCTACAGAGGAAACAATGAAGTTATCCAATTCTGCTCAAAGACCAAATTTACATTTAGTTCTTTGACGAGAGGTTTTGCCGTTGCTTGATTCTAAGGTTTTTATTTATTATACTCTGGGTAATAGCTAAGAAATTAATAAATCCCAAAAATTTACGATCCCGACGGGATTCGAACCCGCACCTTCCCCTTCAGCGCAGGGGTGCTCTTTTTTCCAACTAAGCTACGTGATCTTATCTAGTCGGCCCGAAAATCTTTGGGAGTTCTTTCGGCACTTACGCCGTCAGCGCCACCTACAGAGGAAACAATGAAGTTATCCAATTCTGCTCAAAGACCAAATTTACATTTAGTTCTTTGACGAGAGGTTTTGCCGTTGCTTGATTCTAAGGTTTTTATTTATTATACTCTGGGTAATAGCTAAGAAATTAATAAATCCCAAAAATTTACGATCCCGACGGGATTCGAACCCGCACCTTCCCCTTCAGCGCAGGGGTGCTCTTTTTTCCAACTAAGCTACGTGATCTTATCTAGTCGGCCCGAAAATCTTTGGGAGTTCTTTCGGCACTTACGCCGTCAGCGCCACCTACAGAGGAAACAATGAAGTTATCCAATTCTGCTCAAAGACCAAATTTACATTTAGTTCTTTGACGAGAGGTTTTGCCGTTGCTTGATTCTAAGGTTTTTATTTATTATACTCTGGGTAATAGCTAAGAAATTAATAAATCCCAAAAATTTACGATCCCGACGGGATTCGAACCCGCACCTTCCCCTTCAGCGCAGGGGTGCTCTTTTTTCCAACTAAGCTACGTGATCTTATCTAGTCGGCCCGAAAATCTTTGGGAGTTCTTTCGGCACTTACGCCGTCAGCGCCACCTACAGAGGAAACAATGAAGTTATCCAATTCTGCTCAAAGACCAAATTTACATTTAGTTCTTTGACGAGAGGTTTTGCCGTTGCTTGATTCTAAGGTTTTTATTTATTATACTCTGGGTAATAGCTAAGAAATTAATAAATCCCAAAAATTTACGATCCCGACGGGATTCGAACCCGCACCTTTTTTGGGATTTATTAATTTCTTAGCTATTACCCAGAGTATAATAAATAAAAACCTTAGAAATAAGAACACTAGCTAACACGCCCGCAATTTGTTTTGTGTGGACTTTAGTAATACCCTAAGTAATGTTGGTTTCCATGTAAACTATCAAAGCCAAAGTTTTACTACCAATCCTTTACGATTTTAAAGTTACTATGAGAAAACCTTTAAATCCCCATGTGAATTTACAAAAATCTTAGCCTACGTCCTAAAAAGAAACTTCATGCAAAATTTCAGCTTCGTCTTCTTATTCTCTTCAGGTTTTTTAGTTTCCGAGTTCTCTTGATGTGTCACCCAGTTTTCTCTTCTCTTTTATATTTTGGTTTATTTGGTTCACAAAATTAAAAGTTAGTTCTCCCTATCAGGTATTTTGTTTTTTTGGAACGAAGTTCCTTATCGCGCGTTGCGAAAGGGGGCTAGACCGAAACTCGTAAGTCTATGGTAAATGCGACCCCAGAAACTCCTATGTCTATGGTAAAACGACACTTACGTTTTGCTATTGTTAGATACGACATTATTACAAAGGAATAAGGTTCAAATTGAAACACCGCATATTTCAGAATTCATATACAATGATCGCGCAAAGGCACTGACATTGTTGATGCACGGACGAAGGAAATCAATCAAATCACCCTTCCGTGGTTAGTTTAGTAGTTTGGCTGCTTTGTGAAAACAAAAACAACTTTTCCGACTGTTTTTTTTCTTGAAAACGAAAAGATTAGTTCCAAAGTAAGTACATTTAACAAATTACTACCGCGTTTTATGCGTTACCAAAGTTATCAAGTGTTGTGTCACACAACAGGGTGATAATATGGCTATTTCAGAATGCCAGCAAGAAAAATAGTATCAGACAGGCAGATGGAAATGCTTGTGGCTTTTATGGAAGCAAACAGGGGATTCGCAGTGGGCCGCCTGGCCAATAACGGCCCACTGGCAAAACAAAAAGCTGAAAAACTTTGGGAGGACCTTGCGTGTAATCTTAATGCTGTTGGGGCTGGTGCCACTAAAACCTTCCTTAGCCAAGTGGAGAGTTGTAAGTACCTTTTATCTGTTAATTTGAATGTTTTTCACTTATGCTAATTACCCATCTAGTAATTTTAAAGCTTTAGCACTGCACCAATAAACAATTTTTACTTTACTTTTAAGAATTTATATCCTGACATAACAATAATAGATTACCAAGTTCAATTGATGTTTGAACTTGGTAATCTATTATTCATAGATGTTTAATAAGTAGATAATTATTATGTTATGCCTAGTGTTGATTATTTTATTAATGTGCATGCTGTAACATCCTATTCTATAGACACATAGACATAAGACCCCTAAATTGTTATTAGAATCTAGCTTTGTGATCCCATGTTGGATGTCTTATTCAATAAATATATAACTGGCAGGCTCTTTAGCTCAGAGAACCGAGTACTACTGAGGAATAAAGGTTCTCTCAAAGGATGGTCATAACAAATGTTGTAGTGTCAGCGGGCCATGGCATTCAATTACCAAACTCATACTTAGTGTTATAATGTATTTAACAGCGCACACAGCCTGACACCGCTACTGCCTCCATACCTGCCTCAGCCCGTTCCCGAGCCTCAAATTAAATTTAAAGAGCCTCAGCCGCTTCCTGAGCCAGCTCTCACGATTGAGCTGGACTGCTTCCTCCCAGGTGTGCTATCATATCCTTGATCCTATCCAATACTGTATAGCATAGGCACAACATGTATTTCCTCTTTGATGATGCAAGATTTATTGTTTACTAGCAGCGCCTCGCGGTTTCACCCGCGTAGTTCCCGTTCCCGTAGGAATTTCGGGATAAAAAGTAGCCTATGTCCTATTCCAGACTATAATCTATCTCTGTGCCAAATTTCATCCAGATCCGTTTTGCCGTTCTGGCGTGATAAAGGAACAAACATCCATCCATCTATCTATCCATCCATCCATCCATCTAAACTTTCACGTTTATAATATAAGTGAGATAACGGTTCGGTCTATTGTTACTTAAAATCGACTGTCTAATATCTATCTAAAATTTTATACATTCCTTCTCATAAGTTCTCATCTACTGGGAAAATAAAATCTTATCTTTTGTATTGTAACAGTATAAATATTAATGTACAGAGTCAACGTCGGTCGCCACCGCTCCAGTAGATATGCCAACGCCACTACCGCAATTGACCCCAACGCGCAGGCGATCATGTACCTAATAATTTGTATCTGATGTACTTTAAATTTTAGGGTCCTCGTACCATTATTCATGTCACATCACATCAATGGCTAGCCAATTAGTGTCCACTGCTGGACATAGCCTCCTCCAAAGCTCTATTTTTATACACTGTTACAGATACATCACATGCTGCAGATGTGCCTCAGTGGGCAATGCAGATTGAGGAGCGGCATTTAGCGAACGAGAAGATCTCGCGTTCTCTAGAGGCCATGGCTGCCTCCTTGGCAGCGATACGCAGCGCTCTGTAGCGCGAATTGAAGAAAAACTTTAGGAGCATAGCAAGGCGAGCGAAGCGAGCCGCGCTTTGTGTTCGCACCCACCCACTTATATGGGTATGGATTTCGAGTAACTCGATCTCGTAGATTACGAAAAAGATGTCCATTTCCAAATCCAAGATGGCTGACATTTTTTAATCGCAAAAATTACTCATGGGTTTCGTTTTCGACTAATTCAGATACGTAGATTACGAAAAAGATGTCCATTTTCAAGTCCAAGATGGTTGACATTTTTTTTATCGCAGTTGTCACTCGTGGATGTCGTTTTCGACTAACTCGGACACGTAGATTACGAAAAAGATGTCCATTTCTAAATCCAAAATGGCTTACATTTATAGCTGCTTGCAGCTCGCGCACATCTAAAAAATTAGTTACATTATATTTGTTAATAATAAAAAAATATTATTATAACTTAAATTTTTTTTTAATTATATTTCCTTCACTAATTAATCGAAAGGAACTTCGTTCCATCCGGGTGTCCCTTGACACCTCTCAAGTTTTTTTTTATTATAAAATATACAAGGCACTTATAAATATTTATTTAAAAACATTTTATAAATATCAAACACAAGTTTTACTTAAAAACTATTAATACATATCATAACATTGAGCAAAAATAGAACGTGATCTAAAATAACATTAATGTTACGTTTGGTTTAAGCCGTAAACGAATAAAACATTTAGGTATTTCCCTACCTACGTGTATTACATGTTCACAAAAAACAACCTTACCTATTCATGTACAGGTACATGTTTTGCTAAAGGTCTAAATTTATGTTTGAACTATGTCATTGATCGTTTTCCCTGATTTTGTATGATATTTATTCCTTTTTAACAGTCCCCGATTCCACGAGTCCCCGAAGCCTCTTCTCTAGGCCGGGGGCATATAGGCCAGTTGGGTCGTATTTGGCTTTAAGCTCCTCCCATATTTTTGGCTCATGGACTATGAGATGAGTTATAACTTTGTCGGTTCCCCTGCGTTGGGCGTCGGTGCATTTCGCGCAGTCGGTCTTCATCGCATCCTCGACGTGAGCTGGAAGTAACATGATATTTAACACTCTGATACCTCAAACTCGTAACTATTCGTGAAATCGACAAATAAATATACACAGGATTTAAAATAAGTGCTAAATTCTATACAAGACATTTCACGATTTTCGATTTTACGCGCTACTTTTAATATTACTCGTGTACAGTAAATAATCAAGAGTTATTATTAAGAGTTCCCATGTCCACTGAGATTGCTCATTTTCGAATAGTAGAGCAATGGGGCTTCCCTTTTGCGCAACATTTTTTTTCCCTTTGTTCAACCCCCTATGAGTAGTAGAAAAGAGTTTTGATAAATAACAAATAGCTCTGTTGAACAGTGCTGTCTGCCTTGGTTCTCTGCTCTATAAAGCTGGCCTAGCAGGGGCCGGAAAAGACAGGACATGCATTTTTTATAATCATCATCATCAGCCTATATCAGTCCACTGCTGGACATAGGCCTCCCTTAATGAGCGCCATAGGGCCCTGTCTTCAGCTTGACGCATTTTAAATAAAAAACTCTTTAATGCGTCCTTTTAAATCAGATGAATTAAATGCTACTTACAGGTCAGTTCCTTAGTTGCAGGAGTACATTTGCCCGTGCCTAGGAGACAGTCTACGTTTTTCGTGAGTAGGATCTTGTTGGCCAAAAGTTCGTCCAGGTTTATGTTGTCATAACGGTCGGTGTACTTCTCATCGGGGCGAGCTAGTGCCACGGCGGCAACGGCGACGAAACAAAGAACTATGACCGCTTTCATGATGATTTTTCACAACTGAAATAAAAAAAACAAATAAAGTTGTTACTCTTCATTAGCAAATGGGCTTTCTGTTCCACTGGCTGCCGGAACCCGAACCGGCAGCCGAGGACACTAATGTATGAAGACGTTGTCTATTTCTACTCCTGGAAAATCGTATGCGAAGCTGCAGGAGTCAAGGCTACTTGACTACTACTGGGAAATAATTCTAATGTATTGTCTGATAAAAATAATGCAAAGTGTAATTAATATTTCTTAAGGCCAGTCGTATTAGTTATGAAAACTAATTTTAAAGTTGAATAAAATAATGCTGCGCCAAAACAATAATCTCTGTCATGGCTACCGTGTTCTAAGCTATGACGTCACCCCGCCACTAACAAGAAGAACTCATTGACACTGTAATCTGTAGATGTGTGACGTCACTTGCGATCCAACCAAACACATAGCATTTACGGTCATGTGATCATGTACCTACCTATCAAAAAATGTGTAATTTTAATCCCATTTTTTTACATAAAAAAGGCATATTATTTTCAATTAAGATCACCTGATTACGCTTTGTTACGTTGTCACTGACTAGGATGAAAACAATTTGGAATTTATTTTTAACGTAGTCAAATAACCTATTATGACGTGACAGTCATGAATAGAAGTTTCCTCTTAAGATGACATTATCAGAGAAATCGGTGTAGTCTCAGTAGTCAGGTTACAGTTAAGTCAACCGGACTTCTGAATCTCTCTAGAGACCTATTGGTCTCAGACGAAAGTTCCGGACAGACTCAGATATATTTTCTTAGTAATGTAGTCAATACTAAGAAAATAATGAGTTTACGAAAAATATTCTGGTTGTCATGTTCTTTAGACATAGTAGTTTTCGTTTTTATTTGGATAGGTTTATGGTAGGTCCTACTACTTTAAGGTTGCTAGTTAAATTATATACCTACGTACAGAGACCGATAGATAAGCCACCGATAGTTAAGCGACTTGGTTTCAAACATCACAGGGGCCTGTTATTTTTGAAGGCAAGTCGCTATCCAGTTATCTACACTAACAATATTATAAAGAAGAAAAATTTGTATTTTTGTATGTAACGAATAAACTTAAAAACTATTGGACAGATTTCAAAAATTCTTTCTCCATTAGAAAGCTTAGTTTTCAGGGAGTGACATAGGTTATGTTTTATCTAGGAATTCCCACGGGAACGGGAACTACGCGGGTGAATCCGCGAGGCACTGCTGCTAGTATTTTATAACTACATAGAATATTATTATAAATATTAATGTAAAATCATCAAATTGTACGTAAATAGTATTAAAATAACTAAATGTTTAACATCTGTTTAACTATGGTGATTTGAATGAAACTAGTCAGGTAGGTGCACTATCTATGGAGCGCTATAAACTTTACCTAGGTAGGTACTTCACTAATTATTCATCTAAAACGACGATAAAACCTTTATAAAAACAATAACGTTAAGCTTTTATTTGATAATTTTATAATACCAAATTAAATTCAATGCAAATGTATCCAAAATTATTCTAAGATCTAAAGATTTCCTAAAATAGACAATTTGATGATTAAAATATTCCCACCTTTTTTATAATCACTAGACCGTCCAAATACACTGCACTGTAGTAATGATTCGTCAGTTAGATATCATTGGCATTATATACCCTAACCTTTAGGTTTTTTTCATGTAAACATGTTTTTTACTTACGACGTGTTATTTGATTCCATCACAATCAATTAGCTAAAATTAAAAATACCTAGATGCAACTAAATGTTACGAGTTAAAGCCCATAATCGAATGCTGCTGAGTGGTAGCTATATTTTCCAGATGTGCGACAAGCTTTTGGCCGCTGTTGCCGTCAAGGACAGAGGTCGTAGAAGGACGTAAAAGTGTACTGATACCTCAGTACACTTTTACGTCCTTCTACGACCTTTGTCTTCCTTCTGGTTATGTACTGAGAATGAGGGAGTAGAGAGTGCTAATATGATAGCGCAAACACTTGTGCACTAAACGAAATTACGCTGGTCTCCTTTGAGATTTACCGCTGTGGCCAAAATATCTGTGTTTTCATCTGTCTTTGTGTTAAATACTCACTAAATACCCACAACATGGCTACAAATGTTAAACGTATCTTTTAAGGGGCTTCTACAACAAAGTACCAAGACAAGTGAACTACAAAAATTATCAATGAAAAAAAAAACACTCAACTTGCTGATATTTTGTTTTTTTTTCACATGAATGATTTTTTTTTTCAAAATCAAATTTTAAAAATCGAACAGTAAAATACTAAGATTGTTCGTTTCGCGTTGAAGCGAGATTCAAATTTATTTGCGGATAGGAACTGCTAAAATTCGTGGAAAAAATTACGTTATACTTGCCGAGACCCCTCTCTCCCCCAAGTAAGATTTGGTGAGATTTGCCTCGACCCCCCCCCTCCTAAACGCCTTACGTAATTAATGCAAATTAATTGCTGGATACCCCCAAAACTCTTATTAGAAATTAGAGCCCACTGGTGATCGAAATACTGGCTTTTATTTCGGTCAACGAATTACCATTGCCATTTAACGTGGCAATGCTGCCAGCATTGGGCACTCAGCGTTCTGGTGACGTCTTAGATTCTTAGAAAATAGATTTACCTAAGTGTAAATATTAGTTGTAATTATTATAAAATAAAATACTATCTAATACATAAATTATACTGCTGAAAATCTATCCTTTCCTTTTGGCTTAGCCATAGCCGGGTAAAAATAACCTAGCAGGTACCTTAACTGCGTCAGAGCATATCCTCAGAAATACTGATCCGGATCATCGGACACCCCCGGATGCTGACGTCAAACCGACCGGTTCCGACCCAAGAATTAAATGTTATTATCTTGCATAAGGCATTGAACTTGAACTCGTTTGGTCTTTTGTTTACAAAAAAATGCATTAAATCGGCTAACGTAAGGTACAGAGACTGGACTAAAAAATATATAAAGATACACTATTTCTGGGCGTTTATGGTAGTTTTAAGGTACAGTAAGAACCGCTAATTGGTATCCCCTTCACAGAATATTAATGTACTGTGAGGGGGATACCAATTAGCGCTTCTTACTGTACCTAGAGTAGGATAATAAGACGATAGTAATATAATATTATATAGATTATCATCAAATCACAACGCAAGGAGAAAAAATTAAGAAGGTAACAAATAAAGCAAAGCGTAACGTGTCTGTTCATTCATGTATCTCTCTGTGTTTTTTCTGATAAGTAAGATGGTACCTGATAAAGTAGATATATTTTTTGTGTAAATTGTCCAGCTTACTTATTAGTGTTTTATTTTACTTCTATTTTGGGTACCTTTAATTTTTTGTAGTGTATACCTAAGGTTTTTGTTCTTTATTTTTCTATACCTACATCCTAATTAACTTCTCGCTGATACATCTGTCATCCATCTACTTAAGTAACAACTCATCAATTCTGTATTTTACCTGCAATACAGGGTTATTGGTAAATTAGTGACAATACGTGAACTGCAGGTTCAGCCCATCATCACAAACACGTTTGTGAAGACGCCTGATTGATTTTTACACTTACACCGCTCTGCTCTGTTCCGGTTCTATTCCTTCCTTCCTTTCCTTCCTTGTTCCTTCAGTGCCTATCCTTTAACAAAATGGCGTCGTATGGTACCCGTTAAAGATTATTCTAGTTGATTTTTAGCTTACGACAATAAATTCGGCCTGTCCTACTTTGCATCCCGGAAAAACGCATGTAGGTAGTAGTTAGCAGTCAGAAATAAAATAATTTTATTTTTATATACTTATACCGACTATCATGATTCATGACTCGTTAGTAATTTTTATGCTAAAAAAATCTGATAACAAATTTTAGAATTGTTATGGAAGGTAGGTACTAAACTTACATTAATAGCAATTAAATTAAAATCAATCGAATGAAATTAAATCGTAGAATCAAATTAAATTAGGTAATCTAAGAAATTAAATGATAATATATAAATAGATTCTTAAAATAAAGTAGGTAATATAGACACTTAAGTAACGTAGGTACTCTTAAGATTTTAGAATTTTAAAACTCTTAAAGAGTTTTAAAATTATCATTCAAAATGTTGAGCAAAAATACCAAATCTATAGAGATAAAAATAAAGATACCTACATATATTTGACCACAAACACGTACATACAGGTTTGACAAGAACGAATAATAGTGGTAAGTTGGTACATTTACATGCACAGACACATACCTACTTACAATACCTACCTGTCGTTTTAATGTATATATTTTGTAATATAACAATCACAATTTGTTAAATCGCAAGATTGGCTCACTAATAGCGCTCCGTTACAAACCTCTGTGGTTTTTTGGGTGCTATTATTATTATTTTGTAATACCTAACCTTTAAGTTGATAAATAAATAAAAAAAAAAATATATATATACTACAAGCAGAGAGTAGACACAGCAGCTTTAAATTTTATTATTCTCTGATAGGTACTCGTATGTGTAGGTTTCTGCTGATATTAAAGTTTATGACAATATAAACCTGCTAAGAGAAAATCTACAAATTTCATTTAAGTTTAGCACAGGACCGTGGTGGATGACACAAACTTCGGGAGGCCTATACCCAGCAGTGGGTAAAATCCGGCTGCGGATGATGATGATGATGAAGAGAAAATCATAAAACCTAATGGAACGTCATCAACCATTAGATACCCACAGGTAAGGTACATTAAGCGGCTAAAATAAATGAAATCGTACTTACACCACAAACAATAAAGGTAAAGTATAAGTAAATAGATATTAATTTTACGGCTTATTCCCAAAGGTCCACGACTCTATTGTTTTCAAAAAACTAAGTTCCATACATTGATTCCTAACGGGTCCACGACATTTTAAAATTATTAACATTTCCTTTCCCAAAGGGTCCATGGAATTGTTTGGTACAGTTAGCAATAAAAGCTTTGTTAAGATAGGGCAAATATTTGTTCTTCATGAAATAAAAGACAATGTAGAGTAGACTCTTTTTTGGATCACAAAAATTATTAAAGAACGTTAAATACTTAATATCAATCTTGTACTAAATAGACTTACTTGAGCATTAAAAATCTGAGTTTCGGTAAAATCACAATAAATCACCTAAGGCATTAAGTGAAATTAAATAATATCAATCTTATACTAAATAGACTTAAGCATTAAAAATCCCAGTTTCAGGATGAGATGAACATTTTCTTATACGGTATAAGTTCTATTGATTAAATAGAAATATCAACAACAATCAACAGTCCAAAATAAATTACATATACCTAGCTCAACAACATCTTAAATCTACTTGAAAATGTTACCAAGGCTTTTATATTGGTTAAGAGCATCAATGATACTTATCTATTTTTGTTTCCATTGATTTTTATTTTCAAATCTTTATTAATTGACTGTCGGCTTCGGTTTTGTTTAGACACATGATATTTGCTGTAATACTCAGCTTGTTCCCGGAGCGTGTGTAATAATTCTAGTAAACGGATTTTTTTTTTTCAATTGACTGTTCAAGGTTTTGTGCCACGCCTCCACTAAATTGGTGGGACGGTGTCGTTCGTTTTCACAATTCCAAATACTGGTTGGTATGGAAGGGTTGTTAAGCGAAAAACCAACAAAGTACCTAGTCATTGAACAATGTAATTTTTTTAATATAAAAATAATAACTCTTCCGCCGTATCCCTGTATGCTGTCTATCTCGCTCAAACCTGTAGTCTATTTCGCTCTAATGACATGAAGACACGCTAACTAAAGAAATACTCTCTTGTATTGTTTTAACTGACCGTAGTACGTTAGTTAAATCTCATGGACCCGTTGGGAGTTCATGTATGAACATTTCAAATTCTAGTTTTAATTTTCATGGACCCGCTGGGAAATAGGAAACAATAGAATCATGGACCTCTGGGAATAAGCCAATTTTACATCTCTCATGTTCGGTAAGTAAGTTTTTATTACCTCCAAATGGGGCTTGTAGGTGACTAATTAGCGCTCTAAGCTTCGATCAAAAATAAGGAGTTCGCGGCCTCCCTCAAAAATAAGGAGTTCGCGGCCTCCCCCGTAGATACCTAGAGCCTTACAAAAATGTCACTCAAAATTGGGTTCGTTTTGTTTTGACGCAGACAGTTTGCGCAGAGCCTGACAAGTTTTTTCCATACGGAACAAGAGATTGGTGGAGTCGAATTCATTTTATTTTATTTTGTAAGTAGGTAGGTACCTACCTGAGAATTATATACCTACCTACTCAGTTTATTTTCTATAAGGATTAATTAACAGAATTCAGGTAAAGATAACGAATCATTTATTGATGAAACTATAAATTGGTGTCTCAACAGTAGGTATTTATACAAAAGGGTCATTTCAGACATACAATAATTTAAACTTACAATACAATTTCAGGCAGGCACTCTAGATTAAAAAGAACTGGTTCCTGTCTGCGGCTTTGCACGAGTTTTTTTTACGGGAAAAAAATAAACGTTTTATAAATTCATACTTCTGGTAGGTAGGTAAGAACATAGTCTTTCTTTTATTAGAGAGTCTACGCAAATGAAATTTTAGGGCGGGCCAACTAATTATTTTAAAAATCATCAACTAGTAATATTAAACTTAAAAAAATAAAAAAAAAATTAGAAGAAATAGCCTCTCCATTTATCAATTTAGAACAAAATTAATATTTTAACATAGGCAAACCAAACAACAATATTTTATGCTGATTTCACAAGTATATGACTCACATCTCAATATACGGGTAAAAAATATATATAAACTTACTGAAAATAAGAAATTCCATCCTTTTTCAGCACTTTGGACGAGTGATTCTTGCATTTTTTGTACCCATGCTTTTTGTCTGAACGCTAAAATGACACTAGTTGAAAAGCTTTCCTAACATGTCAAAATGTATCTCTTTTGCTACTGAACGTTGTGGCGTGCGCATTGTGAATCTAAGGGGGGCCGGCAAAGCCGGACATTTTTGATCGATGGCTCTAAGGTAATAATGTAGCTAGAAAAACCCCAGGGCGGTAAGTAATTTTAAAAAAACACGTCTCTTTCAAAAAGTTCGCGTACATCTTACCATCATACTGGCAATAGACATCATGCATTCAGCCCAATGACCAAAGAGGTCGCTTTGCTATTCAGCCTTGTCTTCGTGCGAGTATAATGTCATCATTTTTAAATATCGAACGGCGAACCTCAATTTCGTTCTTGAAAAAAAAAAGTTCTTTACTTAGTTCTTTTTAATGAAAAAAGGCGGGAATAGAAAACTTTTACTTTAAATATTGTTTGTTTTTGGGATTTTTTTATAATTACGTAAGAAAAAACATGAGTTCGTCAAGTGATGAAGATATAAGCTGCACTCCCGATTCAATGAAAAATGTTTTATTCTTGTAATGCCGGTTTTTTTCTACTTACCTCACAATCGAGATGTAAAGCAGAGTAGTTAGCTCGGGTGTAACTATAGGCGCCCTCGCTGCGCTTGTGCGCCTAAATATCTCGGGCTGCAATTGATGCCTTACAGCCCTTGGCTACTAATCTACTATTACCAGAAAAGAGACGAATAAGAAACAAATAAATCTTAATACCTGCCCATCTACCACACTAATCTACATAATTATGTATACCAAGTGCTGTAAAAGCGAGAATACTCGAACTACGGCAATTGCAATGATATAGAATATATCTGCAAGTATGTTTTTTTTTGTGAAATTTAATCATTGAAAAGTAGATAGTTTAAGACTCAAAGGCTGAAATTTTGCATACAGGTAGTTCTAAGACTGGAATAAAATATAGGCTACTTTGTATCCTACAATCAGTACTCATGTGTTAACAACGCATTTGAATGTGAGAAAAGAGATAAAGTACGTATACGGTATATTTTTTCAGTCCCGTAAATCCCGCGGATCCGCTCAGCTGGATGTCCTCGGTACCAAAAACTATCAGCTTTGATGCAAGATTAGATTATCTGTGTAGGTAACAGAGAATTCAATCTTTAGTAGGTACTACTAGCTCCAATTTGTTTCAATTCTATTAGCTTGGGACTAGATAATGCTGTGTGGTTGTCTAGATTTTTTAATTATAATTCTTTTATTCTTTGATTATTATTTTCTTCGTTAATAAAGAGGTAATATTTTAATAGGAGTTCATTTGCGTTCATATATATCTATCTATCCAAACTTTTGCAATAATGAAGACATGATAAAACCACAACGTCATCGAACCAAATGTGTAAAAATCTTAATAATGACACGTTCGGTTTGTTTTTCTTTATCACCATGTTTTTTTTGTAAATAATTAAAACCCGGCAGAATAAAGTATAAAGAAATTAATGGTATAAAGAAACCATCAGATTTAAGAGTGGGGTTCTTGTTTCCTTTTAAGCAACATGTTCGGGAATTCAAATAAAAAACAAAATTTTTGTATACAAGTCAACGATTTATTAAATAAATTCTTAGAAAAAAAATCACAAGCCTTTGTTTAAAAATCTATTATTTATTACCTATAGGTACAACGAGCGAAAATAGAAACTGATTTATAAGGATAATTAAAATGGGTTTGGTTTTAAAGTGAATATCGGATAAAACTGTAGGTTTATCTTATCTGTTCACATGATACCTATAATAATACAGGGTACCGAATCCACAAACAATTTTCAAAATTCTGGGCCGTAATCGTAAAAACGAAAATCAAAGGTTCTTATTCGTTTTCGTGCAAGAGACATACAAGTAGGTTTTGCACGAAAATGCATCAGAAACTTTGATGTTCGTTTTCCAAGTACGCACACTGATTTTAATGTCTGATTAATTGATTCGAATGATAAAGTTGACCGGTCCCTGATTTTCATAGGATTTTTAAGGCTTTTGAAGTTCCTTTAGCTCCTTCTCGTACTTTGCGGTGAATTTGCCAGTGGGGTCATATTTTTCAGTAAGAGCTTTCCAGTAGTCTTTCTTATTGTTGATGAGATGGGCCAAGATCTTATTGGTTCCTTTGCGCTGGGTTTCGGTGCATTTCATGCAGTCCGTCTCCAGTGCTTCCTTGATGTGGGCTAGAAATAAATATATCAACATTAATTTAATCTCCCAACTAAACAATCCACTCTTAATTTCTACACTATTTGGGAAAACAGGCTTCATAAAAACATGAAAGTTTTCTGTATATTTTACACAATAAAAACAAACTAAACCTTGAAGTTTGTCTGAAAATATTACTACTTTATTATACAGCTGAAAACTTGAGAAATGTGTATTTTATTCTGTTACCTTAGATCTCCAAAAATACTGAACAGATCAAGATGAAATTTAGCGTACGTTAAGAACATAATATGCTACCTATACTGAAAATGCTAGCTAACCCGCTTACATTAAACGTCATACGACGAAACTTTTTATTTTTAAAATCTCATATTAATATTATAAATGCAAGTCCGGGTGGATCATCATCATCATCATCAGCCTATATTAGTCCACAGCTGGGCATAAGCCTCTCCTAATGAGTATGGATGGATGTATGTTTGTAACGTACTATACATAGATATGTCAGTATCAAATTTTAACCCGACGACGATCAAGGCATTATGCTAGTATTTATCCCTTAAATACACACAACGCATATCTCATCTCACTAATATTATAAACGTGAAAGTTTAGATGGATGGATAGATGGATGGATGTTTGTTCCTTTATCACGCCAGAACGGCTGAACGGCTCTGGATGAAATTTGGCACAGAGATAGATTATAGTCTGGAATAGAACATAGGCTACTTTTTATCCCGGAATTCCCACGGGAGCGGGAACTACGCGGGTGAAACCGCAAGGCGCTGCTAGTATAGGTATAATTATAATAAGTGATTTGATTGTTTGAAAAATTTTAAACCGACTTCAATCTCCGTAATATTTACACAGTTTTTTAAGTTTATTGGGACAATAAAATAACCCTCAGGAATAAATTTTTATGGGATCAAATCGGAAACATATTTTGCACACCATTGTGTGCAGAATGTTTCCCAAAAGAGTTTTCCAAATCGGTCCATAACCATAATTATCGGAAAAATCGACGAACATACAAATAAAAACACGAACAGCTGAACATAGAATCTACTCCTCTTTTCGTTTTCGTTAAAATTAAACTAGTCCTTATTAAGATAATAAGAAATATCTAATAAACTGATGATTATTTGACGCAGCGCATCAGCATTGCCATACAGCGCGGCAATGCAGTCAGCGTCTTGGAGACACTTTCGACTGGTATTGATATGGATCAGGTGAGCTACCTGTAGATTGTTTGCTACAGTCTGCTGTTAGCTCACTTATTTCAATTGTAAATACTAGTTCCGATTCGATTGATTTTTATATTATTTAATTGTAATAGGCTATTTGACTACATTAAAAATAAGTTCCAAAATGTTTTCATCCTAGTCAATGACAACGTAACAAAGCGTAATCAGGTGATTTTTATTAAAAATATGCCTTTTTTAGGTAAAAAACGGGATTAAAATTACATTTTTTTTTATATATGATCACGTGACCGAAAACGCTATGTTTGGTTGGATCGCAAGTGACGTCACACTTTTACACATTACTTTGTCAATGAGTTCTTCTTGTTAGCGGTGGTGTGGCGGGGTGACAGCATAGCTTGAAAAATGTGAGCCATGACAGAGGTTATCGTTTTCGCGCGGCATTATTTTATTCAAACTTTAAAATTTGTTTTTATAACTAATGCTACTGGCCTTGAAGAAATATTAATTACATTTTGCATTATTTTCATCAGACTATGCTATATATATATATATATATACTATATATCTATTCTCTAGGTTAAGAAAAATCTACGTACATTTCATCTCCTTGGCATCAGGGGTGCACCTGCCCTTGTCCAAGCAGCATTCCATATATTTCTCCATGATCTTATCGTTCTGAATGATCTCATCTAAATCTACGTTGTCATAACGGTCGGTGTACTTTTCTTCGGGGCGAGCTAGGGCCACGGCCGCAAAGAGCAAGCAAACGGCAACGGCAACTTTCATTTTGAACTGAAACACAAATAGTTTTTGATGAGGTTAATTTTTGATCGCAAATGTTTGAGTCGAGCTTACACTTTGGCCGTTTTTACTAAATTATTTGATGAAACATGTACCAAAAGAGTGAATGCTATTGCCAAGGGCTGTTTTTAATGATTACTTTATAAATCGTGTAGGCTTGTTTACTTTGATAATAGCCAGGACCAACAATTTACCCGGATAGAAATGAGTAACATAAGGCCACACTTATTTAGAAATGATTTTGGGAAATTCCCACAAGGTCACGGTAATTCTGCGCGTTGTTTTTTATGGACCTAAACAATAAGCTTACGAAGAATATATACTCTGTTTTTTTTAAACACAATATCTTATATTTTATAAAGATTTACAGTCGTAAAAAAAACTTTAGAAAAACTTTTTGCTTATTTGATTAAAAAAAATTAAACCTACGTACGGTACGCAATTTGGTCGGAAGACATTTTAGTCTTCAGATTAAATTTAATGATAAACAAAAGAAAAATTAAAATATTTATGACATAATATGATAACCTACAATATACCTGTGTAATTAAACAAAACTTTGCCCACCTTTTGTCACAAAACCAGGAAGTATAATATCGCAAGACTGTCCAATTGCTCTACACTATGCTTAATGATTCAACGGAGTATAATCTTTGACATTATATACTCTAACCTTTAGCCTTTTTTCAGCTAAACGTGTTTTTCCTCTCATGACGCGTGACGCGAGGAATATTATTTTATATCTTCACAATCAATTGACTAGTTTAGTAGATAGATACCTATGAATTAATCATTTGTTTTTGTTAGTTTCTATCCATCAACTATTGACAGCTAAGCCGACGCGACGGCGGAAATGGATTAACTTATTATTCTAATTAACTAGCTTAATTAAACACTAGCTGTTGCCCGTGGCTTTGAACGCATTTTTTCGAGATATAATGTAGCTTTATGTAAGTAGCGGCCAGTTCTACGCAATTAAATGCTTAATTTTAAAGTTTGAATAAAATATTGGCGCGCCAAAACGATATTCTCTGTCATGGCTCCGGTGACATGACACGATGATGTCACACCTTACACCACACCTAACAAGACGAACAACTCACACTGTTATAATCTGTGATAGACATGACGTTACCAGCGATGCAACCAAACGCAGAGCGCTTTCGGTCAGGTCACATATCAAAAAATCTGTAATTTTAATTAAGTTTTTTTACCGAAATTAAGCATATTTTTTAAAGAAGATGATGAGAGCGAAGAGCCGCTAAACCTATTCGCGAGGGTAGTGAGAGGAGAAAATCAAGAATTTTGCCCGTTTTTCGCTTGAAAAAATTCTTCGCTTAAAGAAAATAGAAGCAAACAGTAGATCTATAAATAAAAACCCCGAAAAAAAACATCTAGCGGTGGGTTAATAACTGCTTGCGGCCTTGGCTTTGTATTAATTATTACAAGTCTTCATCATAGTATGGAATTTTTTGGGCTGATCCCTTCAGTAGTTTTTACGTAAAGAGGTAACAGACAGACAAAATTTTGTATTAGATGGATGGATGGATGGATGTTTGTTACACCTTCACGCCCAAACTTCTCAACAGATTGTACTGAAATTTTGCATACAGATAGTATATGTCTTGAATAAAACATAGACATACTTAAACCTAAAACAAACTTTTTATCCCATAAATCAGTTCTCATGGGATAGAAATAGCCTTAAAACGTTTTCATAGAAACAGCGCGGGAAACTAGTCCCGATGACGTCTCAATACTATTGAGAAACCAGTAGCAAGTAAGCAAAGCTAAGGGTCGAAGCTTGTATTCTTTATTACAGTACCTACTTACCACGCAAATATTTAAATCGTTTTCGCAAAAGCAAATGAATATTTATTTTAATATAATATTTACGAAGAGCTGATGTTTATATACCGCAGCATAGGTTGGTCGGTAACAATCAAACACGTGCACGTAACACTAACGAGCAAAGGTGGTTTGTGTAAATTATAGAAGATTGCAAATTTTCTAGAGGAAAGACCAGTTTAGACCCTCGCGGTAATAGGCTATATTACTACTCTTTTCCTAAAAAATCTAGTAACTGACAGTAACTGACTGAAGTTAGAATATCAGAAGATATTAGATACGTATTTTTTCTTTTGTCAATCTAACAAAAAATTACAAAGTTAAGGACTAGGGGCTCGTGACGTCACAACTAGTCACAAGTCGCTGAAAAGGGTCGCCCGGTGTGACGTCACGCGGGACTTTATCTAGCTATAACTTCATTGACAAAAGAAAAAATACGTGTCCAACATCTTCTGATAATCTAACTGGCGGACTGATTCGATTTTTTTAGTAAAGTAGCCTATTGCTACCCAGAGCGGCAGCGGCCGCTCTTTACTACAATTTAGTGACAGTAGGTAATCCTGCCTGTAAAGTTAATAAATGTATCTCTATCTAAAATACTCGAACTTACCACATGAGCAGCGGAATAATAAATAAATAAAGCTGGACAATTCACACAGCATCATCTAGACCTAAAATTAGCAGAGCTGGGTATTAGATGACTGATAAACTGAATAGAAAATAAAAAAGAATAGAAGAAATAGAAAATTCCCAGAACACCCGGATCACATATTCGTAGATCGCACAAACATTTGTCGCAATGCGGGAATCGAACCCACAACCTTCTGCGTCACCCTTCGTGCGACATCGGTAGTACGCACACCCTAAGCTTTCACTGCCGTTCTAGGTAGCGAATACCTCGAAGGTCTGAACAGGCCTTGAGAGAGCTACCGGGAGAGTCACTCCTGCGGTGTGGGAAAGCGGCAAAAGAGTATACTTTATGATGAAAGATACTGGCAGCATAGAAAAAACCAAATATCCCAAACAAAATGGTAAAAAAAAATCGTCGTCAAGCGTGCATATAAAATATCTCAGTAACTTTATTGACATTGCCACTCGCAAACCAGTAGTGAGGTGATTGGGATTTGGTGCGAGGACTTATGTTACATAATTTCCTTCGTCTTCCTATGCGACCTTCATTATCATCATCATCTCCACTAAACCAATAACTTACACATCAACTAGGCATTGGACAAAAGAAGCTAAAAATAATTTTATGTATATTTAACAAATTTATCCTAATAATAGAATTATTATAAAGGTCAATGTTTGTGCCACTTTGCCGTTGTTGTTGAAGATATTTGGCCGAAGACGATAAAACTACTAAACAGATACATTTAGCACACTTAATAATCAGGGCCTGGAATAACATAAAGGCTACTTTTATTCCAAAAACGCGAGTGAAGCCGCGGGGCAGGAGTTTTTAGGAAAAAAAGCGTTAATAGATTTTTTATTCGTAATTATTTTTCGTCTACTAGTGGAAGTGAAAAAGATATGCCTCCTCTAATGAGCGCCGCACCCTGTATGCAGCTTGCCGTAACCAGCATCTACCACCAGCCTTTTGCAGTTCTTCATCCTACCACAGGCCTTCCTACACAATATTCACAATCACATTAACTTGGGGCTAGATCATGCTGTGTGTATCATCCAGCATAATTTTTTATTTACATTCTACGCTCAAGAACGCTTACAGTTGTAGATTCTAAATATTCTACGCATTCGGGAAAAAATGCCTAGCGTTCATCGCACGAAAACAAATTACAAAAATAGCCTTCAGGTACAAGCCGCGTCAGATATAATCCTGAGAAATATTTATCTGGATCAACCGTGACCGTGACCATGATCGGATAATGACGTCAATCCAACCGGTTCCGACACAAGAACGGAATATTATTTGCAATTGTCTTGCGCGTGAGGAATTAAACCCATAAATAAAATAAAATTAAGCTTGAAAAATCAAAAATTATACCTACAATGTCGTCTGCAAATGACGTCAGTATAAAAGGGGTAGACAGAGATGGATTTGATGACCCAGGCAGACGAATCATTACAGGTTTTTAAAGGATTTTCGTTGACTGCCTTCGAAAGACCTTGAAACGATAAACATTGACCTCCAGCGTCATTTAATTCTTCTCATTAAACATAAGTATATTAAATCTTGTCTTTGGTTTAAAGGTTCTTTTTGTTAAGTACCTAATTTATTAAAAACCCTGTACTTAATGCGTTTCCATTAAGCAGGTGGGTAGGTAACAATATTATAATTAGTTCTCGAAATGTCCGTAGCAATAAACAATTTTGCGCCCGGAGCGCGTTGAACTCTTTACTACTAATTTTAGGAGCGGAGCGCTCGAGGCATTGGATAACATTTATAACATATTCATTGAGTACCTATTTGGCTTACTATGTTGCTATTAGTTATTCTTATGTAAGTACCTACCTAAGTCTTGGACGTTTTGGTTTTAAAGGTAAATTAACTTGTAAAATAAATACATGAAATTGGTCTTGGTAAATAATAAAATAAACTTTTTTAAAACAATATTTTATTGAAGAATTCCAAAACGCTTGGTGAGACAAATCCAACGAACTCAAACTCGTCGAGGTCACGTCGTTTGGTTTAGGAGTTTATTTCCTATGGCCACCTTCTGTCTCCATCATTCTACCAGCTCGACAATAATATAGAAGAAGAAGAACAAGAGGAAAAATATTTATTTTTACCCAAAAATACAAACAGACTTACATACTAGGTAGGTACTATTATTAAAGTCAAAACTATACAAAGAACAAGAAAAACTAATAAAAATAGGGTAAAAAATTCATTTCCATTAATTTTCAAGCGATTTTATTACTTTCGCTCTATAATGATAATTTTGTTTTTTTAATTACTAAAACAACCAAGAAAGAAATAGCTATGTTTGCATCGTTGGTTGAACTAACGGTGCAAACATAGCTATTTCTTATCTGGTTATGTATGAAAAATTTCATTAATATTGGTGACGTAGTTTCCAAGTGAATCGGAAAATACTTTTCTATGGAGGCTTAGAGGTTCGCACCCACCTTAAATATTATCATACATTTGATCAATGATTAGTATATCAGAACGAACAACCGGCCGTTAATCCATTGCACGGATTCACTATTGACTTAAGTAGGTACTCTACATTTTTTTACAAGATCTTTGTTAACAAAAAAAATTACTATCAAATAATAGAATTATATTGAAATCAGTATTATGTAAAATGTATCTAAAGCCCATTGTATACACGTTTTTGTACTAGGTGGTAGCGTGTTAAAATGGAATATTAAAATAATACAATAATAAGTAAACAACATTAATTGTTTCCGTGAATATGCAGCTAACTAGAGCGATACTATATTTCCATAAATATCTTCATTATTTCCTTTTCTAGAGTAGTTAGTCTTGACTTTTGAACGGAAATTATTTGAATGAATAAATAAACCTGTGGTTTTCCTGACCTTAGCAGTGCAAGGGCATTATTTATTACTTAGGCTCGTATTCGACTGAAGGATAGAAATAATTTGATTGTTTTAAGAATTGACTTCGAATCCCGAAGTGTTAAACTATAAGGTATTGCGGGATCAATACTGATTCTGCAGGAATAATTTTTTTAATAAGATCACTTCGAAATAATCATTTTATTGTAGAACTGCAAAATAATCATCCAAATCGGTCCTTAAATAACGGAGAAATTCACGGATTTAGGGTAGGTACATAAAAACATTCATACAGGCGAAACATAGAAGAGCATAGAACCTCCTGATTTATTCGAAGTCAGTTAAAAAAATGGATGAATGACGATATGAAAATTCCATTTTGGGCATTGGAAACGGATAATTAGAGCCCCTTGGCAGTCACGGCGTAAAAATCGACACTACCAACTTAGCTCGTAGATGTCGTAAGAGCCGACTAATGGAACCTGTCAGAGGAAGGGCAGCAGTTTCCTTCTGTGTATTTTTGACACCTCCACTGCCACCACCAATTCGCCTGCCAAGCGTGGTGATTATGGCCAAAGACCCCTTTTTTTGGGATGCATGTTAAGCAGTAGACGTTCATCATCATCAGCTTAGGATAGTCGAAGAAAGTAGAAGAAAAGATGTATTTGCTACCATGCACATGCTTCAGTCGTAAACACTGTATCTGCTAGTCTTCGGAGATAGCCGTTTTCACAAGACATTGCCAATACTATAGAATGGATTAAGCTTAAATTTTGTACGTATGATGTTCTGACCTTGGAATAATACTTAGGGAGACTGGCTCCACCAAAATGGAGATATGCACAGATATCCGTAACGGAGACAAGAAGAGACGTTTTTCAGCTAGGGTGGCTCCACCGAAGCTCAGAGATGGGTACAGGCTAGACTGGAGCGGGGATGTGGGCTGGTTAGATCGGCTGAACTGTGTGTCGGATGTTTGTTGATGAATGCACTAGCGAGAGAATCATATCTCCGCTCATCTCTTCTTGTCTCTGCTGCGTGACGTCACCAGTTTGCGAGGCAATCCGCTTCGATCTTCCTTTGTTTCTTCGCATACGAATATTATCTCTGCTCCTTGGTCTCCACTCAAGCTGAGTAGAGACGAGGTGTGAATAACGACGATCAATTGGATGTTTAAAACATATCTCTTTTCCGCTTACCTCTGTTCAAGTTCAGCTTTGGTGCAGTCTGGCCCTTAAGCTACTTTTTATCTCAGATAAACGTGTACGAAGACCGGGCATAAGCGAGCCGTTCATATACCTAGTGGGTATCAGAATTGTCTAACTAATCTTAAAGATACTAGGTATGTACTTAAGCAGATCCAAACAATAACTGTCTAACTAGCATGTCATGACAGAAAACAATTTTATTTGATCACAATAACGTTTTACCTAAAGACTTGATGGAGTCCAATTTTCGTTGCCTTATAAAAAGGCAATTCATCACTGGGACTCGGATTGTCTTCTTATTTGCTGTAAACATGTAAGTACAATTTTTTAAAATTACACGCAGAGTCATAGATAAAGACTTAATTAAAAAATCTTTCTTCGTGAGTTCCCTGTTGCTCAATTCAATTTCTCAACTCAGTTGAGCAAATTGAGAGGACCTTTCCTTAATGAACGTATTCTGTTTCTAAACGCTCAGCGCAAATTGCTCAACGTTAAATAGCAGATTATGCAGCGAGGGCGTAAAGCTGTGTGTTACGTCACGGGCGTCATTAAATCCCGAGTGCAACTCAGAATTCGAGAATAACTCACGAGAGAAGCGAGGCAGTAGAATCCTAAGTGCGAGACGGTATAATCAAGGCCAAGACGAAAATAGCTTTATGCAAGAGGAGAATTCTACTTTTTACACTTTTTGCGAGAGTGTAGTAAAAGTTTGGAGACTTACATGGCCCCTGTGCAGCAGTTCTCGTGCACCGTTGCCCCCTCCTGATCGCACCGCCCCGCCGCCGTGGCGGACAGTGAGCCACTACTTTATGAACTCGGTGTATAATCTACTATTGCCGAGCATGGAAAGTGAACATTATTTTATGATAATGTCAATTAGTTAATACCTTAGCAGAAAAAAATATGACGTGTTACCAAGTTTAACAAATATTTTGGTCTTACCTACATTTATAGTATTATTACTTATATCTGTGCCTACGTCGTTTATTTTAGCGAAAACTAGTGATGATTCAGAATTCGTGCAGCAATGACGAAGGCACGAAAAAAAGCACAAGTAATTAGTGGAGGTACAAACCCATCAGAATTTCAAATTTTAATTGCAATACCGGCAACTTTTCCATTGTTTACTTACTATAGGAAACACTTAAAAACTTTTTTGCAGACAATGTTTGCGCAATACCTTCTCATTGTTTGCCTGCTCGTTCAGAGCCATTGCGACGAGAGTTATACAAACAAGTATGATGGGGTCGACCTTGACGAGATCCTGGCCAGTGACAGACTCTTGAACGGGTATATCAGCTGCCTGCTCGAAACTGGACCCTGCACCGCTGATGCTAAGGAGCTCAAGAGTTAGTTTACAGTCCAGTAGCTTTTGGTAGAATAGAGGGCTCAGCACACACTCCATAAATGGACATTCACATAAGTGTGATACACATTTCGGAACTATCATGGTTATTCATAACACTAAAGTCATTTTATAACAGGATATTTCCCATGATTTAAGTTTTGGACTTTCTAATATTTCGGCACAGTTTCATGCGCCATGAACACGGACTGAAGTCACTGCGAGATAGCTTTTATTGGCAGACATACCGTTCTACCCTCATTTTTTGTCTTTTGCTATGAACTTTACCATACCACTACCAAATCATGGTAAATATCTCGTTATAAATGATTGTAGAACTTTAGATAGGTACATTTTCCAGCGTCAGCAAAAACTAGCTTGCGCAGTGAAAGAGTTTCCCGCAACCTAGAGCGATCTCTATCTACTTTGTTGACGCCTTGCTCACTGCTTGCTAACTTGTTGCAAGCTTCAAGCAAGTGCCACGCGCTGTAGTTGCATGGACGGGTGACGACTCGCTTGAAGCAAGTTGTATGGTATGGTCTACAACTGCAAACTTGTTGCTAGGTTGCTGCTAGCCGTCATTTGTGGCGAAGGGAGCGATGGTAGGGCAGCGGTGCGGAGTATGTATGCGACAAGCTTAATGGAGGCCTAACCTTGACTTTTGTGGTGTATTGATAGGTATTAATAATCGCTTATAATTATAATTACAAACGCGTATATCTACGTTCCTACCTAATGTACTTCTCAAGTAACTAATGTACTCTCGCACCTCAAGTTATCGAAACAATATGTTTTGAAAACAATATGTTTTGAAAACAACATGTTTTGATAACTTGAAGCCTGCTTGAGGCGCTGGCTCCATCAAATTGAATGTATATCAAATTAATAGATACCTACAGAAGTAGAAGAGCTGCGAGTATAAGACCTGCTGGTTCAGTTCACCTATCTGACTGAACGCCGAGCTGAACGCATTTTTTTTCATTTCTTGATACAAACGCACCGATAGCTGAAAGAATCTTTATGTAGGTTTTCTGTCTATGAATCCCACGAGACCTCGCAAAAATGTCTGCACCGAATCGTCAGAGATCATTTGTTTCAATTCGTTCCCTTTAGCTCCCTTGACCGTACGGATACCTGTGGCTACTTTAAGTAAAGAAATACTCCTTCTCTCTCACACTCGCACACCTTAATTCTACTGTTTACTACAGTCTTGAAAATGGGTAATTCTGTTTGTAATTCGGCCTCCCGCGATGGTGGACTGGTGGTCCCTGCACTAGGTTCAGAACCTGTGTTCTGAACCTTGTGCAGGGACCATCGGTCACTAGGTATTGCTTATACACATTTTACTGGTGGTCCCTGCACTAGATTCAGAACCTGTGTTTTACTGGTGGTCCCTGCACTAGGTTCAGAACACAGGTTCTGAACCTAGTGCAGGGACCACCAGTAAAATGTGTATAAGCAATACCTAGTAAATAAATGGATATTGAATTTTGTATTTTATAATTTTGTCTATTTATAGAGGATGGAAGCTAGGAAGACGATTGGTTGCTTGACGCAGTTCCATGGACTTATGACGTATTTGAAATAGGCAGATGCCTATTGAGTGTCCATAACTTCTGAGACATGAAGCACATAAGACATGTTGCAGCACCCGCTGTAACATGTCTTGCTGCTGTACAGAGGGTTGATTCATTTCGGCAATAATAACTAGACGTTAAAATCGTGACGTCTAATTTTTCCATAGATTTAGGAACAGCGCATCTATCGTGCCGACAGAGAGTTCTCTGTCCGCACTCAAATCCCATACAAATAAGGGACGTCACGATCACGTTTCGTTACTAACAAACAGACTCGCTAACAAATAGACTCGCTCCTCAGGTCACATCGCTAAAGCTGAGCAGTAAATGAGTTAAATGATTTTCAGAAAACCTCCCAGACGCGATAGAGAACGACTGCATGAAATGTAACAAACGTCAGCGAGAGGGCGCTGACAAAATCATGCACTTCATCATCGACCAGAGGCCTACCGACTGGGACAAGCTTGAGCAAAAGTATGGCAATTTATCAAAGTTTCTGCACCGAAACTGCAAACTTAATATAATGTAATTGTTGTCTGCCAATTAATTTACTATAATTTTTTTCGAGTTTTTACTCCTTTTTTAGGGTTCCGTACCCAAAGGGTAAAACGGGACCCTATTACTAAGACTCCGCTGTCCGTCAGTCCGTCTGTTACCAGGCTGTATCTCATGAACCGTGATAGTTAGACAGTTGAGATATATGTTATACAGATAATGTATTTCTGTTGCTGCTACAACAACAAATACCGTGATAGTTAGACAGTTCAGACATATGATATACAGATAATGTATTTCTGTTGCTGCTACAACAACAAATACTAAAAAGAGAATTAAATAAATATTTAAGGGGGCTCCCATACAACATACGTGATTTTTTTGCTCGTTTTTGCTCGATATTGATAACGGCAACAGGTACCTATACGGTTGAAATACGCTTGAAAAATATTCACGGAATATTTAGTTACAATATATTCAATTTAAAAATAAATAAATAAAATAAAATAAACAAATTTGTAGACTTGTACCATACTAGTCATACCTTCGTAGTTTACGCCTTATAAAACATAATAGTTTGATCATTCATTTGCTCTTTTAAACAGATATAACTCAGACGGCAGCTACAAACGCAAGTACCTGGTGAGGATGCATCCAGAAGAACAAAAGAATGAAATAAAAACCGAAGAAAAATCAGAAGAATGAACAACATCAACAAAACTTCCTGAATATAGAACAAACTGGAAAATTTGCATTCCTAAAGGATTTTGAGCCTATACAATCTTAGCAAGACACGAAAGTTGCTTTATAAAATAAAAAGGGGATTAATTCATAATTTAACTGCGCATTTAATCAATACAGCCGGTTGTTTGTACTCTGAAGAAATAAATCAATCACATAATGATAGGGATACTAAGTTATCAATGATCTAATTCAAATTGTTCTTTCTCTTTCCACAGAATAACAATGCTGAACAATTCACACAGCATTATCTAGCCCAAGCTAAGCAGAGCTTGTGTTATGGGTACTAGGTAACTGATATACATAATACAATACATAGATAGATATTTTTTTACGATACATTGAAAACCTCCAGAACAACTGAAACTAATATCTGCAGATCGTAAAAACATTTTTCATAAGGCGAGAAACGAACCCGCAACCTCTGCTGTCGCAGGTGGACCTTTGTCCATAGCGCCACAGAGGTCTTCAACTACAGTAGTACTACACTCTTGCCGAATTGACATTGACTAGAGTTTTTATCATTGATTAGTTAAATATAGAGATTGTTCATTATATGTACCTTTTCTAAAATCAAGCTAATTCACACTAACCTTCTAATTTTAGGAGGATCAGGAGGAGTTTGTAAGGAAAAGGAGTCATTCTGTGCTATGACATGCTATGACTTAGATCTCGTACACAGTACTGTCTGTCAAAGCTAGTGTGTATTGCAATCGCTAGTGGCACATCTATATAAATAATTTACAGTGACGTTCATAGATCGATGACCTAACGGGTTCCAAGTCTCGTAACAACATTAGTATTAGTTTTATATTTTAACATTTGATGTTTTTAAAACAACTTGCTAATTTATTTTGACGAAAGATACTAGTTGTAAAATATTTCTGTATCATTAGAAATTTACTTCAAAACTTAACAGGGGGTAACGTATCCATGAACGTCGATGTACCTATGGTTTGCATTAGACACGAAATGGCGTATTATACTTTTCTCACTTAAAATGCCACAATATCATCCTGGATAATTCAGGGTATCCCACGGCCATGGGACATTAAGGGCAGGTACGAGAAATATTTATGATAGTAGGTTTTACTGAAATTAAAGATTAAAATTTAAAATAAGTTAGCATTCACGGAATTTTGAAAAATCCCTTCCTTTACTGGTAACTCACTAAAATCTAAAAAATCACTTCCTGTATTTTTATTACACCGATCGGTAGAGTCAATCCTAAGAGTCAAATCTATCCAATAAAGTTTGCATATTAAATAAGAAAAAGACCAATGAAATCTATCTTCAATATTTCTGGTAGATACCTGCCCTCTTGCCATGGCCGTGGGATACCCAGTATAATTTGGCATAATAGATGTCTAATCCTTGACTTCCTCAGCGGCATACCTCCTAACTCTAACCCTGAAGCCAGGTTTGACGTATTTGTTAGCACTCTGTTCTATGTCCTCCGGTTCTCCTACTAAATCCAATTTCACTTCTTTGGGCGGCGCATACTTCTTTGGTTCTTTCGTTTGAATAACTGACCTACAATAGTTGACACCCATTTGTTATAAAAAGCAAGTGACTTGGTGGACACCTAAATAAATAAATAATGCTACTTCACTATTAAAACGTCCACTGCTGGACAAAGCCCACAAAACGAGACCATAAACAGCTGTGCTGAACAGCAATTCCTGTGATCGCTAAAAACGACGTTGGTTGAAGACCATCTAGTCGATAGACTAGATGGTCTTCAACACTCCGTTTCGCATTAACGCTTACACAGCCCAGCTACTGCGGCGCAACCCGCAGGCAGGCAGACCTGTTAGATTTATTTGTGCGTCTTGGGCAATGAAGGTGTTAAATAGCGATATCCAACCGAGAACCCTTAAGCTGAGCGCGCACCTGGCCGCGCGGCAGTCACGGCATTCCCTGCAGTCATCGAATTTTCTAAATCTTTGTATGAAGTAGTATAGAGCATCGCGCACCTATCGGCAGCGAACCTGCGGCATTTCAGTAAAAGGCCATGAGGAGATTCGATAGATGCGCGTTCAGATGCGCCGATAGATCGATAGATGCGCGTTCAGCTTTTCTCTCCAGCGGTTATCAATTTTGCGAGCTAGATGGTATGCTCACAGTCACTGCTAGCACTTCAGGATGCTGCTTCTTTCGACTAGATTTCTTTTTGATAACTGTATATGAAAGAGGTTCTATGTGGATACCAAATGATTGGTGCCCAATTTTATCTAGGTGCATCTAGATAGCTCTGTAATCAGTAAATTGGTTTTTTAAGTACTTATATGAAAGAGGTTCCATGTGGATACCAAATTATTGGTGCCCAATTTTATCTAGGTGCATCTAGATAGCTCTGTAATCAGTAAATTGGTTTTTTAAGTACTTATATGAAAGAGGTTCCATGTGGATACCAAATTATTGGTGCCCAATTTTATCTAGGTGCATCTAGATAGCTCTGTAATCAGTAAATTGGTTTTTTAAGTACTTATATGAAAGAGGTTCCATGTGGATACCAAATTATTGGTCCCCAATTTTATCTAAGTGCATCTCTAGATAACTCTGTTTCCAATGAATTTGTTATGCCCTTATTTTTTTTCAATGTAAGAAGTTTAAAAAATGGCAATATAGTATATTCTAAGGTTATAAGGGATCCAGTCCTACATCGAGTCAGGTCCCACACCCAGCAATCCATAGCTACAATACAACCCATCAAGACACTGTTAGTGATTACTGCGTACATACGGAACGTTATAATTAAATTTGTATAATTGACGGTAGATATGTAAAATTCAAATTACTTGTAAAGACAAATGTCACCTCAGTCTGCCTGTGACCATGGAAGCTGAAAAGCCTCCGAAACGTCAGGTTATAAACAAATATAAAATATACGCGATCAATCCGGTAAAAACAGTGTTTTAAAATGGCAATATATTAAAAGTTTAATAGGTACACACATTCATTCCTAAACATTGCTCTTAGCAAACTTATCACAGTCATTGTTACATTCTCCTTACGTAGGTAACTTTAATTTATAAATTAGTTTTAAATAATTTTCAAACAAATATATATGGTATTTTTTTACATTAATCGTGCTGTAAGAGCCTATCTCACCATCCTCGTGTATTCAAAATGCTGTAGTGAAATGTTATTAGAGATGTAGGTAGGTACAATTTTTTAATAAAACCGAAACAAGGTAAACAAGGCTCTTGTACCAAATTTTCACTGTCAAAATTTTTAAACAAAATTTACACTGTGGTCAATTTGAGATTATTTCTTAAATAAATACATATTTATATCGCGTTTGTTTACTTATTGGTTCGGTGTTCTATGAAATCGAGTACCTACGTGTACGATGTCTTTGAAAATAACAACATAACTGCGGCATGGTAGGTAGGTATTAGTGTCAATACAAAAATAATTTGAGAGGATAAAAAAAATCTTATCAATTCGTTTAGTTTCTCTACCAACGGAATTGACACCATTTTATTTTAAATATCTCAGTGCAAACATCTCAGTGGAGCCGCTGCACTGAGATGTGACTTAAAGCCACACATAGCTATTACCACTGAATATAATTACAGAAAATTTCACCAGTTATATTAGAAGTGGGATGATAAGATTCATAATAATGAAGGTCTCCTGCAGAGCCTTCATTTCTGTAATAGGAACTCAGCGATGGTGAAATAAGCTCTTACGGTTTCAATTCATTTCTATCTCTAACCAAGGATTCTTTCAACTTTTTCCAGTCCATCGTACCTGGTAAGGAAAGTCTTCCAGGCCACTGGGTCATGAGCCATCAGTGCTGCGATGATGCGACCAGCCTTGCTTTTATCCTCTGTCTCACACTTCGCACAGTCATCTTTTATGGCTTGGATCAAAATGCCTGGAAAGACGAAATATAATCATTGGGACGTTTAACTGCGACGTTATTGGGAGTACTCCAGATCAACTTGTGAGGTGTGAACAGTGTTCAGATCGAAGAATTTCCTGAATTCAAAAAAGTTTTGGTTACCATTCCTATTGTTAATCAGTAACGTTGCTAGCAAAATTTTAAGGTCCCGATTTGAATCGAAGGAAACAAATAATAAAAACAAATGCGAAGTGGTTTGTCCTTAAAACAAAAGGTTCTTAGTGGAAAAACGTTTGCAACGCGATTCCTTGTGGGAGCAAAACGTCCTCACTTGAAAAAGTGCTGTATCTTCAATTTAAAACGCGATTCCGAGCAAGTGACCATTAAATAAATACATTATTTTTAAGGCCATGTTTATTTTGGGAAACACTAAAAACATTGCACATTCAAATAAGATATCTCTACCAAAGTATTAAATAGTAGAGTCGACACAAACACTTACACTCCCATCACGAAACTTCGTGTTTCGTTTCGGCCAATTGGTCAACGCCAATACACTGAATTAGAGTGTATCCAAAAATTTGCAAAAAAACTAAATCAAACAGTCGAATGTGTATTCTAGAATATTATTATTTGATTAGCCTTTTACATTTCCTACACTTGTTATTTTTATATTACGTTAATTTGTGTGCACTAAAAAATATAAAAACATAGGTACCCCACATATAAAAGCAACTCAATAACGCTACCAAAAGCCCCCAAAATCAAATTCTTACCTTTCATATGAGCCATCTCCTTGGAGCAATACCGATCGACAGACATGAAACACTTGACATCGGTAGCAGGCAATGGTTTTATCCCGTCATTCAAGCGTACTTTGGGCTTCAACGCGCTCTGCTTCTCCATATCGGTCACCGCCTGGTTGATAACAGATATCGTCTCGTCTCCATACAACACTGTGTACCCTATGCTATTAACCCCTTGGCTGGCTTCATACTCAAACCCAGCATCGTTCTTTTCAGTATAGCAGAACGCCACTAAAATCAGCCAGATAAGGCCGGTCAACATCCTGACTTCCAGTCTTGCTTGTTACACTATGGCTCGAAAATATACGACTAAAGTATGTGATGCAATCGAGCGTTAATTAATGCTACAGGAATAAACAAAATTAGGATCTTCAGATGTCGGTAACCTTTTTCGTTTGCGACTAAATTTTTCTTACAGACCTTTTATAGACCAGTGCGCTTGAACGACTAGGGGACGTGATACCAGTTTAATAACCAGATTTATAGCGTGCCAAATGAGATTTGATCATTGAGAGTTCAGTGACATTTTGTAGGATATTTGACCCATGCATTTAAGATTGTTGGTGCACGTGTTGGTTTCAATATCCGATGGAAAGTAGGAACTAGCTATACGAATACCCAGGTAAGTACTTCCTGTATTCATTTCCTCCAATCACTTATCAGGATATTATGTAACATTTTCGAAAGGAGTACTATACTAGAGATTTCGACGTTTATGGATTGTTTGAAATAAAAATAAAACGTCAACAGAGCGAGTCGTACTCGCGCACCGAGAGTTCCGTATAATTGAAAGACCTTGTTTCTTGCCAAATATCATGATTCTAGGCCAACGGGAAGTAGGTACCCTATAGGTGTTCCATGGCGAGATAAAAAAAAAATTGTGAATAAATTGCAAAACAATTTTCGGAACCATTATAGGTTTTTGGTCCATAACGATAATCAAACAATTCGTTTTTTATTAATAAACTAATACGATTTTCGGATATTTTCCTTTAGGTACTTGTGCGATAAGACCTTGCTTCTTGCCAGATTACATGAATCAAAGTTAACGGAAAGTACCTACCCGATAGGCTTTGTGTGGTTCTGTGTGCATGTGAATCGCTTCGAAATGTCAAAAATTTGGGCATAAATGACTAACTTCACGTTGACTTAAAAGTTTGATTTATACCAATCACGATCCTATAAGGGTTTGTCATTTCTTTTTGAGGTACAGTACCCTAAAAATAAAACGAGCGAGAGGCAGGTATTGCCTAAACGACAGGTACTTAGCTATCTAAGGTATTCTTATGGGATCTTCGAATTAATATTGTTTGGTGTAAGTAATCCAATTGACTTTCTAATAATGTTGACAACCCCTGGAAAATTGGAGTATTCGGAGCGCGTTCGACATAGATAAACAACCTTCGCTGTTTTGCATACCAAGCTATGTTTGTTGCAGTTGTTTACGTTTCATTGCCAGCTCATTCATACATCTGGGAATATGTCAAGAAATCAACTAAAGCCTAGAATTTTCTAAAATATTAACAGAGGGTTTACTTGGAAAATGAAAACCAAAGTTCCTGATTCGTTCCTGCAAAACTTAGTCTTATGCTCAGACTAAGTACCTAAGAAATCATTTCTTACTTAGTCTGAGGTCTTATGTCAACTATTATTTTTGCACGAAACGTAGATTTTCGTATTTACGAGTACATGCCCATGCAGGACCAGCGGCATACCAAGATCTTTGGCGAAACACGGTGTTATTTTTAACTAAGTACCTAGGTACCTAGCCTACCACGTTAATGACACTGACGTAATACTTTGTTATTTTTTTATACGTACTTTGGTAATTCTTCTACCTGTTGTATCAAGTCTTTAGAACACGTATTGTCTTATTGTTGACGTGCAAAGGTACAGCTATAAAATTACCTACATGTTTATAATTCGAGCAAGGGATTCAGCTTCCTGCAAAACAGGTTGTCTACCACTACCGCTACGGCGGCGGCGGCGGCGCGGGCGTCAGATTAAGTAGGTACCTATACCATAAAACTTTTTATCGTTGTCCAAAGTACGCACTTGTGTGTTAAATTGTGAAAATAAACCAAAAGTTGTTATTCTCTGACTTCATAGGTCACAAAGAATCACAATAATTTAGACTTCATAAAAAATTGTTTATTAGATCCGCGTTACACTTAAAATTCTGAGGTCAGATAGCGTCTAACAGGAGTCCAAGAAACAAGGTCCTTAGAGCATTAAAATAGCACGTAAAATATAGGTCAAGATTAAAATGACTGATCAGCAATGTTTATTCATAAAGACAAAACTTTACATGTACTTATTGATACGAGTTGCATAGTTAATATTACTAACGACCTCAGCGGCGCGGCGCGGCGCGGGCGAGGTCCGCTGCGACGACGGTGGTGGTGGCCTGCCCTACAAATAAATATAGCTAGAAACTTAAAAAAATTATACCTACTCTAAATTGTCTTTGACCTCAGCGGTTTGACGCAGACAGTACGCGTAGAGCCGTGACTAGTTCTGTAATAATGACGGAACAAGAGATTAGTGGAGTCGAATTCATTTTATTTTATGTAGTCTATCCGAAAATAATAAACACTGTTTAATTTGGTACCTATTAATTATAAGTAAAATTAAGAAAAACTTTTATTTCGGACAACAGATAGTAGGTACTAGGTAGGTACCTAGTCAGTAAAGGCATAGAACTGCTTCTGTGTAGTCAATACAACACAAATAGAATATACCTACAATAAAAGAAAACATTTTGTAACATTAAATTAACTATTGCTTTTAGGTATTTGATGACCTCTGTGGGGCGGTGGGCGAAGGTCCGCCTGCGACGCAGGAGGTTGCGGGTTCGATTCCCGCCTTGGGACAAATATTTGTACGATCTGCTTGTTCCGGGTGTTCTGTTTGTTTTCTATGTATAATAAAAAGTATTTATCTAGGTATGTTAATGTATTGTATTATGTATATCAGTTATCTAGTAGGTACCGATAACACAAGCTCTGCTTAGCTTCGGACTAGATAACGCTGTGTGAATTGTCGAGAAGAAAGTATGAAAACGATTTTCGTCATATTTTTTCCACTCGTGAATTTTTCATATTTTTAATTAGTTATTCTGCTATTAACGAACTCTTTGAGTAACGACAGAGGGGTGGCGCTAGTATCGCTAACCAAAATAACGTTAAGTCAATATCTACGAATCACGGGTGAAACACAGGGGGTGTTTCACTCGTAGATTCGTAGATATGGATTATGTTCAAAGGCTTCCTCGTCAGTGCCCAATTACCATAGATATATTTTATAGAGAAGGGTCGCAAAACTGCTTTAATTGCTGTTCTCTTATTTCGAATCGGTTAGTCTCTTTTAGGCTGGAAGGAGCGAAAGGAGGTACCTATACCCTGCAGTGGTTTATCCGCGTCAGTCCGCGTTGGGAAATACCTTGTTTTTGGCGTTTTTAAATGATATAGTCTTTTTGGATATCAAGGGTGAAATTATTCAGTATGCTGACGACACTACTGTCATCTTAGCAGCAGAAAGTAACGAAGTCCTTCTGAGTGATATAAGCGACACTGTTGGTTTAAAATTAATGGCTTACAACTTAACGAAAATAAAACTGACATATTATTTTTTCAACGACTGCACAAACTGTTAATAGTATACCAATACCTTTACTAGACGGAAACACCTTAGTACCTAAGTTCAAAGTTAGCAAAAATGTTAGGGTTTGAATTAGATCCATTACTATCTTGGAAACAGCATTAGACTCAACGTGTAAAAAAATGGCAAGAGGAATTTACGCACTTAAACAACTTCACCATTACTTCGCCCAACGCTCTTAAAGATACTTACATATTATGCATACATACACTCGGTTATGTCATATGGCATTATCTTATTCGGAAGCTCAACTGATCATGAAAGAGTACTTAAAATACAAAAGCGTGCCATTCGAGTGTTATTAAAAGCAAAGTACAGAGAATCATGTCGCGATCATTTTAGAAACCTTCGCATATTAACATCAGTAGCAGTCTACATAATGGAGGTCATAAAGTATGTCAGACTACGTTTAGGTGACTATAGGTAATATAAGAGGGGGTAGTACCTAATAAACGCGCCGCACGAAATAAAATGATGACAGAGCCAATCAAACACAGACTTAGCATGCTAAAACAGCTCCCTAAAGTAATTGGCCAAAAACTGTATAATAAAATTAATTAAAAATTTATGTAAGTTAAAAGTTTAAGTTTAAATTGATTACAAATGAAAATAAGTTTAATATCGAATTACGAAATCTTTTAATTGACAAAACGCTGTATGGCATCAAAGAGTTTTTAGAAAATAATTATAGTCAGTTTAATGTCAAGTCCTCATAATAACCTGACATCCTCGTGAAATTACCTAACTTAAAGTAGATTTACAAGAACCTTAGATTTAAGTATTAACTTATACCTTGACTATTGCCCCTCTACAGCAAAATTGTATTTACTGTTTTTTGACGAGTTATAGCCTAATCATTTAATTATTTTGTATTTTTTTTATTTTGTATGATGTGTGACAATAAACTATCTGAATCTGAATCTTATCCCGGGCTGATAATAAGTTTAAGCGCCAATATTTATATATTTTTTTGAAAATGTGATTTTTTGATGGGGGTTAGTTACCAGAATTAGACAGATATTATAGAAAAAAAATTGTGTACATTTTGACCGTAGACAACGCCAAAACTACATAATGGATGAAGTTAAATTCTTCACAAAAATATCAGGACCTGGAATTTATGCTTTTATGCTACTTTTATTCCGAAAGAACACGTGCAAAGTCGCGGACAGAAGCTAGCTTTAACCCTATTTATATCGTTTCAAATAAAATACAAAAATATATCATTCTATATCTTTATTTTCTATCACTTTTTCAACAATTCCTCCATAACCTTAGAAGCTACAGACATGTCAATTTTATTCTGAGAATTCTTAATGACTATACCTAACAAGGCTTTAAAAACTTTTATCTTTCCTTCCCTATACTGTTTCACAAGTTTCGGGTTGCTATCTAACACATTCATACATATCTTTTTGATTTCCTCTACATCGGATATCAACAACCAGTTTTTCTCTTCTACAATTTTCCCTGGAGACGACCCACTGTCTGATAGTTCAAAAAGTTCGTCTAATAATTTCTTGCAAATGTCTAAACTGATTTTATGATCTAGTAATAAGTCTACTGTCTCTTTCATTTGTTCTACAGTGATCGGACAGTCTTCTACATCTAACTTTCTTTTATTGAGAACAGTTAACAGCTCATTAAGCAGTAAATTGGCAACTTTCGTTGGATTCCTATCTTTTGATGTCACTTCTAAAAAGTAGTCAAGCAGTATTGGTTCGTTTACGAGTTGGATGGTATGTTCTGGGCGAAGATTGAAGTTTTGCATAAGTTTGATCCTAGTTTCTTCTGGTAGTTCTGGTATTCTATCTTGGACCATTGGTACGCTGATGACGTCTTGGCTATCTTCTTTTGTTTTTAGGTTAACGCGCAAAGGTGGTAGGTTTGGTTCTGGCATGTACCTGAAAATATAAATTAAAGTGATGATTAGGTTTAATTAATTAGTTAACCAATTTGATCTAATTTCTGGTCTAATAAGTATGAGTTCGGCTTCCAGCTAAACTGGTTGGTGAAACTTTTTTGGCTAAGTTCATTGAGTTCAAGATTAAAATCGAGATTTGAATCTAAGAGAACATAACAATAAAAACATTAAAATGGTAATGTGTGGAAAACTACATCATAAAACATCACTTTTTGTGTACCTAAAGTAAATAATGTGTCAAATAAAGTAAATGTTACACTGCCAATCATAGAAAAATCTATACTATAATATTATAAATTCGAAAGTAACTCTGTCTGTCTGTTATACAATTAGCAGTGCATATAATCCAGCACAACTTCTTTGTTCCTCATCGGTAAAGTTGCAGCTGCGTTCCACGACCGAGTTTCGTTGACGATGCGACGGCCGCCTTCTAAAACCACTCTGACGCTCGATCTCAATATTAGAGATGTTATATCTCAATCTCGCTTAATAATCCTGCACAACTTTGTTGTCCCGCATGGGTACGGTGACCCTTGCAGCTGCGTCCCATGACCGAGTTTCGTTGACGATGCGACCGCCGCCTTCTAAAACCACTCTGACGCTCGATCTCAATATTAGTGATGTTATATCTCAATCTCACCTAATAATCCTGCACAACTTTGTTGTCCCGCATGGGTATGGTGACCCTCGCAAATGCATCCCACGACCGAGTTTCGTTGACGATGCGACTGCCACCTGCTAAAACCACTATCTGACGCTCGATCTCAATATTAGAGATGTTTTTTCTCAATCTCACCTATAATCCTGCACAACTTTGTTGTCCCGCATGGGTATGGTGACCCTCGCAAATGCATCCCACGACCGAGTTTCGTTGACGATGCGACTGCCACCTGCTAAAACCACTATCTGACGCTCGATCTCAATATTAGAGATGTTTTTTCTCAATCTCACCTATAATCCTGCACAACTTTGTTGTCCCGCATGGGTATGGTGACCCTCGCAAATGCATCCCACGACCGAGTTTCGTTGACGATGCGACTGCCACCTGCTAAAACCACTATCTGACGCTCGATCTCAATATTAGTGATGTTATATCTCAATCTCACCTAATAATCCTGCACAACTTTGTTGTCCCGCATGGGTATGGTGACCCTCGCAACTGCATCCCACGACCGAGTTTCGTTGACGATGCGACTGCCACCTGCTAAAACCACTATCTGACGCTCGATCTCAATATTAGTGATGTTTTTTCTCAATCTCACCTATAATCCTGCACAACTTCTTTGTCCCGCATGGGTATGGTGACCCTCGCAACTGCGTCCCATGACCGAGTTTCGTTGACGATGCGACCGCCGCCTTCTAAAACCACTCGCTGACGCTCGATTTCGTGCTTGACCGCGCCGGCTACACCTCTGATTGAGCCGATGTTTTTTATCTGTAAACAGACGGAAATATTTCAGTTTTACTAGATTCTACCAAAATAGAGATAAAGTACTTTTAGTCGAAGTTTCGACCACAGCTGCCAGTTATAATGGATACAATATATTTGCGAGGGATATATTGATAGTGTATATTGACACTTTTTGCGTATTTGACAATGCCATGATAGGACAAATAAGATGATGCAATGACAAGTAATAAGAATGACTGATTTAAAAGTCCGACAGATGCAAGAACCATATTCGAAATTCAAAATTGTTCTGAAATACAAAATGTTTTTGAATTACTCGTGAGAGCATGGAGTTCCTAAACTTCTTAATCGCTACAGTATTAAAACTTCTTTAATGTGTGTGAATTTAATAAAATGTTTGTTGGAAGAATTTTGCTTTGTCCTGTTGTATGAGAATACCTTTTATCAAATCTGACTTACTTCCGCTGCTCAGATTTTTATCATTCGATACATAAAAATGATCTTTACAAAGGACTGAATCGAATGGCATTAAAAAAAATTACAAACTTGATTCATTTTTTGAGACACATGTGGCATACTAGAAGATGTGCAGCATCTTCTAGAGGAGTGTGAGCGGAGCGAATCCATGAGAGCTGAGCTTAGTGATTTGTACAATGTTAACCTTATGGATACTGGTGTTATCCAAATTATTTTAGCTGCACCACTGAGTGATGCGGCAGTAAAATTATTAAGGTTAGTTTTAGATGTAATTTAGTTGCTTATTTGTTAATATATGGGACTGGCATAGTCACCAATGACTCGTCCCATAAAAAATTAAGATATAAAAAAAGGCGCTACTCACGCTTGACCAAAAACGTTTTAATACCAAAGAATTTTTCTCCAAAAAGGAGCTGATGTTTCAAAAGAAACAGCACCTGTATCTCCTCTGGTTATGGCCCCCGTATTGTCCCACTTAAAAAAACACTGTATATTATAGCTCCGTCTTAATCCTAGTCGTGGTCTTAATCCTAAGTCGCACCCCTGCGGATGGCGCTCGCAACTGATTCGAGGCGCGTGCAAAAATCGGCCCGAATATCGCTATCTCTTGTTGAGCTGATGCGGGAGCGCGAGCGCGATAGCAATATCGATCGCCGCACAAAATTTGGTTGTGTATCGTTATAACATAAAATTAAATGATTACTGAAAACTTTTTGTATTTTTCTTACGGGGAGATCTATGTCCAGCAGCAAACATTTGTGAGCTGATCTCATGATCTTACTTCAGTACGGGTAGAGAGTGGGGCCCCGGGTCGACGTAGCGAGACGTTCGCGTCGACGCGTAGGGCGCCTTCCTCCATCCGCCCCGAGCAAGCCCCGAGCCTTTGTACAATCAGCACTAATTCCTTTACTAGAGCCGCTGCTTCTTCACCATCCTGGAAAGAGTAAAAATATGTATTACTTTTTTATCAATTTATACTCCGTTTCAAAAATCTGGATATTTTTTGTATACAAAGGGGTTACAAAACCAAAGGAATATTGGTGGAAAATATTTAACAATATTGGTATTATCGAAGCAAATTCAGAAGCTTAAAATAGCTTTTGGCTTAGAAAGCTTTTTATTCATCATTTAATTGATTTCTCGTTCATTTTCGGATTCAAATTTAAATGAGACGCATTCAGCAGTGGATGTATGTGTGCTGATGAGGTATGTTGAATCTGTTCCATTGGTGGATCAGAGTGGAACTTAATGTCGAAAATAATCCATCGGTAGATCAGAGTGGAACTTAATGTTGAAACTAAACAATTGGTGGGTCGGAGTGTAAAAAAGTAGCAACTTGTTTGACTAGGAAATTGTGATGGAATGGTGGAGTTTGACATGGACAGTCACGGTGGGGCTGGTCCACCAGTTTAAAGTCGCTCAGAGAGCTATGGAAAGAGCTATGCTCGGAGTTTCTCTGAAAGGATAGGATTCGTAACGAATACATCCGACAGAGAACCAAAGTCATCGACATAGCTCTAAGAATTAGTAAGCTGAAGTGGCAGTACGCCGGCCATATCTCGCGAAGAACCGATAACCGCTGGGGTAAACGTGTTCTTGAGTGGAGACCGCGACTCTGCAAATGTAGTGTAGGACGCCCTCCGACCAGGTTGGATGACGATTTGCGAAAGACTGCTGGCAGATGCTGGATGCGGCAAGCTGAAGACAGGGCGCTATGGCGCTCATTAGGGGAGGCCTATGTCCAGCAGTGGACTAATATAGGCTGATGATGATGATGGAGTTTGATGCCGTGTGGAAACTAATCCATTAATGAATTAGTTTCACAACATTACATAGCCATCTCCTCCAGAGCAGATGGCTATGTAACATTTAGACCTATTGTTGAGTTTTGATCGTGAACAATTGACATAGGCAATTAATTGAATTGCGCCGTTTTGCAATTAGCCAAGCTATTCTACAAACGGGTTGTTTCAACTATCAGGCATGGTGACACACATGCATACCTCTAAATCTGGCTCAAACACCAGCTCAATCAAAGGTGCCCCGGCTCGGTTCAAGTCAATGAGACTCCGCTTGAGTTCCGTATCATGCAATGACTTGCCACTGTCCTGTTCTAGTTGTATCTGCTTGATCTTTGAACTCTTCTTGTACGGTTTTTTGTGAACTCCTGGGGTATAAACCTGGAATGATAATAATAGGCTATAAAAAATTGCACTATGGTTTGTTGTGACCAAGCTAAAAAAATTGAGGTGGGTATATTGCAACATGGTATGATTAAGAGCAACTTGCCCGAGTTGCTGTTAATCACCTAGCATACAAAAACTAAAGAACTTTTTAATTTTTAATTTATATTAGTTTGACATTTTTTATTTATTGACTTGTATTGTATAAAGAGCATTAGTTTTGCAGTGCCCTGACAGGGTGCATGTACTGACCACATAGTCATTCACTTATTAGACTTACACCCGAATACTCATCTCAGATTTAAGCAGGTCTCAAGTCTTTATTTTTGACAGTTTTCAATGAAAATCTGTCAAACATTTGTCGCATGAGACGTGCTTATATCTGAGTTGCGTTTGAGTATTCGGGGTACCTAAGTAAAAATAAATTAAATTTTAATAACAATAAACAAATTGAAATGAAATTGAACTGTGTGAACTATAACACGGACATAACATTTGTATGTTTTTTATTGCAAATGGTAGAGTTTGACCATCATCTGACTTAAAAAGTGAAGATATGGTCTAATATGGAGTAAGCTTTCTCAGAAGGAACTTTTCTGGATATGAAGACTGCAAGATTGTAATCTACCAGGAAAACAGGTACCAGTGCATCTGCTTATTATAAGGAAGGATATTAAGGTCATGTAAATCTTGGGCACAACTAACAAAGTGGAACTTGTAGAATCCTGACAGTCTGGCAATGTACCGCCTGAGTTCAGTAGCTTTTAGATGTCAAATGAAGATCGGTATCTTATCACTTAGGTTTCATGTAATGAAAGTAAGATGAGAACTACAGTTTTGTCTGTTATGTCTCTTTACCCACCTGAAAATTTATAAGACCATCGCTAGCCAGAGGTGCCCTTTGTTGCGTTATCTGGTATCCAGTTGGTAAATCGGCATAAAAGTAGTGTTTTCTATCAAATGTGGACACTTCGTTGACCCGACAAGAAAGTGCAAGAGCGGTCATTATTCCTAATTCTACGCATCTCCGGTTCAGCACGGGCAAAGTTCCCGGTATGGCCGCATCGAATAGGGATACGCAGTTATTCACAACACCTCCAAAAGTATTTTCTGCGCCGGAGAATAGTTTGGACTCCGTATCCAACTGTGCGTGCACTTCAAGTCCTATCACACTTTCCCATTTCTTTTCTGAGATGGACGAATAATTCCGCCTTAAAACTGAACTGTCTCTCAAATTTATAACCCGGTCTATTCTAAAAAATCTCATATCTTAATTAAATCAAAACAGAATGAAACACGCACGAGAGTTAAAATGATTATTCAACCAACCAACTAGTGTTGCCAGATGGAATCTGAAAAAAGCAGTAGAAATTTTGTTAAAAAACCAGTAGATTGGGAAAAAAAGCAGGTAGATTTTAATATGTTATAAATTAGTACCTATGTATTGTGTTTTGCGAGTATTTTCATGCAAAAAAAACATACAACAAAGCTACTAACCCGTTTTTTTGAAATTTAGGAAGCGTTTTCTTTGCCCACATTCCTAAACTGTGTAGCTTTGTGGAAAGCGAGGCCCGGCGGCCGGTCGGCTGTGCTTTGCTCAGTTCTTTTCAGTCTGATTGAACTTTGATTTGTGGTTTCGGACATATATTATATACCTAATGCATACCTAGTAGAGTAATAACTGGATAAACAGTCTCACTGTTTGCATTTTGCAAAAGTTTATCGAACGAACGGACCGACCAATCAATCGAAAACAATGAACAGACATACTATGACCGACAGAAAGAAAGTGAAAGCTGGAAGGAAGAAACGAAGGAACATGGAACTCTTTAGTTTCATTTATCTGTTTCAGATTTGTGAAGTTTGTGTCATTGGTAACTTGTCACGTGAGCTAAAATAAAGACATGGAGTCACTTGCTATTGATGCTCGGAAAAAGCAGGTAGATTTCACAAAATTTGAGCAAAAAATCAGTAGATCAGTAGACGGTTCAAAAAGCAGGTAGATCTACTGCTAAATCAGTAGATCTGGCAACACTGACCAACACAAACACAATCCAAATCCCCACCCAGCCCAAAGAGTAAACAATCCCCAGCCACCCATATCCCCTAGTCCTGATTTTGACGTTTACTGTCAAGTGTCACAACTCAGAACCAAAGATAAAAATAGAACCGGGTCCGAGTTCACTCTGGTCGGATGCCGCTCGCTATCTGAGTGCGCTCGGATCACGTATTTTATTTAGACGCTACGAGTAGCGTCCGATTAGTCATCCGAGCGCACTCGGTCCCAAAACTCGTATAGTAAAAACCTGGCTTAAATTTTGTTTTACATCCGAGTTAACTAATAGATAGTCTACACTACAATAGTTTATCAGACTGACAGCAGCGCAGGAACCTAATGGTTCCTTTATGAGAGGTTTTCGTTTTACATTTTTAAAAAGAAAAAAATTAGTTCCATGTATCTCGATAGATGGCAGGGCTTCAACTGGGTTCCTACTTAGAGGAACAAGGCACTATGGTATGTTAATGTCACATGAAAGAAAACGTCAAAATGATAATCGGTCGATCGCTTAAAAGAACAAGGTACTAGAGGACTACCTCTAGTACCTTCTACCGGTGTGAATGAGATGGGTATATGCACTAGCATATACCCATCTCATTCACACCAGAGAGAGATAAAAATATGCTTGTAGCATGAGAAGAAATCAGATAGAATGAATGTTTCTCTGTCACAACCATCGTGCCAGTTTTTTCATTGTTTATGTCTAAACTATGAAAAACCTGGCAAACAAACTTGATTTTTCAAATGCTGCAAATAAACAAAGAAATGTCACTATGAAAGTGACAAGACAGTGAAGCAAACCCTTGAATGTTTATGGATCATTCGTTCTTGCCCTCGGCTTTGCTTGAGCAGGAAATTTTCTTGAAGAAAGCTATTGGTATTTATTTTACTAAATCCATTCATCTCACAAGGCTCAATCTCACACGCTAGTTAAGCGTCCAGAGCTTTACACGCTGCGCTGCTGGTGGTCTTTTCTGAGAGTCATAATAATACTAGGCTCACGCACCACCCTTCACTATGCTTGTACCTAACAACAAAGCAAAGCAACATTTGGTTGTGCCTTTCAGAGAGTAAATAAAACAAACAAATAAGTGCATTTTTTTTAATAGAGAAGTACTTTTAAAAGATTATTCATAGGTACATTATAGGTATTAGTTTTCACTGCCTAAATTACTAATACCTTAGTCCTACAAAGGCATTATTTATTTGACATCAGAAATAAATATAAACAAATACATTTCTTGTTTTTTATTTCTTCGTTGCCTATAATTACAGCTGAATATCAATTATTGTCCTTTTCCCGTTGGAGTATTCAAGCCTGTTGTTAAGCGTTCCAAGAAAGCTTATTTCGATGACTTGACCTCGGTATCCACCCTTGTTTTTATTACTGTATGGCCTGCAACAAAATAGCAAATAGTATAGTATTAGCAAATAATATAATAGCAAAATAGCCTGAGTGATACAAGTCATTTTTCAGATGCAGTAGGTGTGCTTGGTTAACCACTAATTTGAGAAGCTCTAAAACGTTAAATCAAATCCTGACATTATGTTAATGTGCAGTGGCTTACAGCAGCGCAAACACAAAGTACTTTTTATCCCACTAATATTATAATGGTGAAGGTTTGGATTGATGGATGGATGTACGTTACTCTCTACTCATATGAATAGATCTGTATGATATTTGGCATAGCGATAGATTATAGTCCGGAATAACACATAGGCTGCTTTTTATCCTTTTACTTTTTTTAAATAAAGACACTAATAACTAAATAGACTCCTCATTGAAATGAGGTAGATACTTAACTCAATTCTTACCTTTGTTAGAGCAGATAATTCATTTCAGCGAAAAAACGAATGGACGATTCTTCATATAGCAGAATACGTGAAATTGTCAATACTTTGTTAAAATTGGTTTTGCGACCTTTTTTTGGGCGAAGAAATTCTTCCTGTAGATTTGTGTTCTTTTATAACCACTTCTTTGCGATATTCCCAAGAGCTCGGCTGTTTTGTTGACACACGCTACCAATATTCACCTTTAAGCCAATTCTTGTACGTCTGCTTGTACACATTCATTACCATCAGTTTTTCATAGGCTCAGAGTCAGGCTCTTTATCATATCAGCACAAACACAACCAGTTATTAACAATAACTCGAACACAGCAAGATAACTTTATCGGGTAGAATATAACTTCACCAACAGCAAAAACCGGCGGCGCGGCGGCGGCGCAGCCAGAGAAAGAACATTCGATTCCAGAACTGACGAAGGACGGGAAACCACTAAAAACTTGAAGAAAATCTTGAATTTATTTTGGTTTCTCAAAAATAGGAAACGAATGTAGTGTTGCCACAGTCAAAATTAAAAAACTCCAAACCGAACTTAAATTATGTCCGAAATATATGACTAAAAGATGTTTCGTAAAATATCCGGAAAACTGCAAAATGATATATTGCAAGCTGAAAATAGGAACAGTAATCACCTTTAAAACTAATATCACTAGGCATAAATAACGTATAAAATGTATAGTGTGTTTGTGACGCCTTCATTTATTTATATAATAAAGGTTTACCAACAACATACCTACCTACATATTTTTTCATTTACTTAGGTATTAAAAACTGAAATAGGTCCTTTTCTGATATGCATAAGATATAAGTTACTTACCTACTTACAGGTAAACACGACATTTTTAGGTATAACCTTCACAGATCTATTCGATTCTTTTTTCAAAACTTTATAAAAACAACAAATCATTCACACCTTGAGACGAAACTCGAGTGCCGTCGCGCCGGCTCGGTGCGACCTTGCGCAGCTGTTTGGGACGACATGTTGTACTAAGATGGCGGAGATTTTTTGTGATTGTGTGACTCGTTATTCAGTAATAATACATCTCATCTCATCTCATTCTCGTCATCGTCATTCAAAAATACATCTGATTAAAAGAGTTCTTCATTTGAACAAAATAAAGCTCAAAACCAAAATATTATTAATTGGGACTTATGTCCCCGTTTTTTACGATTTTTACGTACCATAACCGACGGGGACGGGACTTAATTATGTCCCCGTCATCGGTTTGATGTTAGAAGGTGAACCGATCACAAAATCTGCCAGTTTTAGCATTAAAAAAATGCGTAAATGGCAACACTCAGAAAAAGTTTGTTTTCCCTTCATTTGACATAGACATACCCTAATCGCCAGTTGACACACTGCCATCTATCGAGATATTTAGAACTAGCTTTTTTTTTTTAATACGAAACGAAAACCCCTCATTAAAATGTAAGTGAATGAAGTTGTAAACGAAGAATCCTTGAAGGATTATTTTTAAACCAGATACTTACAAATGTAGCCTCCTACTTTAACCTAAAAATCAGTTTCTTGTTGATTTTTTGACAGAATTTGAAGTGATTGTCCAATTCAGCATCTACGCTCATATATCTACTTTAACCTTAACTAGGTATAATATAACCCATGGCAGGTTTTATTTACTTATAACCTTTCTTTATTCGACACCAAAACGAGAAGGATAAATTTTTGTGTTGTGATTGTGAGATAGCACCTACCTACAAAGTAAGATTGTGTTGTGATTGTGAGTGAGTTGTTTAGAACCAATAGGTTTAGAATGGCTCGAAGTTGTAAGTAGATACTTAGGTATGTAGCTTGGTAGGAACATAGGTACTATGGTTTGATCCCGTTTTGATTTGTTTTTGGTCGTGTAGGTACCTACCTAATGTACACAGATTACAAAACATCTCGGTTATATGTGTACCTACTGTGTGCATATGAGGGTTTTGGTTATTTTTTTTGCAAAGTATTACCTACCTAGCCACCTATATAGGTACCAACGTTAAGTCAACCGAGCTAGGTTGATCTCTTGATAATATAATTAATTATTATCATCGTACATACGTCATGTTGAATCAAACCATATTATTGCACAATTTGTTTGCAATACCACGGGCAATACCAACCTACCTCGTTTGAACAACTTGTGCAACTCCTTTAGCAAAGATTCTCAAACTTTTATTGCGATCATTGTTGTAGGTAGGAGGTAGGTACCAAAGTACAAGTCTATGTGTGTGTGTGTACTCTTTTATCCGCACTGAGACTCAGGCTGGTCCATTGTCTATTAAAAGGGAACATAGGGTCTATTAGGTACCTACTACTTGTATCAAAGATTTTAATCTTTGACATAAATCATAGGTAGGGAGAGGTACCTGGGTACCTACTATAGCTTACGAAGTAGGTAACATTATTTCATCTGATCTGCTATAGCGCCTACCCACACTTTTGCGTATTTGCGTTGCTAAAAAAACTTCGGTACCGGCATAATAGATAAATAAAACCGACCAAGTGCGAGTCGGACTCGCTCACGAAGGGTTCCGTTCCGTACCATTATCTATAAAAACGGCAAAAAAATCACGTTTGTTGTTGGAAGCCCCCTTAAATATTTATTTTATTCTGTTTTTTAGTATTTTTGTTGTAGCGCCAACCGAAATAGGTACATCATCTGTGAAAATTTCAACTGTCTAACTATCACGCACGGTTCATGACATACAGCCTGGTGACAGACGGATAGCGAAGTCTTAGTAATAGGGTCCCGTTTTTACCCTTTGGGTACGAAACCATAAAAAAATTATCTATTCTTATGATACCGGTAAAATGCTCCATCCTTGCCTAAGTTTTGACGTTTTTTTATCAATTAATTATTCATTATAAGTAGTTACTATCAGTGGCGGCGTAGCGTGGGCTGGCACCCGGGGCGTTTTTCTACCAAGCACCCCCCCCCCCCCTTGGGGGTCGGTTGACTATCCGCACCCTCAATTTCCAACAACAGGAATTATAAGTAACGGCGAGCGAAGCGAGCCGCGATATTTTTTTGGATTTTCGGATGTTAGGTGAAGTAACTAAGTTGTCATTATGTGACCTTGATAATTGACCTTAATAATTGACTTAATTTTGTGACCTTATTAATATTAAATATGTGAATTTAAAGGTGACCTATAATTTAAAAAAATAATTTATCAATAACTACGGCTAGCGGAGCGAGCCACAATAGGTAATTTCGGAGTTCGGTGAGGTAAGCAAAAATACAAGTATTCTAAAACCACGATGAAATTATTTTTTTGCCGATCTACAACAAAGCTAAAAACGAACCGGCGAGCGTAGCGAGCCGCCGAAATTTTTGTTACTTTTTCGGGTGATCAGAACAAGTTAAGGAGAGTATGAAAAAAATAATGGCGGCTGCGAAGATTGTTGATGAAACAAATACAACCTGTTTTGAAATTGGTGAGGCATACTTAGCAAAAAAAGTAAGCTATGACATTGAATGAGTAAAGATTTTTTTTACGATTTACAACAAAATAAAGCACAGTACAAAGCAATTACCTACTCATTATTGCACAAATAAAATAGTTACACAGGGCAGGGCAAGACTACTACAGATAAAGTTGTATGTACAATACCTTATCGGTTTGAGCGATCTCTGCTAGGCAACCTTTCTACACCCAATTTTAAAGTAGGTATTCAAGTATTTATTATGCAATCATAATAAAAAACAACGGCGAGCGAAGCGAGCCGCAATTTTTTTATATGTTTGCGTGTGAGTTTTCGGTAACACCCCTTCGGATTTGGATTTGAAGTGCCATCTGCGCGCCCCGTGGGGTGCCGAGATAGCACCCCTTGGAGCTCGGTATCCGGGGCGGACCGCCCCTCCGCCCCCCCCCTTACGCCGCTAGTGGTTACTATTTGCTTAAAATCACATGAACCTTACATGAACTATCAAAATTTGGCGTTTAAAGATGTAGGCAATATTCCTGTAAAAACCGCAACATTGCCTAGTAAAAATAACTCTGCATGACAGAAACAAGTGTTTAATAATGTGCATTAATAGGCATTACATAAATTCCATGTATGGCATTCATGTATCTACTACAGATTTCTCTTACATTAGTAGAGGTAGGCAAAGTTGACTCGATAAAAAACATTTTTTCAAAATATATTTGCCTGCCACTGAATTCGACACTGGAGGCCCGTTTTACCCTTTGGGTTCGGAACCCTCAAAACAACTCGCAACCTCTTACAGAATTTCGTAATATTTTCAGAAAATGCAGATCTTTGTGAAATCCATACGGGGAGATACAATCACCCTGGTGGATGCATCGGCCAGTGTCGACGGTGTGAAGGCGCGGCTGGCTGAAATCGAAGGATTCCCAGTGGAACAGCAGAGACTCATTTACGGAGCGAAGGAGCTGGAGTCGGGCCGCAACCTCGCCGACTACAATGTGCAAGCAGATGCCACACTGCATCTCATGCTTAGATTGCCAGGAGGCAAGTCATTTTGTACCTACCTACCTATCTATCTATATATCAGAGATTTTTTAAACCACCTAGGTTTCAAAGAAACTAAGTGTGTCTGTGATCTTCCGAATTCTTGTGATAAAACCACATAGGTACCTAACAAAACTTCAAAATAAGCGATTATCCAAAAAACCTGCTATTTTGAATCTGAAACTGACGAATTTTTGTCTCTAAATCGTGCATTAATTTTATTGATAATGTACCTATATTTATCAGACTTTTCTGTGTTACGTAACTTTGAGTAAGTAAATAAAATAACACCACCATTAAAATATCGGAAAAACATCGATAACGTTATGTACCTAACAAGGGTTTACAAGCCATCATACCTACCAAAAAATCTTAGATAAAATTATGCTGTTGATGGTTAAAAACGCCACCATACTGTTATTGCATTTCGTTCTAACTAAACTACCCCTACTTTCCCTTTGGTACAAATTCTCGGTTAGTCCATCTATTCTTCCTAAAATATTTCTTAGAACAAACATGCACACCCACAGCCTGGGTAGATTATGTAGGTCCTGTAACAAATAAAGACAAATCATCAAGTCATTTGTCACTTTTTTTCGATACTTTCGAAAAAAATCTGATGCGATTTTGTAGGGAGTTTCTGCTACTAGCGGTAGGATAGTAAACCGAACAGGGTAAAACACGAACTAGTCTTAAGAGTTCTTGACGTTTAAAAAAACGCATAAAGTACCTAGTAAAGTAAAGTGGGCTATGACAGTGCCCAGATTCCTGGACCAGACCCAAAATTGGTTCAAAAAATATCACGGAAGATCCTGAAATATTCACACAGTTATTGTATTGTATATTGTAATTTTCTGTAAATGAATAGTGATCTAGTAAAAAAACGAAATAAATATCTTAACGATGCACATTGTAATATCATCGTCACCATGGTACCTATTAATGTATAAATAGTACCTACTTAAGTATAAGTTGTAGATACTTTTAAAATTATTTTATTAGACATTTTATAATTTTAATCAGGTACAATTCATCCCACCCTGAGAAACCTGGCGCGCATGTACAATCTGAACAAGATGATATGTCGGAAGTGCTACTGTCAGCTTCCTGCGCGCGCCACTCGCTGCCGCCACGCCAAGTGTGGTCGCACTACCAACATACGACCCAAGAAAGCGACATACAGAAATGAAAAAATTCCAAAAACTCTTAAAAAATGGCAGGAATTAGCCAGTGAATATAACATGAATCAAAGAATCTGGTACCAGTTCTAAGTGATAAGATTATTAGGTGTTATGTTAAATACTCAGCATAAATGTCATCATAATAATAATTATCGCTTAACTTTTGAATATATCGTGGTTATTATTATAGAAATCATTTATAACGGGATATTTACCATGATTCGATTTTTGAGTTTTCTAATATTTCGGCACAGTTACAATAATAATACGCCAATATTCTTCCGTGATCATGGCGCACAATAATGCGCCATGATCACGGAAGAATAATGGCGTTCGAACTGAGTTCGGAGTTTTTCTGTGATCATGGCGCATGAAACTGTGCCGAAATATTGGAAAAATCAAAAATCGAATCATGGTTAATATCCCGTTATAAATGATTTCTATAATAATTATCGCTTTCTGTAACGTTACATCTGTGGCACGATTAACCCGACACGGAGCGGTGCCGAAGTTTATTTAATCTGTGGCGGTGCCACTTTTTAGAGAAATAGTACCTACTAGAGTAGGTAGGTACTTAAACATTAATTTTACTCAATCCAAGTATTTTTATGGATTTACGATTTCAAAATTAGATTCTGTGTAAATGTTGTTCTATACCATACCGTGCATATTTTATGTTCAGCGCTGAGTATTTTCTTCATACTTATAGAATATTACAGGATGTTTGGATATTCTAGTTGTATTAGATCTAGATGTACATACCTACGTAGATCTTGAGAATGTTGATGCATTTTATTTTGACAGTCAACGTGACTGTTGGTAAAAGTATTTATTACATAGATTTATTTGTATAATTTAGTATAAGTACGTAGGCAATCTACAAACTATGATTTAAAACTAAGAAAAAATTCTATCAGGACGTGCTTCGTATCCATCCTTCCTTGAGAAATCTGGCGACCATGCACACTTATTTATTGTATTTTTAAAATAAATATAAATAAGTAGGTAGTATTAAGTATTCATACTATCATTGTCTACTTAGATACAAGCTCTGCTTAATTTGGGGTTAGATCAAAGACATTGGCTAGATGCACATCATCTTGCCCCTAATTAAGCAGAGTATGTTATGTGAATGAATTGTACCTTTAGGACAATTCAAAGTAAGAGAAAATTCGCAAAAGGAAGTCCTTTTGCGATTTTTCTCTTATTCTCATGATTTTTGTATAGGCTATCCACCCCCACCCCATCTCAAAAAGCTACCTCGAATATAACATACCTTCTTAGATAGATGTTTTTTTTTATTAGAACCCGAAACCATTATTTTATCTGTGCCGCAACCGCAACCTCTTACGTCACGATATTACAATATAACTAACTGTACCCGCGACTTCGTTCGCGATAGCTACAGACTAATTAATTATTCACATTATTTGTGCAAGAAAACTTCAATGTACAGAAGTTGACCTGTTAAACTTTTAATATAAGTTACGTAGGTAGTACCTATATTTAGGTAGTTAACGCATTCACTCCCAGCCTCGCCGCGCCGCTGCCGACCGGAGCTGATGATCGACTTCTTCGTCTTTATCTACACGTCTTTTATTTACGACTCAACCAGTATCAGTATCATGAATGTAAGAATTAGCAAGCTGAAGTCGACCGGTCATATCGCGCGAAGAATCGGAAACCGAGACCGTGACTATGCAAACGCAGTGTAGGACGCCCTCCGGCCAGATGTGATGTCGACCTGCTAAAGACTACAGGCAAATGCTGTATGCGGCAAGCTGAAGACAGGCCGCTATGTCGCTCATTAGGGGAGGCCTATGTCCAGCTGTAAAATAAGGCTGATGATGTTGACTGATTTTTTACGATCTTGCAACACTGATTGTAAGTTCAAGTTCATTTATTCATTTGTGATACACAACAGGTATTACAGGGATGTTCACATATAAAAATAAGAGCACTGTGATCTGCCATCAGGCGCACAAAATAGTGGAACAAGGTTAAGTTTTAGAAATTGAAAATAATGCGTTCACCAATTTTAAAATGAGTATCAACCTCATCCCTACCTACTCTACATTTGCTTAAAACTATACTGCGTCAAAATATTCATTCAAGCTGTAAAATGTTTTACTTACTAAATAACTAAAAAGATTAGATTTAAATGTTATGATGTCATTACAGTTCCTTATGTCAGTCGGTAAATTATTTTAAATTTTGGGAGCCATTACAAAAAAACTATTACTAAAGAGAGCTGTTTTCACGTTATTCCTAAGTTGTAAGCAGTCTTGTCGTCGCTTGTTGGTCTTATAAGTAAATAAGTAACAAAAAAAGATTGAATGAAATCGGACAACGCGTTGATGAATTACAGCTATGTAGTCATTTTGACTTTTATCCCTCTACCAAGGAAATCGTACTGAATCAAGGGATGAAAAGTATCTTAATGTCCTTCCTCATAGTTATGCACTCAAATCATGCCATGCTTGATTTGAATCCATCCAGTAGTTTCGGCGTGATGCGCGATCAAGAAACTGACAAACAAACATGAAATAAAATAATTATAGTTTTGGCTTCAGTAAAGACTATTAGCCTATGTCCAGCTATGGACTAATATAGGCTGATAATGAAAGACAATAGAGTGCCCTCCTAAATAAAAATCTAAATATCTTCAGTGTACAGAATTGGACGTGTAACAGTTTTATTATAAGTTTATATTTAGTATAATATAGTACGTTGTAATGAATTTTTTATTTTATTTCGATCAGGCTGGTTCCCCTACCATCGCGGCCTGTACAACCTGGCGCTCATGTACAATCTGAACAAGATGATTTGCCGGAAGTGCTACAGCCAGCTTCCTGCGCGCGCCACTCGCTGCCGCCACGCCAAGTGTGGCCGCACCACTGACATACGACCCAAAAAAAGAATTTTAGAAATGAAAAAATGTCTAAAAGTTTGAGGCACTGGCAGAAATATGACTGTTATGGGGTAATGAACTATTATGGTTAGATTGGTTGGGATGATAAGTCCACATTATTCTGCATTTATCACGTTTATAAGACGTTATTCAATAAAGTGGTGGGTAAAGTATTACAGATATTTTTAGACATTCTTTGTCATAATAATATTATGACAAAGAATGTCTAAAAATAAAAACCATCGGTATATTATACCGATGGTAATTATCATAAATATTGTAAGTGTACCTATGATATAGGTACCTACTACGAATAAATAGTAGGGTACCTATTATTGTGTTTTAGTGCAATTTTATTAATAAATAAGACCAGCCAAGTGCGAGTCGGACTCGCGCACGAAGGGTTCCATACCGTTATCTATAAAAACGGCAAAAAACACGTTTCTTGTATGGGAGCCCCCTTAAGTACCTATTTGTTTTATTTTAATTTAATTATTCATTTTTATAGTGAATATAACTAAATATTCTGTGAATATTTCAAGCGTCTACCTGTTGCCGTTATCAATATCGATCAAAATCGAGCAAAAAAATGATGTTTGTTGTATGGGAGCCCCCTTTTACATTTTATTCTGTTTTTTAGTATTTGTTGTTATAGCGGCAACAGAAATACAATTTTAACCGTCTAATCTAACTATCACGGTTCATGAGATACAGCCTGGTGACAGACGGACAGCAGAGTCTTAGTAATAGTAATAGTAGGGTACGATTTTACCCTTTGGGTACGGAACCCTAAAAAGTATGTACCTATAATTTGGTGTGTGGTAAATAGTTATAACGAAATGTATTTCCATGTCATTTTTCAAAACGCAGTCTTCTTTTTTTTGTTTAGATTTTTTTTTCATTTGAAATCTGAAAATTATACAGACCGCCACGCAAACTCTTACGTACTAGTTATTTATTTGTATACCTTTTCATTGCGAAAACTGAATATATAAACATTAAAGTTTACGACGCGGGGCGACGTAGGTATTTATTCGAAACTTTACTTCTAGCTTTAATTAAAACAATTTTTTTCAAAATGTTATACTTTATTCGATGCATAGGAACTATTACTAAGTATAGCCAGCATTTAAAGCTAAAAACACGATTTTTCGACATTCTATACGTTACGTAGGGAGCGTCAAAATACTAAGTGGGTTTTTATTATGACCCCGACGTAGTTAAGTGGTCTACGTGGACATGCTAGTGACATAGGTATTGTACATTATTAAATAAATAAATAATGCTAGACAATCCACACACCATCTAGCCCCGAAGTAAGCAGAGCTTGTGTTATGGGTAGATACTAGTTAACTGATATGGTGCAAAATGTGTGGTCAGGTCTCGACAGTCTCTAACAGTGAGGGAGTTCGTACTGGGTCTGGCCGATGACGTGACAGTATGCAGCAGCGTGAAATTTGTGGTCGGCCAGCTGTCTGCCAGCTCCTGCACCGGTGCCGGAAGCCCAGGAAAGCCCTGCAACAAGAAAGTCGTTCGTCATTACATCCTCATCAAATCACCCATGCTGAGGCAGAGCCAATTTTGTAACTGGGTTTACCTACACTTTTGACTAGGTCGTAGGCCCTCTTAGTTTTGACTATGTATATTAAATAAAAAAAAAAGAAGGTTTAGTTTTCTCTATAATTTAATTGAATACTTAACATTAAATATCTAATTAATTAGGTTCTAGCTACACTAATAATAATATACCTACCTAACAATATTTTAAATAGGAAAGATTTGTTTGTTTGTTTGAATTGAATAGGCTCCGAAACTACTGGACCGATTTGAAAAATTCTTTCAGCATCCTACATTATCCCTGATGAACATAGTCGATCTATATGTCTATGTCCGAGCCTGTCCATTGTTCTGGGCTTCTTCTCACTAATATTATAAATGTCAAAGTTTGGATGGATGGATAGATAGATGGATGGATGTTTGTTACTCAATCACGTAAGAACGGCTCAACGGATCTGGATGAAATTTGGCACACAGATAGATTATAATTTGAAATAGAACATAGGCTACTTTTTATCTCGGAATTACCACGGGAACGGGAACTACGCGGGTGAAACCGCGAGGCGCTGCTAGTTTGTCTATAAAATAGGGTTAATTAACATTGTTAATGGTTTGGTTATTTTGTTTTTGCCTGCTTTAATCATCTCGTTAGTAATTTTGTCGAGACCAGGACATTTTTCTATGTTTAGGTTTCTAATAATCTGTTCTATTTCTTATTCTGAGTCCGTTATCTTCGTTGGTGTAGGTATGTGCTTCAAAGACCTCTTATTTAAGTCGCTGATGCTTAAGAATTTTTGATAGAACTCTGTAGCTATTAAAAGTATGTATTTTCTATTTGTAACTGCAGCTCCTGCTGCATTACACAGATGATCATCAGAAGTCATCATCTCTTTTTTGCGGGTCAGCTGTTTATAAGTTTTTTTTATTACTTCCGTCTTTTCAATAAAACTTCTAAGTGTATTTTCTCTACATTGTATTATTTTGTTTAGTTTTCTTGTTTATTTTACTGTTCAGTTTACTCAGCTCTAATTTATCTTCTTTTGTTTTATTTTCTTTGTATTTCAGCCATTATACCATTGATTTTTCAATTCATATTCATGTGTACTATATACCTAGAGAGATTGGTCTGTTTCATTCAAAGTGTACTGAGTGAATGTCAAGGTTTTTCTTCGATTTTTTTACCATACATTTTTGTGTTGGAAGTTTGCCATAATTGGAGCGTGACTGTTTCTTTCTTCTGAAAGATAGTGTTAATCCCACTATCCCGTGGTCTCTTGAGTGATTTATTCTTTGAAGGACATTTGTATTTCAATTCTCAACATTTTTATCATATCTGTGGCAATAAATCAATTCCATTTTCTGATTTACCATCGGGGGACTGCCAGGTCCATATGTTTTTTAGACTTTTAGAAAAAAATGTTTGTTACTTTCAATTTGTGTTGCATACAGATCTCTATAAAAATACTTGTCCGCTTTTGTGTCTGATAACGTAGCCATCCGCTCCGGACCTGAGCCGCCATCGGTCGCTGTCGGTCGTCAGGATGGCGTCGTATGGGGGAGGCCTGTTACCAGCAGTGGACTTGTGGGGGCTGATATGATGATACAGTATTTAAGTATCTAAGTAGTGATATCTAGCAAGGCCCTGTTACTTACCGCTACAACAGCTAGAGTGACTGTATCCGAGATCTTGACTTTGTTCGGTCGCTGTCATTCCTCTGGCAGCGCTCTATGAGACAGTGGGTGGGCTCTCAGCTTATGAAACTGAAATTGAGAAAAAGAATCATTAATGTCTCAGAATTTCTTATATGAAACTAAGTAACATTACATATCTACCTACTTATGTGTCAGGTGCTTTTGATTTCTCTAGCTGCTTGAGTAGAGTACCTACATGCTTTCTATGTATCTAATAGCCCGGCCACACGCTCCGTCTTACTTGCAAGCATGTCTGCACAAACCAGTGCGCAGGCGAAATGGAGCGAGTGGACGGCAAGACAGTAGCTCGCTCAAGCCCGGAAGCGCGGCTTGTGTACCTACCTACCTACTCGTTGACCGCGTCGAAAATACTTTGCCGGACTGAAGCGCGGATGAATAACCACACGCTAAGTAAATACGTGCAAACTAAATTAGTGCAGTCCAATCTTCAGCATGTCAAGTTGATTGGACTGCACAAATTTAGTTTGCACGTGTTTACTTGAGCGTGTGGTCATTCAATCCGCGCTTCAGTCCGGCAAAAGTATTTTCGACGCGTTGCTGGTTTGCACTTGCTTTTTTTATCAGCGAACAATAAAAGAATCTAATAAAATGTTATATAAAATACAAATAGGTAAATATTCTGTGGGCGACATCGTGACCCGAAAATAGAGAAATAAAAACATTATTATAACTTCTCCGTACTGACAGTTTAGTTCTTGCGCCGCCGCCGCCGCCGCCGCCCCGCGCCGCTCAGTTTGCACGAGTTAACTTGCATGTGCGGCCACTGTACCCTGTTCAATCTTTTTGCACAGTCATAACTGCACAATCTGAACTGCGCAAGCAAGACTGACCATGTGGCCGGGCTAAAACTCTATGAGCGGAGCAATATGTGTACATAACACTATACTCGAGACATTCTTGAGATATAATGTTTGTACACAACTAACAACACAGATTTTTTTCAATGAAAAAATAGTCTTCATTCATTAATTCTCAAAAATTTAAAATCTTGTTCTCGCGTCGAGTTTAAAAAATAATTACTGTCAGCATTACGGCGGCGATATTAGAGAGAAAGGCAATTGAAATTTTTAAAATAACCTTTGTTAAACGAAATAATAAGATAAAATAAAATTGCTGACGGTGGCGCTAGTTTGGGTCGGAAAATCGCCTTTTAGAATCGCATCGCAAGTTTTTCGAAACAAGAAATTTAAAGTCAATATTTCTCCATTTTACAATCTTTGCTTACTTTGTTGTTAGATAATGTTTTGTAAATTTGTCCATCATTAATATTTCTATTTTATTTATTATTTCGAATTTAGAAAAATCCACCTTGAAATATGTTGGGTTACCTACCTAGCTACCTACCATTTTCATTTCATTTCGTTTATTAAAACCAGACATAACCTTACGATTATGAACCATCCCTTTCCGTTTTCCGCGCGTATCCTATTCCGGTATCACATACCGCGAAAATTTAAGTGTGGCTGAGACAGTTCTACTAAACCAATATTTTGTTGTTGCTGATACCTTCTTATTTATGATGTCTCTCGGCAGCCTTGATTTAGCAAAATGAAAGTGTATATGATAAACGATTAGGTAAGGCTAGGTAGGAATAAAAGTAGACTCACCTTCGTATTGCACTCGAAAACGTGTATGGAATTTTTTTCGCTTGCTTTAGCGAATTCAGAAATTAAATAATATAAATTGTATAAAAGTCTCATTGCATTGATTTTTGACTATAATGTACCTACATTAAAACTATCTTACAAATTAATTAAAAAAATCCTAAATTATTATCACATTTTCTTAATTTTATGCCTATGTTCTATGCAACCAGTCCCGTTACCACTTCAAATATAATTGAAAATAGGTAGAGGACAATGAAAGCCAAAGTTGCTTCAGCGATGGAATACATTTTCTATTAAAAAGAATTAAATAATTTGAAAAAAGAAGTTAGGAAACGCGAGATACGTTCGATCGATAGCACTGAATCGTGGTGTTTGAACTTTTTGAACGCAACTCACAACAATGCGGCTACAGACACAGCGAACCTTGGAATGCTACGCGGGGAATTTGAAAGAATCAGCGATGTGGAATTTTTATATAGAACGTGTTTGTAGAGTATGCAATGCCGTGAACATTTAATTTTGACGCATTATAATGGTACACACCCACTCATCGATAATTGCTACTTTCCACGCAGCAAACTACGTCATGCAGTAAGTAGGTACCTAATCAGTAGGTAGTAAAGGTAGGTGAGTTGGCTTTGTCGTTTTCACACACCTCCAACCACCTTGGTATGTCTCATTGAAGTAGGTACTATTACTACGTAGTACATAAAATACAATAGTACCTAGGTATTTATTTTTTGCCCAGCGTTGCATTGCAAGCTTTAAAAAAAACCTTTAAAAATAGTATTTCTCTGTACCCTCATACCACATTTAAAGGGTTATTGGTAAATTAGTGACTGCAGGTTCAGCCCATCATCATCACAAACACGTTTGTGAAGATGCCAGGTCGGTATTGGTAATGGGTAACCCCAGCAATTCAATAATGATTCGTTAGAGAGGTTTTATTTGAAACTCAACTTAAAAACAGCTCTCCCCTGAATTAACCTGATATGAGAGTGAAAGATCGGTCTTCAGTACCTAACTCGTTTTTATTTTTATTTTATTTAGTATTTTTATTTAGTATCAGAGGTGACTTAATTTTTTTTTTATAATTTAGACTTGGCGCCTTCACGAACGTGTTTGTGTTGTGATGATGGGCAGGACCTGCAGTTCACGTATTGTCACTAATTTACCAATAACCCTGTATATGTATGAATACTTAAGTACCTACTAGGTAAGTAGGTACTTACCTACTTATATCAGGTCCTTGATTATTGTCATTATTATTGAATTTAATGACTAGCGTAATAAATATTTCTCCGGCACGGATATTGTTTAGGAATTCTACCTAATTGGTCAACATCATAACGAGTGCGGGTTCTATTCAGTTCCTGATGTAAAACATGTTTCAGGTCGAGCGTGTGTAGGTGAACCAAAATCTTGAGAGCGGATTCCTCTTAGGCAGACCATAATTATTTATTACCTTTATGGTTATATTATTATTTCATCATCAGCCTATGTTAGTCCACTGCTGGACATAGGCCTCCCCTAATGAGCGCCACAGCGCCCTATCTTCAGCTTGCCGCATCCAGCATCTGCCAGCAGTCTTTCGCAAATCGTCATCCCACCTAGTCGGAAGGCGTCCTACACTTTTGCCGAGTCGCGGTCTCCACTCAAGAACACGTTTACCCCAGCGGTTATCGGTTCTTCGCGAGATACGGCCGGCCCACTGCCACTTCAGCTTGTTAATTCTTAGAGCTATGTCGATGACTTTGGTTCTCTATCGGATGTATTCGTTACGAATCTTGTCCTTCAGGGAAACTCCATTATCTATTGTTATTTATATTCTAGCAAACTATGTAAGATTGCTAGAATTTAATATGTTATGTATAAAATATAGTATACTATAATAAGATAAACTAATAAACACATAGGTAAATATACTTTATTTATAATATACTATAGAAATAAATAAGTATTATGTACCAACAACTACAACAACAACAACGTACAAATATTTGTAGATCGTACAAAAATCACCACAATGAGCGGTCCTGTGCTACCCGCATCCAGGCCTATTCATGGCCTATTCACCTATTCATGTATAGTTAAGTATGTATTTGGTATTTTTAAACTTAAGTAGGTATACTACTTAAGTTTAAAAATAGGTACTACTTAGTAACTTATTTGGTATTTATCAACATTACTTTAAAAGCAAAATGCACACAAACAAATTATAAAAACAGAGCATGAACTGCTAACCCTTGGTCCGTGGCCGTCCATTGTTCTAGTTAGGACTTAAAATAAACCTATCAACTATTGTTTCAGCACTCTACATGTACTCATGTAGAGTGCTGAAACAAGTACCTACAGTAACCACCAGTTTCTGTAGGTTGGGAATAAAAATAAAACTGGCCAAGTGCGAGTCGGACTCGCGCACGAATGGTTCCGTACCATTATTTATAAAAACGGCAAAAAAACACACGTTTGTTGTATGGGAGCCCCCTTAAATATTTATTTTATTCTGTTTTTTGTATTTGTTGTTAGAGCGGCAACAGAAATACATCATCTATGAAAATTTCAACTGTCTAACTATCACGGTTCATGAGATACAGCCTGGTGACAGACGGACAGCGAAGTCTTAATAATAAGGTCCCGTTTTTGCCCTTTGGGTACGGAACCCTTAAAACGTTCTTGTAGAATAACACCACAGATAACAGAATTACATAATTAAAGACTTGTCTGGCCTAATTTATGTAGAGTCGAAGACGTAGTAGATTCCTTTTGCGTCATCGATTCTACATTTATTATAACTTATATTTAAAAACAACGTATCAGACAGAATAAACTTTTGGCGATTTATTTTAATTAGTTAATTTAATTACTTATGACTTACGTTTGTGTACACATAAGTATAATTAATAAAATATATCTATGTCTGTAATGTATTGTATTAAGTAGGCCAGTAATTAGTACCCATAGCAAAACGCAAGCTCTGCTTAGCTTGAGGCTAGATGATGCTGTGTTGATTGTTAAGCATTTTTTATTTGTTTTATTTATATAAATATTTCTTCTAGTCGCAGATTTCACTTGCTAGGATACAACAGTAAATACATAATCATAGCAATCTAGGTATAAAATACCTAGATGATATATTAGAATGGGGAATTAGAGCATACTATGATTATTTACTGATTAGGTTATCGGCAACTTTCAGTGGGTCTGATCTAAAAAGATTAAATTCTTTGTTTGTGATAAGATTTGTAGCGGATGTTTAAGATTAGGTACATTAATATTAATCAGTCAGGGAAATCTAGCTCTAACTTGTGAGATTTTTCTAGTTTGGATCAGTGTATATGTCCTTCTCCTAACCCAATTTCGGTCACGGTGCACGTCCAGCCTCAACTGGAGGGTAGAGTGAGGGTCTATATCCTCGCTCTCATAATTCGGTGGAACGGCAGACCAACACGACCGAGGAGAGATCAGGCGCAGGTTCAACGGCCATACGTACTTTCTGGAGCACGGGGCTGTAACCATCGAGTACTGTTATCATGCTGACACGGCTAACATCCTGACGCCGAGCTGCTACTGTGAAATTTCCTTGCTAGAAAATCCCCAGTTATAATTGGATAGAGTAAATAAGATGCTACGAAAGCCGTAGTACCAAAGGTAGTTATTAATGACCTCATACAATACAATGACCAACAGTTTTCAATAGCAATAGGTAAGCATAAAGTCGAGTGGCTGGCCCACTGTATCCATTTACGTAGGTAGAGTTTTTTGTAGGTACGTACTTAGATATATTGCATACGAAACTCCTCAAAGAAACTTAACCACGTAACTCGTTTTTCGCTGTTGCCCAATGCCAATGACCTAAAGTTTGATTTACCATTGCCTTAAAGGTAGTGCAACATTAACTGACGACTTTTCAAATTTTTTGGTGGTAAGTCTTTAACTTCTAATTAAGAAGCCTAAGCAGTTATGAGTTAATTGGCTGTTATGGCACTCTTATGAATGACCTCAAGTCAATTAGTAAAAATTTTGGTCATTTGTAACTGATTTCGCAAAACCAATACCTACTGGCTTAACAACCATGATACAAAAGTATTTGTCTACTTAACAATCGATTTTGTGAATATTAATCTAAATTACGTAACAGTGTGGTACAGTTATTAAATACCTAGATTATATATTAGAATGGGGAATTAGAGCATGTATGATTATTTACTGATTAGGTTATCAGCAAATAAATAACTTTCAGTGGGTCTGATCTAAAAAGATTAATTTCTTTGTTTGTGATAAGATTCGTAGCGGATGTTTAAGTAAGATTACATTAATTATTTATTATGTCTTTAATAGAGGCCATGTCATGCAATTTTTTCTGTATAAGTAGGTTATTAAAAGAAAATTCCTCGTTAGGATGACCTGCAAATTTTCCATTCTAAGAAAAAACGCTGGACAAAACACACAGCATTACCTAGCCTATGGCCTAAGGTTCTTAAAAACACATAAAATTGTATTTTTTATTTTATTTTTTATTTATGTTTATTAGGTACACAAAACACAAATCAAGCACTTAGGTATAAATAACACAAAAAAAATGTCAGAAAATACGAACTGGCTTGACACGTAACCTATGTGTACACAACAAATAATTAAACATGTTAAGTAAACATTTTTGCAATTTATGCAAATTATGAGATATTAAGATAACAAGATATTTATTTTATTGAAGGTGGAAGTAATTTCCTTTTTTGGTGTTCATAGGGAATGTGTTTCTGTAGGATGGGGTAGAGAACCTATTTAGTAACAGTATCGCATATAGTAGAGATTAATTCTGAAGTCGGTTAAGTCATTTATATACTCGTACTAACCCAACAATGTTTTCTACGCAAACTACCTGCATTTAATGGTTGCTCTAACTCTAATAAGAGATAACAAAAATCATGACTAACAGATACACGTAAAAACAAAATAAACTTCTAAATATCAAGCATTAAAATTCAGAGATCGCAGCATAACAATTTATTGGGTGAATGGAAAACATACACAATTATACGCAAAAATGCTGATGATTATAAGAATAACCGGATTCTCGACCGCTGGTAACAAGGACGTTCGAAGTCCAACGGCGATTTACGTTGTTTATGAGCCACAGAATAGTGCTAATGTAAATGAAACTTCGAGATATGTAAAATAAATAGTGCAATCTCAATATGTCATCTACTCATAATAGGTGCGCTTACCTACCTACCGCTATTATTTACTTTATCGTGTCAGACTGACAAACAACTGGCAGAACCAGAACCCTATTCTGCTAATCTGATTATCGCTATCGGACGCACATCAAATGTGTAAAAATTTGAAATCTAAGGATTTTACGCATCGGTCAAAAATGTCCGGCTTTGCCGGCCCCCCTTAGATTCACAATGCGCACGCCACAACCTTCAGTAGCAAAAGAGAAACATTTTGACATGTTAGGAAAGCTTTTCAACTAGTGTCATTTTAGCGTTCAAACAAAAAGCATGGGTAAGTGCTCGTACAAAAAATGCAAGAATCACTCGTCCAAAGTGCTGAAAAAGGATGGAATTTCTTATTTTCAGTAAGTTTATATATATTTCTTACCCGTATATTGAGATGTGAGTCATATACTTGTGAAATCAGCATAAAATATTGTTGTTTGGTTTGCCTATGTTAAAATATTAATTTTGTTCTAAATTGATAAATGGAGAGGCTATTTCTTCTAAATTTTTTTTTTCATTTTTAGTATGTATTAATATATTTTTCATAAAAATAAGTTTAATATTACTAGTTGATGATTTTTAAAATAACTAGTTGGCCCGCCCTAAAATTTCATTTGCGTAGACTCTCTAATAAAAGAAAGACTAGGTTCTTACCTAGGTGTAGGTAAGAACCTAGTCTTTCTACCAGAAGTATGAATTTATAAAACGTTTATTTTTTGTCCCGTAAAAAAACTCGTGCAAAGCCGCAGACAGGAACCAGATCTTTTTAATCTAGAGTGCCTGCCTGAAATTGTATTTTAAGTTTAAATTGTTGTATGTCTGAAATGACCCTTTTGTATAAATACCTACTGTTGAGACACCAATTTATAGTTTCATCAATAAATGATTCGTTATCTTTACCTGAATTCTGTTAATTAATCCTTATAGAAAATAAACTGAGTAGGTAGGTATATAATTCTCGGGAAGGTACCTACCTACTTACAAAATAAAATAAAATGAATTCGACTCCACCAATCTCTTGTTCCGTATGGAAAAAACTTGTCAGGCTCTGCGCAAACTGTCTGCGTCAAAACAAAACGTAGACAATTTTGATTGACATTTTTGTAAGGCTCTAGGAATCTACGGGGGAGGCCGCGAACTACTTATTTTTGATCGAAGATTTTACGCGACGATTCTACGACGATATCATTGCCATCATCAAGCGATTGGTTAGCAGAATTGGGCCCCTGGTCTGAGGAGTCAGTGTATAAGCCGAAAGGTGACAACAACTGGCAGAACCCTATTCTGCTAATCTGATCATCGCTATCAGACGCAAATCAAAAGTGTGAAACCATTCTATCAATATTTTCGTGCTAATAGCATCGCGTTTATTAAATCTAAGGATTTTACGCAACGATTCTACGACGATATCATTGTCATAGAGGAGCGTTTGGTTAGCAGAATTGGGCCCTTGGTTTGAGGTGTTAGTGTATTGAAGTAACTTGTGGTATTTAACTGGTACAATACAATTATTTTATTAATAATTACTTGTCTAAGTGCTTTTTTGTAAACCTAAAGAAATAAAGTTATTGACTTTTGACTTTTTGACAATGTCGCCACGATTTACTAAGCCGAAAGGTGACTCTGTACACGATTTAAATCTTTGCTCTGGACCTGAGGGTTCTGGCCCATAAAACCATGGACCACTAATAGTAGAACTATGTCACCCACATTAGTTCTAAGTAAGCCTTTTTTGTAATTTATTTTATTTAGATACCACATCCTTAGATAAAAGTAAAAAAGGATGGCTCAAGTCAGGTCCAACTATATTCCCTCACCTCAGCATACATAGTCCATCGTTATATTTCAGAATTTGTAAAAGTAGGCATTTAATTTCTGTTACTTAGTGTAGAATCTATCAAGTATGTAGGTAGGTACGAGTATTATGAAATTTGTAGAGTTACAGAGCGGAACGACATTGAGCCTTGGCCGATACACATTCAAGCTGTATGCATAATAGGTATTATAATAGGTTTGTTGATCGTTGTTACAGAATTTTGATTTGATAAGTCTTTAAAACAAGCAAACAAACAAGTCTATTTAACATAGATTAAAAATAACGTTCTGACATCATGGTTTAATTTTATCTAGTATACCATCGTTTCTGTTTGGTGAAATCGGACTTAACCTTACCCTGAGTTTGGGTGTCGGGAGGTGCGTGCGAAACAGTTTAAACATATGCGCTATTTTAGGTACCTATAATATGTTTTTGTTCGTTCTAAACTAACTTCTAAACTAACTAAGTCCAGCAGTGAACTGGTTTAGGCTGGTGTTGTTATAAGGTAGGTATTGTAAGTACTATACATAGATATGCATAGTAAAGAAGTAAATATATGTACTAATCTACCTACATATATGAAAATTATGAAGGTCTAGTAGTTCAACCACTATTTCCGGTTTTAACCAGGGCCAGGTGAGAAAGTAGCAAATCACTCAACCTGATTACAAACGCTCTACCGTAGGTTTAAGTAGAGCACTATACTTCTAGAACTTATCTACCTTAGGAACTGCATATTTTTTATTCAAGCAAATCTTTCAGAGTGCGTTGACCCGGCATAATAAAATAGGAATACAGAATGGCAACTCATGTGCAGTTCTAGAATAAACATGTTAGATGTAGCACAAGGACGCTGACTATGTATATGCGCCCGCGCTTTTAAATGTTTGTGTAGATGAGAGGAAAGAAGATGGGAATCAAAAATTGTTAATACACTTAAAAAAGATAAAATTCGTATACCTAGTCCATAGTTAAGCATTTACCTACCACTGAAGTATTGTTACTTATAATTATAATTCAATGAGCAATAGCACAAATTTGATTTGAAATTTGTTTTAGTGGGAAAGCAAACAGTTGTCTAAAAATTACTAATTTAAAAAAACTGTTAACGCATTTACTGCCCTGCCTTCGGTGCGACCCGCAGCGGCGCGCCATCCCGCCGCGCCGCCGCCACCGGCTGCCACAGTTAAGCATTTACCTACCACTGAAGTATTGTTACTTAAAATTATAGGTAACTCAATGACCTATAGCACAAATTTGTTTTGAAATTTGTTTTAGTGGGAAAGCAAACAGCTACACGGAATTGGAGATCGACTTTTGCGTCTTGGGCCGTGAAAGTGTTAGTTTAATCATTTAAATGTTGCTGCACAGGAAAGCAAATGTACTTTCTTGCAGAATAAATTAATTTACCCGCAGAAAAACAAAACTAGGTAAAACCTACCTACCTCTACAAAAACAACGACGATTGTTACATATAATAGGTAATTCAAATTAGGTACTCGTAATTTGCATAGAAACTAAAGTGAATATTAAAAGTGTTTTGTAAACTGGCTATTTTTATAACAATTTAATCAAATTAATGCATGTTAAATGCCACCTTAGCATTTTATTTGAATTATACGCATTGCGACACTGATAAAATCTAACGTTGATAAGCACGTCAGTGTGATTTCATTATCATAATACCTATAGAAACATCGGCCTCTATATTATGTAGGCAGGTTCGAAGTGGGTGTGCTCTGTTTTGAAAAAAATTACCAAGTACCTAGTTTTATTTTCTCAAAACAAGTAGGTACCTAATGAAGAAACTTAGTCAACCTATTTACGTATTGGGATCATTTTTATCGAGTCTAAAAACCAAAGTCGGCGAAACATACCGGCGCGGCCGCGGCGGCGACAGCGGGTTGGTGCAACCTTTCAGTGTAGATAAGAATATTATGCAGGCATCCTACAGCGTGTTTTGTGTGTGCACACTTGACATTGTAGACTCCATACGTTTATACTTACCAAACTAGAGCCACCACCTATTTTATCTTATTATTTCGTTGAACAAATGTAATTTCAAAATTTTCAATGGGCAGTTTATGATACCTATCTATTATAAGCTTTTTTTTAATGCCCTTGTAATATTTTTATTTTGTATAGTTTAGGCAGTGGGGTGGTTTAAATTCTAAGCGGCACCACACAACTATAAGGCTAGCTATAAGGCTCTAATCAAGCACCTACCAATGTATCTTTTGTGGTAGCTGTTTATACCTATGTAAGATAAAACAGCTACCACAAAAGTAGCTGTGAACAAACTGGAAATACCCGCAACACCGTAAAAGAGGACTTTGTGAGCGAACACGAATTACCACAGACACAAATGATATTCAGTATGGTAGAGACTCGAGGAAATGTAACGTTTTTAGTTTTATATCGTATTTTAATTTTATGCATTTTGTGGACATTTTATAACATTATCATAGTAAGTAGTTTATTATGTCTTTTTAATGCCTGCCAACTACGAAAAAACAAAAAAATAGCGACAACGAAAAGTAGAGATGACTCTACCTAGGTTGATTAGCAATTTACCATTTTCTTTATAACCGACGAAAAACAAAAGTGGAGATTCTATGTTGGGCTGTATGTATATTTTATTTTGTATTTTCGTCAATATCTCCCTCAATTATGTTGTCAGAAACTATGAAAATACTAAGGAATTTGAAATCTGTTTACTTGTTTTTTGAATATTTAATTCAAATCCTCTATCCACATATCTTACTTTCCTTGTAGGTACGCAACAATTTTAAAGAAAAAAAAACAGAATTGTAACCAATGGCCAATATCTACAAACCCCTTTACTACAACGGCAGCATTTTTTAGCTTATTAATGCTAAACAATTCTGCATGCGGTTCTGACCCATGAAGAAGGTATATTATGGTAACCAAAGGCTCTGATTACCAAGGTATACATAAATTAGAATTATGATAACTTCTTGTTCCTAAACCCTTTTAAAGATATTCAAAACACATAATTTCCACATTTAGGACGAATATCAAACTTAGATCAAGGTTTATACTCGAACAAACAAGTTTTTGTGGATTTTATGACGGTTCACATAAATAAGGTATTTATGTGCCGACCAAATAACATCTATATATAGTAGGTACTTTGGTCATTTGTTTAACAAATTTACAGTGTCCAACTATGACGCACCACATCTAAAGATAGGTACAAGTTTTCCATACTTAACTACCAGGTAGTTAAGTATTATAAGTACCTACCTATTATATATAGGTACTTAGTCCATTAGCTCCTACGTAATACGTACAATATGCGCAAATATGCAGGTCTCGGCAGAGCTTACGCATTTGTTCCCCTTGGAGGCGAGACCCTAGGTCCGTGGAGTACCGAGACTCTCCGGGTTTAGAAAAAATATCTGAGCGTCTGGTCGAAGCGACGCGTGACCCGAGACACAGTTACATATACTATGTGTAGGTACTGTACTGGGCCCGAGACTGGGCCCGAGAGCTGGTCAGTATCTGGCACAGCGCATCAGCATTGCCATACAGCAGGGCAATGCAGCCAGCGTCTTGGGGACGCTTCCGTCTGGTATTGATATGGATCAGTTGGGCTACCTGTATATTGTTTGCAAGAGTCTGCAGTTAGCTCAATTGTTTCAATGGTAAATAGTAGTTTTAATTTAATTCTATTACCTAGGTAATTAATTGTAATTTTCTTTGTTCATAAAATTTCACTTATCTAACTTGAAAAAAAAGTAAGATAAAAAAAAGGATCTTACCATAAAGGTTCAAACAAGAAGTAGACTGATATATGTAGGTAAATAATTTCCTAAAAGAAACCTATCAAAAGCCTGTTCGATTCCGTTAAAGCTTTCACCTCAAAAAGAAAGTTTTAAGTCAAATCAGAAAATTGTTTGTTATGACTGGATCAATTATGAAATTGTAATATCACCATTATCACCATTATTATCTTGGCTTGTAGGAATTTCCTGACTTGAATTCCAACTCTCTATGGCCGAAAGCTTTTTGATTTTATGGCTTTAAGACACAGTAGGAAACCTTTGAGATATGAGATGAATGTACCTACCTTCTTCATTCATCAGGTTTGCTATCCTAAATAATATGATATCCTCTTTAAAACGGGAAAAAAATCAATGAAATATTATTAACTTGTCGTATTAGTATAGGCATAGTATAGATGCTAGGACCTACGATAATCGAGTTTGGATACCTACTTGTTTAGGCAGGCAGCGACACCTCTTGCCGTCAGTGCGAGTCATAAACCAAAAAATTCTTTGTGAATCGATAGACGACGTTTTGCATACTTCGGATAACAACTCAAGATGTTAATTAACTGAAAATACAAAGTAATACCTTGAGATTTAGCAAGATGGCGTTGCTTACCTACAGTACAGAATTGCCGCTTCAACTTTACTGTGCTCACACCTTATACCTAATTATTCTAAGGCTTAGGCTTAGCGTAGTGAAAAGTTCTATGTCTATGGCTCACACAATATGCTACTTACTAGGGCCCCTTGTAGGTACACACGTTTTTACACCGTGAAAATCTACGGTTTATTCACCGCCGGTTGCCGTCTTGCCAGTGTTGTATAATATACTTACTCGAAGGTTGTATGGATCTTGTACTATACCTACTTATTACTCTAAAGTCTTAAGTATGGATCACTATGGAAGCTTGTTGTGTTGAAACACAGTTTCTTCGCCGTAAAAATATATATTGATATGGTTAATTCGCCGTGTGTATGCACGGCGCCGCCGTCAACAAGCTTCCCTAATGATTCATAAGTCCATACAACACTAACGACCCGGCACCATACGCCGAATTTATACCTTAATTTTCACGGCGAAAAAACCGTGTGTGAGAACCAAGGCCCAATGCTGCTGTAACAGCGAATAAACCGACGACTTGATAATACTTTAACACGAATACCTACCTACCTTTTGGTAACACGCCAATAATTAAAAGGTGTTTTGTGAATAGGTATATTTATTTGAATACAATATTTATACAGGAGGTCTTACATCAGTAGCCTGATACAAAGAGTTTATCGCAATATCCGAAGCCACGAAAGCCATAGACTTAGCCAATGTTGCCAAAGACAAAGTATCCATGACGATTCTGTTAGCAACGTGATTCAGCTCAGCCCCTTGAGATTGCGCAGTGTATTTTAGTGCCAGCTTGGTGACTCGCTCACATGCCAGAGCCTTCGATGCTGCGCTCTTCGCTTCTTTGCCCGCCTGCTGAGCTGCAGTCTTGGCCAGATTCATCATCAAATCCTGGTGATTCGACATACCATTCTTAGCATACTTCACAGACATTTGTACTTCAATCGAAGCAGTAAGCGCTCTTCTTAAAGCAACAATACTAGAAGCTGTTAAATACGCCACATCTCCTGCATAGAGAATAGCTTTCTTTGCTTTCACTTCAAGCTTTTCGAGCTTCTGTTTGATTTTCTTTTCGTTGGCAGCTTCGTCTTCAACTTCTGTTCTGTCTATTTCTATTTCCGCAGCAACATCTGGGTTCATAGCTGGCTTATATATGTTTTCTTTTGGCTCAATCCAGTCATCGGTCAATTCTGGCGCATTTATCTCACGTGCATCTAAGCTCGGCGGATCTTCTACTTTCTCGTAGCGAGTTGTATTGATTGATTTAACCAAGACAATCGAATCGGTCTCATTTAAATCTTGATTGTTTTCTATATCAAGTACTGTTTGATTCAAAAATCCTTTCCTAACACCATAATCTGGCTGCTTTGTCTTAAGTACATGAACCGAGTTCTTTTCACTTCTAGACAGTACAGAAAACGGTGACAAAATAGGAGGTACTTTTTTGATAGCAACGCTTTTATCATGAGTTACGTGCTTGGGTATTGTATTGTTAAGAATAACATTGTAAATTGTTGTATTTTTTAAAGTCAAATTTTTTTGGAGGGTTGTGGAAACTAGTGGTTTAGAGGTTGTTAGTGGTTTCTCTGAGTTGGAATCTATTGATCTTTTCTTGCGGAGAGAGAGGTCTATAGATTGTTTCTTAGATAAAGCTGTTGCGTAAGTGATATCTTTCAAAGCCGACACTATTGAAACTTCAGCTGCAATCTGTGATAGTCCATAAACTAAACGATGGAGTTCAGGCTCTGTTGAAGCTCTCGTTACGGTCAGTATATGGCCGGATAGTGTCCTCGAAATATAATCTAAAATTCGCCTTGTTTCAATAGCAGTCACGCCTTTATTTTTTCCGGACGCTTCCAACGCTTCTCTTGTTATTCTGGTTATTTTGTCTTGCATCTCTATCTTGGATAGTATAGCAGAGACCAAGTCTTTAGAGATTTGGTACAGTGTCTCTTCCATTTGCTGGTTCGTGACATTTTTAGTGGCTCTCATAATGGAGTCATCTAAGTGCTTTACAACATTGTGCGGTGAACTTACTTGCTTATCGCTTACAATAATCCTGGTATTATATTTTTTACTGAAATCATGCACGGGAGATATGCCAGCGGAAGCTAGTGATATGACCTGAAATGTGATATCAAAGATTATATAAATCAAGTTACGAGCAAAATCCTATTTCTATTCCAACTCTGCATTATTTACTCACACTGAAAACAAATCCCAGAGCAATTTTTAACTCCATTTTGTTACGGTTTTGAAAGCGAGGTATAATAGCTAAATGCTACGCTACAGTCATTAATAAAAAGATTTTATGGTTTCGCATAAAACAAGCTGTTAAAATAATGATTCAGTTCGTTATATTTTCTGGGTTCAATAAAGTAACAACCCTTTAGACCAGTAGGTTTATAGCTAGGCGCATTTGATAAACCTTGGATCTCTAGATTTGGCTATTCCTACCTAACAAACTCTGCCTACATGTATTTATAATTACTATTTAACGGGTATTTATCGCGTTTAATTACCTTATTTTCCCGACGTTTCGATAGGTTTACACACTGCCGTGGTCACGGGATGACTCAATTTTACCCGTTAAATAGTATTTATAAAATACTAGCAGCGCCTCGCGGTTTCACCCGCGTAGTTCCCGTTCCCGTGGGAATTCCGGGATAAAAAGTAGCCTATGTCCTATTCCAGACTATAATCTATCTCTGTACCAAATTTCATTCAGATCCGTTCAGCCGTTCTGGCGTGATAAAGGAACAAACATCCATCCATCCATCTATCTATCCATCCATCCATCCATCTAAACTTTCACGTTTATAATATTAGTGAGATGTGTTCAGATCGCGTAAGTTTAAAAACATTTATTTCTACCTACATGCATCAAATCGGTCAACTTTTGATTCAAATATTCTCAGTATATACACAGTATAGGACAGAATCAACTAGGTAAGGTACATCTTAGTGACCCATGTTTTCAAATAAATGATTTGATGATACTCTGTCTTATAAGACCAGTGGGAACCTACTCACTCTACCGTTCTCTAAAAATATATGTATATATTTTGATCAACTCACTGTATTCTTATGATTATCTATCCAGCAAAAGCATTAAGTGTTATTCTTCGCCTGCTGTGTTCCACTTTTCTGTACACATACAAAGGTCTATACACGTAGTCATTCCTACTCTCTGATGCCTCCATCTGTTCGTAATCAACTGACACTTCTCTTTTATCCATTTCACTCTTACTGTTCCCCTTTTCATAATCTATTTTGCTATCGTCTGGTATTAACTCATCATAGTGTATTGACTTAAGAGGAACATTTAAGCAGGAGTTGAAGCTTATCAGCATCGCAAGTAAAGTTATGGTACAGAACATTTTGCAAGGTTGGCTTAGCAGATGAAATCAAGGCTTATTTATAGACTGCATCAATTAAAACAGTGATGATCAACCCAGTGTTAAAGACATTAGCGTTGAATTAGATTTGATTATCGAGATATTGTGAAATTTACTATCGACTATGACAAAGTTGGTTGTTATTTAATACTTCCTTAGTAATCATCAGGACACAGTTGAAATCATACACTAAAGCAAGTCAAAATGTCCCTAATTGATAGCAGTGTACGGAGACTTGATCGTCAGGTTATTAAAATATTAAAACACATGCATTTCCGCCGAACTGTGTATATTTTAAACACAACATAAGCTTATTACTAACAACAAATCAAAATAAGAGTAATGTTACATCCCGTTTCGTAAAGCTTATTCAATGTCTCAATTATTTCTTAAAACTAAACGGTGTCCAAGTTTAATTTGCGTTCAGGGAAGAAGCAAAGCAATCGTCTGTTAAATGAAGTCGACTGAAGCCTTACAGTGTTTTTCCATATGATCTGTGGTGCGGATAGTGAAACATCCAATAGGATCGTTTAGCTATAAAAATCGAGCTAGCCTATTGGTTGGATTTAATCCATACCAACCCTTTCCTATAGCGTTCAACTCTGGCGGATAACATTCCTTTTGACATTACCTTACGTTCTGCGTGTTAGACAAGATACCTACGCTACGCAGTTGAGCTAAACCAACGTTGTACTATAATAATTCAAAGTAAACGGTGATTTACATTTGAGTTATTATTAGTACAATACATATACTTTTAAACGCAGAGCGCATATCTGGTGAGATATGCGCTCTGCGTTTAAAAGCACACATCCGGTAGATAGGTAGAGATAGGTAGCAATAAGGTTTCATTCAAGATATCTAACACAATTACACTCCTGCCCTTAATAACAGATTCAGTTTAGCCGAGGAAAGCTGGGAGGACCCTGATGCGGCCGTGTCCGGAGAACTGCGACTGCCCTCCAATCGGTGAGGCATCCACATCATTGGCAGACGGCAGGAGGTCAGACTCGAGGCCGATGTCACGACGGTGTCTCTCACCAGAGCCAGAAGCCTTTTCCTAGCAATGAGAAATCATTTGTCAATTTGTACTAGGTATCATTTTCAGCCTGTATTTAAACCAATTTCCCAAATGTTTTCCGGGTGTTCTAATGTCATCAGTTATTTAGTACCTTCCCATAGATAAGACAAGTTCTGTTTAGCTTGGGGCTAGATGATGCTGTGTGAATTGTTGAGCATTCTTTATTTGATTTATTTTGCAGTAGGACGACACAAATTTTCAAAGGACCCAAATTTCCCACGAATATTGAGGCGAAACTATGTGACGTCTCTAAAGTCTAAAACTAAATTTGATTTGAAAGAAAATAATACTACTAACTGAGGGACTACATGAAATTAAAAAAGTTCCCAAAATATTTTGATTTCGGCAGAACTCGAACCTGCGCCCCACCCTCAGCACGAGTGTTCTCTAACCAAATAAGCCACGAAATCCTAGTCGGTTTCGTCGAAAATCTTTGGGACCTCTTACGGCTCTCCACGCTAAAGGCATTCTTCCTTCTTTAATTCCTTAGAGATTACCCAGAGTGCGAGGGTTTATGCCCTATAATACAAAAACTTTAGAAATGAGAGACTACATAACTTGTGGATTTGACGCACTGACCTCTATATACAAGTATTTTCAGCTCGGTGGTTTGACCGTATAAAACAAAACAGCGGACAAAGAAAAAAAAACTTACCACAGCACCAGACTCCGCATTTTCTTCTCCTGTAGCTGATGGTATTGATTCTTGTTTTGGGATGTGCTGGATCGCATCCTCCACGGGTGCGCAGGCGCAGACGGCTAACAGCGCTAGCGCCGCGACGGTAAACAACGTTGAATGCATTCCCGATAGATCCTATAGTGCTCTGGATGATACTTGCTCTAAATTACTTTATAACTGTACAGATGTTTCCTAGCTTCCTCTTTTATATTGTGGACCATTGCTGACATAAACTGTTAGGGTGTTGTTAGGGTGATTGGAACAGTACACTTGGATAATGCGCATTATTTGTGGAGTAAATCTGACGCACGTTCTTTGGAGAGCAATAAACGTGAGAGTCTTTATTAGAAGCTTGGTCACGAGCAGTAGAGAACACAATTTATTTTGAAATTTAGATGAGTTGAACTATTGTAGGTTACCTACAATATTTCAAATCGGCGGGTGTCGTAAAAGGTATCTACTAAGGGATAAATATACCGAAGGGCGGGCAGCAGCGCCTTCTGCAGAACAGATCTACCACCGAACTGTGATCCCCGACCCGCGTTGGAGCGCATCCCATGCATGACATCTCCCAATGCCCAGCATGAAGATTATAACATTACCCTCTAAAAATTCAAAATTCAAAGTGCTTTATTTCCTTTAGACCTTACAGGACTCTTGGACAGAGAGTCTAGAGATAAGAGCCGGTAAGGTTTTATCAGGGGAGGCCTATATCCAGCAGTGGACCGGGCCGTTGATGTGATGTGATTTTAACTAAGTATAAAATTATAACAATGAAGACAATTGGACACATTTAGAGACAAAAAAATCAAAATAAACAGTTTTTATTAAAGGATATGATGGACCGCGATTAACTAGGTACCTATTTTGAAGCTTTGTCTTTGAGAATAATCTGATATTAAACTTGATTAGCTACTAGACTTAGGTACCTATCTATAAAAAAAATCATTAAATCTTTTGACATTGATTATTTATTGTTATCTAGTAATTCATGAGTTATTCCATTCCTTATAAGTGAAGTCATTGTTACATTGTGCACGGTAGAATAGCCCTGTAAAATTTCGAATTAAATATTGTGTTTGTAAACTCGGTGTTTGTTTGGTTGGTTTTTGTTACTGCTCTGTTTCTTTTTTAAATTATATAAATCTGTGTCATGGGTAATTTACCTACTAATCATTTTATTATTGTATGCATGTACCTACTATGTTAGATTTGCACGCACTTTGAGGCAGGATGTAGTGAGACTATACAATGTAAGACCTACTGTACCTACATTTCAGCGAATAAAGAATATGAATATAGAAAAAAACAGAGTGATTACTGAAAAACTAAGAAACTAATGATACTTAATTTACAAAAAACAACATATTTTTACTCAATGAAGGCATCACCACTTGGCACTGGGTCTCTCAGCCTTGGCTAATATGGTACTATCCAATATTCTGTACCGGGTTGAGATGCTAATGACACTCCCAATGCGGATAAACTGATAAAAATAAAGAGCAACACAGCTCAATTAACACCTTGTTATTGTGTGGTGTAGTATACCATCTGTAGCATTGTGAAGCAATTTCCGATGTGAATCGGTTTTGAAATGTTTACCACGCTTTTGTGGCTTTTGTCACCTAGGCTAATTATCATGCGAGTTGCGACCGAATCTGAAAAGTTGTAGGCTGCCTTTTGTACTTTGCATTTAATATGAACTAGCGGTGCCCGCGGCTTTGCCCGCGTAGAATTCTTCTAATGGGTTTTTTGATTTGCGGAACCCATATTCATTTTCGAAAATAAAGTAGTTAGCCTTAGTTACCTGATATAACATGAGTTAGGTATCAGATAGTGAAAGTCCCGTCAAAATCGGACAAGTGGTTTCGGAGATTAGCACAAACAAACAGACAGACTAAAACCCACTAAACCACGGAAAGATTTCTATTAACATCATCATCCTCTATCTTCCGAAACATCTACGGAGCTTTGTTTCGTAGACCCTCTACAAAGAAAAGGGATAAGTACCCAATTGCTCCCACCGTCTATTTAGTCCGTCCAGCCATTTTACTATACAGTAAAACCGTGCAACTTTGCCCAATTTTTTTGGATTTAGTGGTTCAATTTAAGATAATTTTAAAAGTATGTATAGTTCTAATAATAATTTTGCGCTACATTATTTTAAATATACTCTTCTTTGCAAATAATAGATAATAAATCGAATAAAATGGGCCGGTATGTGTAAAAATCATAATTTTAGAGAGCGGGCCAAATATATTTTTTTTTCCCGAGTTTGCCCATTTTGCAAAAAAAATCATAATTCCGGTATTTTTGACCTTAGGATAACAAGATTTAAGGAACAAGCAATAGGGATAATCAATGTTACTTTATATCTTAATATAAAACGTTCAAGCAAGCAAATTAACGCCAAAATTGAGTGGGCAAAGACACAAATATTTTTTTGAAATTTTTCATACAAATAAAAAGATGCGCAAGGGTTGTCACATTTTTATTGTTTACCAACAGTCTTTAATTATAATGAAATATAATTAAGAACCTATTCAACTGCTGCCATGTCAACTGTAGGTGCATAAGTACCTAAGTTTTAACTTATTAACGTCGACAAAAACTTTAATCAAGAAAAAGTAATAGTTGTCTATAAATATTTTTATAAATAATAAGGTAAGTACCTACCTCATTTAGATTATAAAACAAATTAAGGCATTAATATACAAAAAAAAACTGTAGAAATGGTAAATTTTGCATTACATTATTTGATGAAGAGGAATTGAAAAAATAAATAATTGGAAATACTCTACAATTATGATCGAAACACTTGTTTTATAGACCTTCCTTATAAATAGCATTTAGTACCTACTACTATACGTACAAAAAAATTAAATGTATAACTACAAGTATATACACTACAATTTCAATACAAGAAACACGACTAATATAAAGATCATTGACCAGAAATAGCTGATATTTAGCTAATTTCCTAATAAAATAGGCATCATCAATTAAAAGGTGGTTAGATAATACCAAACGACTTACTACTAATAGGACCTACATAAATCAATTTTGATTTAATGTCGTAGTGACAACCCTGGCAGCAATATTTTGGTGGGCAAAGTAGTAAACAGTACTTCAGAAAAGGTACTTTGACATTGCCCAACTTAATATTTTCGAGTTTAAAAGAGGTTTCGCGTCAGATATTCGATAGTTATTATTTATTTGTTACAAACTTATAGTGGTAAAATAATTACTTGCCTGCTGCAACTGCAAGTACTGTTTTTGAAAAAGTTTTCCGCACGAACTTTGGCCCGCCAAACACACCACCAAACTTTGACACCAACTGACAGTCAACTGAAGTGAAATTAGCGACAATCGGTTATTTAGTGCTGCCAGTGACATATTCAAGTATCTACCAACAAACAAGAAATAAAAGCTACTAAAACATTCTCGATAATATGAAGAATTTTAAAAAAAGTACCGTGGTGGGCAAAATCAAATCAGTTTGGCAATCTTGTAAGGTTTTACGGTACTTACTTACAGAACACCTTATAGAAAATTACAATCAAAGAATAAAAACAAATAAGAAATATTATTCACAATTTAAATACCTGAGCTAACTGCAAACAATATAGAGGCAACTCAACTGATCCATATCAATACCAGTCGGATGCGTCCTCACGACGTTGGCTGCATTGCCCCGCACCTGTATGGCAATGCTGATGCGCCGCGCCAGCTACTTTAGATACATAGGTCTTTTCGGAATAATTATACCGAAAATATACATAAATTTGCGTACGGCCCGTGGGGGCTTCCTATTTATGCAATTGAGAAGTCATCCTGGCCGACAGGACACTTTCTATGCCCATGACGCACATGTGCAACAGCTCTAGCTAGCAAGAATGGACACTGAACGGGATATAAATAAATAAACACAGAGTGCCCATGACGCACACTGCCAGCTAGTATATGTACCTACACCACGCTCGATAGCGGCGCACCCTTGCAGATCATTTAGTATCAAATGATCAAAAATAGATAGATTAATACTAAATAACCTACTTTGAACGAACTGTATAAATGAATTAAATAGAATAAATAAATAATGCTGGACAATTCACACAGCATTATCTAGCCCCAAGCTAAGCAGAGCTTGTGTTATGGGTACTAGATAACTGATATACTTAATATAATACAATAAATAGATAGATATTTTTATTATACATAGAAAACGACCAGAACACCCTGAACAAATGTCTGCAGATCGTACACACATTTGTCCCGAGGCGGGAATCGAACCCGCAACCTCCTGCGTCGCAGGCAGACTTTCGCCCACCGCGCCACATCGGTCGTCAAACCGACTAACTATAGAATAGAGCAATGATCCTATTAACACATTGAACCACAATATCATTCACAATTCTTTCCATCCAGAGGTTGCCTGGAAGAGATCGCTTCTTAGCGATAAGGCCGCCCATTGTACTTATCTTATGTGATGTCTCTTTGTAATGTTATTTTATGGTGTACAATAAAGCATTTTTGTATTTTATTGTATTGTATTGTATCATTCTCAAAAGTACCATCTTCGCTGTAGACCTGTATTTCGTAGCGGGGAAGACCTTCCACGAAAGAAAGAAACGAAATCTTATAAAGCAATCAGTAATAATGCTGAACAATTCACACCGAATCATCTAGCCCTAAGCTAAGCTGAGCTTGTGTCATTGGTAGGTACTAGAAAGCTGCCCTCTACACATTGGCCTCCGCCTAACGAGCGCAATAATTGCACCCTGTCTTCAGCTTGCCGCATCCATTGTCATTCATTCTTTTTATGTTATAAACAGTGTTGCAATGTAGAAAAAATTAATCATCATTATCATCATCAGCCTACTGCAAGACATAGGCCTCCCCTAATGAGCGCAATAATAGCGCACTGTCTTCAACGAAGATTTAGGCCGACTGGTGATTCTTCCTTTAAGTTTCACTGGTAGGCCACGCTGTAAGTATGCATGAGCGCACGCAGGATGCATTTACATGGGAGAAAATATGGGCGTCCTAATCTCTTCATCACGTTCACTACCTACCCCAAATTGTAGAATATAATTGAAAATCAAACGAACTGTGTGAAGTTCGATGACAATTATGTGAGGATGAGCCTCGAGGCTAGATGGCGCTAACGATGGCGCTAACTACATATTGTGATCCAAATAAAACGGTAAGAATTAAACTGCGAAACATAATATAGGTAGATAATAATAATGTAAAATATATCCAACAAATGCTGTCCTAAGTCACTATTCCACGTAGACGAAGTCGCGGGCACAGCTATTCATATATAAGATAGAGCTGTTGCTCACTGCCTTAAGGTAGACAAGATATTGTATTAATCGCTTTCTGGTCTTTCTTTGTCTGGGTTCGGTAATTGTATTGTATTAAAAGTATATCTACCTATTTAAAAAATCTGTTTCCTCTTAGTTTAAGTTTATTATTTTCTGTGTAAGTAAAACCAATAAATATATTCTATACAATTCTACCTATGTATTTTAATTGATTCCTTTCAGCACAATTTTAATTATAATTGTAAACACCTGTAAGTAATGTTTCCTTTCTCGGCCACCTGGCTAAACACATACACAAATACTGGAGCTGATGTAATAAATTAGCAAATTTTTGAAGACAAAAACTACCAAAAAGGCGATGACAATAAACTGGCCATAATTTACATAAAACAGAACTTGAATAAAGAAACTTCACACACAACACAATTTAGGGTATGGAAAATACCATTAATGAAAATGCCACTTAGGCTGGAATAACACAAGAATAGAATCTGTAGCGCCCAATCTACTCATGAACATATTGTTATCGCAGTTGTATTACGTAAATAGAACCTTAAAACAAAAAGTAAACGTTATGCAATTCGAAGACAAATTAACAAAAGGTACCTACCCGATAACTATGAGACCGTTTCAGGTATTGAATACACAGAAGTAGAAACCTGCTTACTGACTACGTGTGACTGCTAAAGTTCTACGCAGATAGAAAACGTCCGGACTGAATAAGAAAAATAGAATCAATTCTATGAATTGTTCCATAATCCTACCCAAGTAGCAAAATAGATCCAATAACTGTCTTCAAGACTACAGTTCAACACTCCAATAACATTCTACTAGTATACTACAACGCTGGATTTGGGCGCATTTATTAGAGCACAAGTTCTTGTTATGCTCCCGCAATGAGCTAACAGAATGCTAATAAGTCTAATTACTGTCTTGCACCAGTATCTGGAAGCACTAAAGCTCCTTTAGCTGCCTTGACGAAGATTACTACTGGTAAAAGTACTCCTGTTGTTATCTACTTCTAGTTCGTTTCAAGTGTAATTATGCTATTAACGTACTTTTTTTTCAATAATTTGTAACACATTTTACAAGCTGGCTGGGCAGGCCAATTCTTTTTTGTTGCTGATTTGTGTGCAGTGTTTACAACGTAAGTAATTTTAGTTATTGTTTCATGTAGTATTTATTTAAATGAAAAAAGCTTAGCTAGAATACAATTTAACGTGTGGCAAATCTATATTTACTGTAATAGTGTACAGTGTTAGGGCTAATTTTTTAACGCGCTTACATAAATTGATTATTAAGCCATTTAGTGTAAAAATATTATCAAGCACATAATTATTGTTTTTTGATCATTCGCCATGTTTCAAAATATGCTCTGTATCAAGACATTTATAAGACCGTAATAGGTAAAACTACGCTAGATTTACTCTTAGTTAAGATTAACTCGCCACCATGTTGAATCAAATTAGAGTTCCTCAATTGATGTCTGAACGCAACGGCTAAACATTTTTTTATATAATTTGTTTTCTTTATCATATGTGTCAAACAACAATTATTCTTTAATTAAATATTGATTTAACATTATTAATATGCGTAGGTAATATTAGTCCGCTTTGAATTATAACAATTTTGCTGCCGCTGCACTGTTTCGATTCGTAAGGGAAGGGGTAGGGGAGGAGGGCACGGGCGGGGATGCGAGAGACGGTTAGTTAGTAGTTTAGTAGTTGTTAATATTGTGAAAAAGTTAATATTGTGAATGTAAACTAATCAAACTATTAATAATCGATAGAGAAATTGTCAACGTTGCTTTGTATTTTAACTGATTACTGGTATTTTGGTAGTACCTAGGTACATATTTGTTGTGAAACTGAGTAATAACTTTGGTTATAGGTCTCCTGGCGTCGTTTGAAAAAGAAAACAGAGATGCCTTTTAAAATTGTGGAGGCAATAGAAAAAGGCAACACTGTATTGTCTTGCGTCCAACAACAATGGGAACGGGATGGAACTTTATACTGGCCCCGAAAACAACACTACAGGTTGCAACGAGATGAAACAAGCCAACCAGATGATAATTGACAACAGTTTAATTGTATTTTGAAAAGGCAGAACATTAAATCACTTTCAAATTGTACGGAACCCTCCAATAAATAGCTGGTTCCTGCTTTTTCAGAACTTGCTTCAGATGATAGCTTTTGCGTTACCGATTCTGCGTGTCTTTTATTTACAGTTCTTCTATAAGCTCCACTTCTTTTGAAACGTTTCCATTCTTGTAAATCCATTGTAATCAATGATAAATAATATTTGCAGTGTCTCAAACCGAGCGACATGTAAAACTGGTAAACAGCATATAGTATTAGCCTAGCGCTTTAAAAGATTATTTACTCTTACAGAATCTTCTAAGCGTCTTTATTAAGACTACATCGCCCTCATACTTATAATGATCTCAGCTAAATATATGCTAAAATCTGGGAATCTTACACAATGCTAGTATAAAACTAAATTGCTGCATATTTGTAATGATCTCAGACAAGTATATTATAAATTCTGAAAATCTTACACAATGCTTTTATAAGACTATAATTTTTGTAGGACTATTTAAACTTTGTCAATACACTTATGAGATTACATGTCTTGTAATTATCCTATAAAATAGTGTACTACTAAACTACAAGATTGTTATATTAGTGAATTTGCTCTAGAGAGTAAAAATGCTTGCGCAATGCTATTATAAGCAAAGATGTCTTAACAAAAGCCATTAAAAGAGCATTTTTAGTCTAATTTTACCTATTGTATTTTATTATAGGATTTCCTTGCTAGTTGGGTATAGCCTTACTCATCAATAATCAGGGATACATGCGTCACGCTTCTCCGGCTCTTCTCAACAATAACAAAGTAAACTGTTTATCATCAGTTTTCAACATAATCCACAACAAAACACATTCATGGTCAAGTTATTGACAGTATTTGCTGAAGAAATTAGGATCACCGATACACAATGCGTCAATTCCTATTCGGGCAATGTTTATTAGCACTACAAAACGACAGGGCGGTGTATATAAACTAATGCAAGTTGAAGGTGTCATCAAAAACAAATTTAACGGAAGACCGTGCATACAGAACCAGTTCTCGGGACCATTCCCTACATCGCGGAGAAGCGACTTTGAGGCCCAACCAGACCATGGCTTCCCAATTTGTGATTCTTCTCTCGCTTGCGCTGCTTGCATATACCATCGCCTCACCTGTCCCAGAGGCTACAGAAACTACGACAGAAGTAGAAGAAGAAGTGATACCGGTCTATGCAGTGATCGAGCTAGTACCAGCGGTGGTGTTAGTTGAAGAGACCACGACAGAGGTACCAACCGAGGCGGCGGCACCAGAGGAGGCGCATAAAGTGGAGAAGAGGTCTGTACGTGGAGACAACACGAACAATGACTTGTTGGCGCAATACGAGGGAAGTTTAGATGACACGGGACTATCGAGCCTAGCTGGACGCAGAATTAAGTTCCTGCCGACCTGGGCGGGTTAAACGGATAATAAGATAAGACAAATTTCCGTGTACACGTGCAATTTTCCTAATATTCAGTTTATATTCTAGAGTTAAACTCCTAACTGAACTATGATTTAAATCCTTATTGTCACAAATTTTCCCATAACAAAGTATATATAAATGAAATGATCTAAGCAATGGTTTGAATTTAGTTCTAGAATATCATGTTATATAAAATTATAGGTATAGAATAGAAGTGCCAATAATTTAAGATACTATTGAAAAATGTTTCCCTTTCGTAATTTGTAATCTACTTGTCAATAATTAAGAAAATTTTCGCCAAAAATATTTTGTACGCAATAAAGTACGTATTAAAGTTACTGAAGTAACCAATAAAGTATTAAAAATTATACGAAAGTTTCGTTTTATTATTTTTCATCAAACGAGCTACCGAACCTTAAACTGACATGCTGAATATGTAACCAAATTTCTTAACACATTTTAGGGAAAATTAAGTCTAAAAAATTCAGATAAAACGAGCAAATGTAAAGAAATTTTATTAAAAACTCAAAAAAATTGTTTCTTGCAATATTTTGATGTCAGATTCTAAATTCATATTTCAAACGAAATAGACACCATTTTCAGTTTCATTTTGTTCTAATCTTTCTTCATCATCATCATTCTTAGCATTTCTTTTGATGTACAGATCTTCAATTACTCTTATTATCTCGATACTATTAGAGTCAATAGAGGCTTCATTTAATATTTTGATCTCCTGAAGATCATACTCCGGGTTGTAATCAATATAATCATTACCTCCTCTCATTTCTCCTCCAGTCTTTAGCAACTCGGGGCTAAGAAACAAACCATTAAGAAAATGCCCACTTGATAGTTTAAAAATAAAAAACAGAATCAAGAGTAAAGAGAGATTAGCCATTTTTCACTTCTATTAAATGACTACGCTGTATGAAATATATCTAGCTTTTATAAGGAAGAACCTCGTTTAAAAGGTGATAATTTTTCGAAGAAAATACAATATACGCACACAGTTAGTAACAACTTATACAAATATTTAAGAGAATATATTATGATCTAGTCATAATGAAAGAGAAGACACGATTGTTTGTTTAGTGCTATAAATTCTTGGTTTTGAGTTGTTGCTCCAGTAACTGTTAAATTACGAGTATATTATAGTTGGCAATAAAGACCTTTGCATGTCCATCGAAAATAAACACAATTCTTATCAATACATTATAGGATGAGACATTGCTGTTTACAGTGCTTATCCAGCATAATGAAAATGGGAAAAAAAACATATAAAGTGAATGCTTCTTACCTAAATGCTTAGTAATCTGTCCCCGTCAAAACCTTCCAATCAATCGAAAATTCAATCGGAACTTCTATCCGAGCATATTGTATAATAATTTCTATCCACTATTGAATCGTAAAAATCACGTATTGATGTTTGCATGTCCGATATGTCTATGGGAAATGACATGTCACACATTTATTGATGTCAGATACTATCAGTTGCCTATCGAAGGTGGCACCTACACCCTTAGCTACCCTATGGACACTTAAACGGAAAATAACAGTCCATTAAAGCCTCCGTACGGAAGCGCTGTTTACCATGAACATGAAAATCGTGTTTATTGTTTTTTTAAGTATACGTGTGATTTTAGGCACGCATATTCAACTGCCGAACATGAACCCACCGCTGGTGCACATTCCCAAAGTGGGAAAAGAACACACGGCTCAAACGATTCTCTTCATAAAGGACAATTACAACGATATGCTCATAAATTCCCTTTTGAAATCCCTTTATACAAGTCAGGCGGTGTTATTGGTCAGCGGAGAATATGTCTCTACTTATGAAACCAACAGTTATTTACCAAATATAATTGTGGTAACCAGAAACTTAGAAACCGAAGCTTTGGGGACAGAACCATTCAATACTATTCTCTTTTCATTTTGGTCGTATGTTTATATCGTTGTTATAACGAGGGACGAAAAATACGCATGTGAAAATGGGACGTTACGTAAAGATACGTATAACGAAGTGAAAATTTATCTCAACAAACTGTGGCATGTTTATAAAATTGGTCGAGCTATGATGATGTTTCCTTACACTTGTCCAGAGCATTATATCATATACGATGACAAAGAAGAGTCCGTAGCTGGAGAATATTATAATAGAGGATTGAAACTGATAAGACCTAACAATGATAAAGACCTTTTAAAAGTCTTTGTTGAAAGTGGGAGACACCTCACAGTAGACTACCCAATTCGAGCCAATATCTTTTATAGATTCCCCACTTCCATCACAGAGTGCGATGTTATCGATAAATACACAAAAATCAGGCCCAATCGCTTTTCTCCGTTCTGTGGCTTGGACGGGATGATTATGGAGGATTTTTTCCAATACTACAAATACGACGTTTATTTATCGACGGAAGAGGGCTGCAATTTTTACGGTTACGTGGATACTAAAAATAATATAACAACGGGGAGTCTTGGTTGTATCGTAGACCATAAGATAGACATTTCATTCAACTCAAGGTTCCTATGGCAGTATACGACAGATAGCTATCATTTTTTGTATCATATAGCTGAGGACTCTCTATGCCCCGTAATGAAGAGGCCTCTTGGTATACCCTTGTGGCATTACGCGACCAATGCATACGATCCCGCACTAAGCGTGATAATTTTAACAGTTCTGACTTTTCTGGGTTTTGTTACATGGCTATTAGCGTGGATATCATCAAAATTTACTAATAAGAAGCCTGATAAAATGTATGCATACTTGTTGAACTCAGTATGTTCAGCATTATTTGGAATAATGGTGCGACATGATAGAAAATTTTTAATTTTGAAGGGGACTTCTCTCGTGTGTTCGGTCATTCTCCTAGCTCTCTATCAAGTAAGTGATACGCTAACTAGCTGTGTTTCATATACCTACCCATAAAATGTTGGTGTTATTATCCAATATTTACAACATGTAAATCTCTCATTGGCCGTAAGTTAGATTATTAGGTTAGAACTGTTTAGACATACATAAGGGCTGATGATTTTGTTTAAACAATAGAAAACCAGAAAATATTTGAAAAGACTTGTCAGTTATTTTTATTACAAATTGACTCAAGTGTTTCGGCGTGGTATATTTCTTTCAGTATTGTGTGTATATGTGTGATACTTTTTTTATATTTTCAGGGGCACATCAACTACCAGTTCACAACATACTCCCATTATGATCAAATTAAAACTATAAAGCAGCTATTTGATTCTGCAACTACTCTGATCACATCGCCGTCAATAATGTACATTTTGAAGCCAACTGTGACCCGAAATGCTGAGTTCATGCAACGCATTCGCGTTTTAAATATGTCAAATTATGAACATCTCGGTAAACAAAAATTATATGTATACTATGGTGCCCGCGGCTTCGCACGCGCTTTTCAAGTAGCCTATGTCCGTTCCCAGGATACCATTTACGTCCCTGCCAAATTTCATTAAGATCCGTTCAGCCGTTTAAGCGTAAAAAGGTAACAGATAGACAGACAGAGTTACTTTCTAATTTATAATATTAGTATAATCTAAGTATAAACGAATAGTTGGTACTAATATAACTCGAAATACTACTTAGTATTACCTGGTCAACTCTGATTATTGGCGTCAGTTCACGCTTTATAGAATTTTCATATTAGGTACCGCTGGGTAGGTACCACAGAAAGCCGATATTAATCGTAAAACCATGGTTTTACAACCACTTCGACTATAAATTATTATCTACGAGTTACTTTGCTGGTGAAAAATTTGCATAAAAGTGATAAACTGTTCCATTTCAGAAACTGTAATAAATGACCCGACATTAACCACAGTGTCGAGAGGAAACGACGTTATGATAGACGTTATGAGAAACCACGTCAACCAGACCATACCGAAAGTATATGTACTCGACGAGTGCTTTCAGAGCTTGTTACTGTCTTTCATCGCTAGTAGTGGTGAGTATATAGCACGGTCTACATGATACGCCATTGGAATGACTTCGAGTCGAGTAGAGTAAGACTACCAGACGACCATACCTAAAGTAAACGTTCCTACTCGACGCTTGATACAGTCTTTAATCGCTAATAGTGGTGAGTGTAAAGTACGGTCTACATGATACGCCCTAAGAATGACGTCGAGTCGAGTAGAGTACGACTACCAGACGACCATACCTAAAACTAGCGTGCTCATGTTTGGGAACTGAATCGAAATCTGCCCAATTCACGAACTGTCGAGTTGCAAATCTGCCGAATTACGAATCTGTCTAATCTAGAATCTGTCCTTCACAGAACAAAGGGATAAAAGTCGTCAAAATATATAGTGAGCGCAAGAAATACCCGTGAATACTATATTGTATAAAAGTATCCTTTGTACCTTATTGCAATAAAGTTGTAAATAAATTAGTAATCAGATGGCGCTTAAAAACATTAAAATAACTCACGTTTCCAGATTTCCTCTTCGTGGAAGAATCAACCAAGTTCATGATGCATCTCGTAGAATCCGGCCTTCCGAACCAGTACTACATTTGGACTCGACGCGCGTATAATTTAGCCAACCACTTTCCAAGCATAGGCCCCGAACCGAGGGAATTCCAGCCGATAGATTTGCTGACTGTGCGATCTTCCTTCATCTTTCTGCTGATCGGTTATTTTGTGTCTGGAATCGTTTTTACTGTTGAGAGAATTAAAGGTAGGAAGTTATAGAGCGTTCAGGAAAAATGTAGTTAATTAAATTGTAGTAAGTTAATTAGTGAAATATTCTTTTAAATCGGGTTGCAGTTCTAGAGATTTCCGATAAGAAAAAAACAAATAGAAGTCTACATTTATATACATGTACATATATATACTTACATTCTATTTTGTTTATCTATACCGTTTTTTCGAGCATTTGTTTCACATTCGCACAAAAAAAGCAAGACAAGATAGTCGACAAATTTTGTCGCGGCGCGCATTATAAGGTAGCTGCTAGTGCGCGCTTGGCGGGCCTTAGTGAGTCTACATCAAAATCGGAGTGCCAACATGACAAAATAAAACACTGTCGGCTGCCTACAATCACGGATATGTCGCACAAACCAGCCGGTCTGTGTCGCCGACTTTGATTGGTAGAGCTGTTCATATGTGATTTTAAATTAAAATTAAAAGTCATTCCAATAAAATTTTGAATATATTACTTCCAACTTAGATAAAATCTCACAACATCACCTAATACCATGATTAATCTCAAACCGAAGAAAATCTATTGTTGAGTCGGGCACATCATTTATTTACAATTTATATTTGATTTTCTTGGGTATATCGGAGCTTTCTGATATCCTGGATATTTCTGATGCTGTATATAATGTATATTCATCATTTATTTATCTGTCTATCGAAATAATTCATAATCTGCCCAGTTCAACGATATAAAACCACTAATATAAAACAACGATAAACATATATACGAAACCATCACAAAAATAATTACCTACTAAACAAATTTTAATAAACATATTGTCATTTCTTAAAATATCACAAGGTACATATGAACAGGCAAGGCAAGATTTTAAAGAGGCAAGACAATGGCTATGACAAAATAAACCTGCCAATTTTAATGAGAAAATACTTCGACTAGAATTGTGAATCCTATTTTGAAGGAAGGAAGGAAAATTAAGAATGTTTTTAAGAGTTTCTTTCTACCCGTCAATCAATAGCTAGTTTATCGCTATCCATTTAATATCATTCAATTACTATTGTATTTCAAGCCAGTCTTTAGTTTGAGCATAACATATACAACTTCGCAGTACCTACTAATTAAATATTTTAAACTAATACATAAAATGGACCCTTAATCGCGGATATAAATAGTTATTTATAGTTATTTTCTAGAAAGTATAAGAAACATGTTTTTTTTTACGACCACGGTGCAATATTTTTATTCGTTCCAAACAGCTCGATAGATAGCCAAGGCTTCGTATTTGCACCTAGTTGACAATGGTAATACCACAGGTTATTGCCATTGTCAAATCCTTAAAGTAAAAAAAATTACTTCTCGTATTCCGTGGTCAAATTAAAAGACCCAAGATCAAGCTCGCATGGACGAACGAAATTATCTATATAAACTAGAACCTTCTTAGATTATGGAGAAGTAATTCGGTCATCCATGCGAACATGGTCATTTTTCAAGTTTGTTTTCCTTTAATTTGAGATTGGCAATACGACATCAACGTCATCTACCAAAATACCTCTTATTTGGAACTAGATAATATTTTTAAGCAAATTGAAATTGGAAGATCTGTCATATTTCACGGGTGTATTATGAAATCAGCTGCAAGAAGATCAGCAACCGTGATATGTAACAATAATAAGAGGGTAGATTACTTCATTTTGACCCTATAGAATACTTGGTTTATAAACTAGACCTTACATCACGGAACGACTCTTTACATAAATGGTAGGTAACATAACTTGGGAACTTATTTAATTTCTTACATGGTAACAGCTAAGCAATAGTATATAAGATAGGGCAAAATTGACTTACACTTAATAGGGCCGTTTACTCAATGGTCTTAAAATTAAATGTAAAAATAGATTTACACCGATGTTATACATCAGTTACCTCGTCAAGGAAATCACGAATCTCATTCGATTTAAAATTTGATAACATTTATAAGAATACCACTAATTCTTCACTTACATTACTATATAAAATTTAGAATTTCTTGGCGGTTAAATAATTCTAATTTACATACATTTTCATCTCGGGTTTTCCATGGCTCATAAAAACTTATTTATAAATAAATACAATTCAATTATATATCGATACCTCAAAACTTCTGGGCTTTAAAGAAATAGGCTTCAATTAAGGAAAGGAATAAAAACAACCCAACCCATAGTAAAATCTAAAAAAACATAGACTACAATACTTGAGCGACCCATAAACTGGTACAAACTAGGTAGGTACTTAAAGCATCGGTCAAACCTGTGCGGCAAACACGCGGGACGCGAAATGGGAACGTCAGCCGCTTGGCGGACACTGCAATAGCGACCTACGCGACCGCGGTGCGGAAACTTATTAATGGAAAAGTTTCGCGTTGTTGACGCTCCGGCTTCGCGTCCCGCATCCTCCGAAGCTTTACCCTACGAACAATTGGAGCAAGTTTGACTGCACTCCAAAGGGTCGAATATCATCTGCTCACAGACCACGCGACAGCCAGTGAGAGCAGAGATAGAACCCACTGCTATGTGGACATCTTTTTATTAACATCAGGAAGCTTGTAGGTACACTTTGAACCGCTCGAATCCGCAATAGAAGCAAGTTTTGGAGAGTTCGGTTTACTATACCACCCACACATACGTTTGACGGCGTCCTTCCATTGGTTGAGTGTGTGTTCGTATGATTTGCGTATGTTTGCCCGCGGGTGGAATACTGCTCCAATTTGCCGTAAAGATTTGAGCTCTTCTTTTGTGTTCCAAAAGCCTGTGGATTGATTTAAAAGTTAATGGCGCCCGCAAAACGATTATTAAATAAAAAGTGTTACAAATGCAAAAGTTATTTCGTCACTGTTATTAAGTGCGCAGGAATGACCCATTTTGCTCGAACTTATCTGAGAACCCTTCGTCTCTCGAACAAATTTGATGAAATAGTTATTTTTCAACAAGTGGGCAAAAGGATTCCTTTCGGAATTTATGACAATCACTTAACAAGGCATCAACTACGAGTATATGAGTGAAATCTAAGTTATTCTAGAATTCCACCAAATTCCAACTAGCAATAGGACACAAAAAATTTAAGAGCATGGGGCTTTTGAGATTTAATCCAACAGTGTAGTTTAAATTACTCGTTGAGTAAATCTTCATCATCATCATCAGCCTATATTAGTCCACAGCTGGACATAGGCCTCCCCTAATGAGCGCCATACAGTAAATCTTACCTAAGTGCAATCCTACGATATGAGCGACTCCCTGTGAAGACATCTCGACGTGGACCGGCCTCTCAACCCGTAGATCAGTCAAATCGGCCACGAGTTGAGCTATGAAGTCATTGTTTGAAACACCTCCGTCTAATCTGTAAATGATAGGGTATACACAGATTTTTTAAAAGTGTCTCAATTAGAGTCTATAGTGCGAATGAACGACACAAAGTTTTTTTTATTCAAATTATTAAGTACCAAAAAATGCGTTTAAAATTTACTTTTTCAAATTGCGCGCTTCACTTGACAAAAACGCTGGACGCAGTGGACGTCATATGGTCTCGCCTCGCCTCTGTGGTTTTGATGTCAGTTGGTTGTGTGGTACATAAACAAAAGCGCTGATATTGCTGATGGCAGTTGATACCTACTTTTTGGTTTGTCTATGACAAAATACCGTTGCGCCTTCTATTTCATGGGTCCTATGTCCACCAATGGACATCTTTCGGTTGAGACAACATAGACTTATAATAAAAAGAAAATTCTTTACGGCACATATAAATCAAATAGAAAAAAATTATAACAACACAAAGGCCCGGGGCTTGATCAGTCATAGATTGCCTCGGCATTAAGCCCACCCTTTGTACCTTAGTGCATTAAAGTTTTAAATAAATAAATAAAAATAGATCTATGCTTAAGTATGTCATAGAAAATCGTTACTCAAGCATAGATCGATGACTGAGCAAGCTTTCATAATACGGGCCTAAGTCACTAAGATCTAATTGTATCTAATTGACTGGCTATAAATACTGAATAACAACCTAAAAACTAAGTGACAATTGGCTTACCTAATACTGTTAAAAGTGTAGTCAGTTTCAGCTAGTACGCACTGATACAGCTCCGTGGTCCGGAAAGCCAGTGATTCTAGCACCGCCCTTACGAGGTGCGCTTTAGTTGTGGATGGTTTCATACCGATGAAGCCGGAGGCGGCCGTGCCGTCGTTGTACGGTGGCTGTCGAAAAAGGAGAATAAAATATAAAAATATGGATCGGAAGAAAATGTATCCAAAATGTATACGGCTGACAAAAAAATATAGAAGAAAATTTAGAAGAATTACAAGTTAACTGTATCTCGACTGAAAGTGAGTTGCACTTTTGTCTTGCACTCTTTCTTTATTAATTATCTTATTCTATTATTTATTAAAAGACTGTTATGTTTTAGGGTTCATGTATGTTTGTGTATATTTCTTTATTCCACCTTTCATCATCCAGAGTACCTACCACTAGGTACATTTGAATTTTAAGTTATGCAGTCTTGTTTTTAGGGTTCTAAACCGCAAAAGGAAAAAAACCCTTAAATGATCACTTTGTTATCTTTCTGTCCGTCTGTCACACTCTCTTTTCTAAGGAACGCGTAGAGGTATCGAGTTGAGATTAACATCAAATACTCAAGTCCGTAAGCTCTTGAAGCCGTGATATAAATCAAACTTTTAAGTCAACGCAATCAAAAATTAAAGCCGTATACTTATGCCCAATTTTTTTTAATTTCCTGGGAATTCGCATGCACACAAAACTTATGTTCCTAGTTCCCGTTGGCCTCTGGCCTGGAATCATAAAATTTGGCAAGAACCAAGTTTTTACTGTTTAACCGTAAATTTACACTAATAAAAATTTCAACGTCATCATCAGCCTATAAGTCCACAGCTGGACATAGGCCTCCCCTAATGAGCGCCATAGCGCCCTGCCAGGAGTCTTTCGCAAATCGTCATCCCACCTGGTCGAAGGGCGTCCTACACTACGTTACCAAGTCAAGTGTGTGTACAGGGTTTTCAACATAGTTTTTTTTATAGTTAAACTTACCCCCAATCCACTAAAAGCTGGTATGAAGAAAACGCCGTCCGTATCTTGTACTGAGTTAGCAATCTCGGCGGTATCCTCAGGATTGTCAAAAAGCCCTGAAAAATTAAGAAACAGCTATGAGTCTTCTACTTGTATTTGGAAGGGCGAAAATACCTATGCAAAGATGTTACGAAAAAATTGCCTCACATCAGCGCTTTACTAGGCGCAACTAAAACTAGGCTGATAATAAAGCATAATAAAGCCAGCCAAGTGTGTATACAGGGTTTCATAGTTGTTCGTTTCATAATCTTACACAAACGTGTTTTACAATCTAAGTCATTTTCTTCCCCACTTTAAGCAAGTCTAAAGGTTTTCTTTTTTTTTGTTATAGTGGGTCGGAAATCGAAAATTGGGAACTTGTTTCATTTCTTAAGTATAAAGGACTCAATTATTATTTCTTTGTTTAGGATTTTTATTTACCAGTCTATAATTTCTTACATGTTTTTCCTATCACGCGGGCCACACGCACGCGCAACGCGGATTGGCTGGAGCAAAATAAATAAAGGTATCTGGTTTGGAATGGAAGGAACGTGAACAGACTATTAGCACAAGGGTATATAGAAAAGCCATTGAGTTATCATCATCATCAGCCTATATTAGTCCACAGCTGGACATAGGCCTCCCCTAATGAGCGCCATAGCGCCCTGTCTTCAGCTTGCCGCATCCAGCATCTGCCAGCAGTCTTTCGCAAATCGTCATCCCACCTGGTCGGAAGGAATTGGGTGTATATTTTCTAAATAAATTAAACTTTTGAATAACTAAACTATGTCGGAAGGGGTTTATTATAGAGTTTTCTTTCTCCGTATATTATTATTTTCACCTGAAGTTGGGCTGACATCAGTGTTGAAATACGAAAGTTTGGGAGCTTGTATTTTTCATATGTATACTTTTTTATGGTTTTTGGTGTATACAAACATAGATAATGACGTGGTAAATTGATACCCTTAGTTTTGGATGGTCAACATCAAACCACGAGTCGTTACCCTTCCATGTTTGTATGCTAAGATGCGACTCGTGTAACCGATATTTCTCAAGCAAAACTTTTCAAATTACATAAGTCTGACCTTCACCTCTGTTTAAATTAACTACCATATAATATTCATAAAGTAATTTACATACTAAACAGGTACAAACTAAGGGCAATAAAGGTCGGTGCTTGTTATTGCAAATGGAAGTTTGAAATTAAATCGAAAATATTGTAATTGTGGATGTCGTAAGAGTCGACTTAGGTAATATACTAGAGGAAAGGCAACAGCTTTTTTTGTGTTTTTAACTCCTCTACTGCAATTACCAATACACCTGGCAAGCGCTAGATTACGGCTTTCTATGTTAACGCATCCACTGCTCAGCCTTTGCGCCACAACACGGGCAGTGCGTGGATGTGTGCGTCATGTGCCATGAAAGTGTTAATTAGGTAATTTTTAATTTTTCGGTGTTTATAATTTGATAGCCAATGAATTTTTTCACACAATAACATGGCCACAAAAGTCAGGCATATTGTTAGCCCTTGCTCTTTTTAGGCCCCATCGTCATTGGTCTTAGTTAAGCCCTGAGCATTTTTTAGGTGCAAGACATAAAATTAAATCTATTGCGTCACATGCTCATATGGGCAGGTTTATTTTACATTGAACTTTATTCTAACAAATAATGTTATTTTGTTATTTTAGTTTGCGTCGTTTAAGGCATCGTGATGTTGGAAGTAAAACGTACTGCAGATTGGCAGCTTCGAAAAGTTATCCAAACTTTAGGCTAACTAACTTCATGCTAATCTGGCGATTTGTCTAGGGTACAATACTCGTGAATCGCGCGCCGCGGATTTTGATTTTTTACCAATTAATCAAAAACTAAAGCGCTCATTAGGGGAGGCCTATGTTCAGCAGTGGACTAATATAGGCTGATGATGATGATGATGAAACAAATATAGGTACCAATCAGAAACACGGATTACAGATAGACATCGAATGTTTTAACTATTTTGAAATTCACTATTCCACTCTTTTACGATTGACGCGGTTTTCTCTATTCGCTGATAAATTCTGACTGAATGAATGACTATTCCTTGTTTTCTCGAGTCTTACGAAAAGTCATCACTAAATTTGAAATCGTCATAATTGCGTCTGGCCTGCGTGATAGGAAAAACATGTCATATAAATGAAATTTGGGTGCGCTTCAGTCAAACCATCCATTCTAAGAACAAATGTTATAATTATCTGGGAAATACTTATAATCTCACCTAAATTCTGCGCCCACTTGATAATCGACGCAGTATCATTATTAGCACCTTCAGCAGAATACACTAGCTCATGCCCCAGTCTCCACCCGACCACGGGGTAGAGTCCTGAAACGCTCGCGTGCGGAAATGTCCCAGTGTTTATATTGATAAAAGTTCCTGTGCCCATGGTTAGTTTCACATCGCCGACGTCGAAGCAGCAAGAGCCCCACATTGACGCAGTCTGGTCTGCCATCTGGAAGTTTACAAATGAGTGAGTCAAGAGGGCGCAATACGCGCCATTTTGGGAAAAGATAGACATAGGATTTCGCGTCCATAGGAATGGGAGAGAGCATGCGTTTCTGGAACGGCGATAGCGCAAAAATCAAGTTTAAACTTATTTGCAAGAAAACTACGCAACTTATGAAGAAACTGGTTCAAGGAATCAAAAAATTTGTAATAAAATAACCTACAAGTCGAAAAATAACTCATTTTAATAGACCGCAGGACTCCTGAGATCTCTACTCCCGTAACCTACTGCGTCGCAGGCGGGCCTTCATGGCAGGGCAATAGTTCGCAGAAACGATGGTCGGTGGTGAACACCACAGAAATCTAAATAATAACCTCGCGGGAAACTATCGGATGCGAGTAGCGCAGGACGGTCATTGAGGCGATTTGGATAGGCCTATGAAAATAAAAAATGCTGGACAATTCACAAGGCCATCATCTAGCCCCAAGCTAAGCAGAGCTTGTGTTATGGGTACTAGATGACTGATATACATATAGGATCACTTTGTTGTCTGTCAACCCTCTTTTCTCAGGAACGCGTGGAGGTTACGAGTTGATATTGACATTAAATAGGTACCTACTAAATTCCGTAACCCCTTGGTAGCCGTGCTATAAATCAAATTTTCAGCTAACGCAATCAAACGCTAAGCCTATATTATTATTTTTATTTCCAACGGAATCACATGCACACAAAACGTATAAGGCACTTCCCGTTGACCTAAAACATGAAATTTGGCAAGTAGAATGTGTTATAGCACAAGTAAAGGGAAAAATCCGAAAACCGTACAAAGTGAGATACAAAAATATTTTTGTATCTCGCTACGGACCAAAACCTATTGAGTTCTACCTACCTACTTCCCGTTCACCTAGAATCAAGATATGCGGCAAGAAACAAGGTTTCATAATCATACGGAACCCTCGTTACGCAAGTCCGACTCGCACTTGATGTTTTAATTTTTTATACATAGAAAATACCCAGTACCTGTTGACGTCATAAGATTTAGGTAGATAGAATTCATCAACGGAATTTTCGAGAAAGGCATACCTATTATGTGTAGCTGTGGGCGTTTAGATAGGCAAAGAACGGTATCAATTGTTGCAACATGTGATTAAATGAAATAGACACATTTGCTCAGCAGTGAGACACACAACGCTAATTATTATTTACGATTGTGTTCTAATCGCGTTTTATGTACCTAAGCACACAATAGAACAAAAACCCATTTGGACACGGTATTTATTAGAATTTAATTTAAAATGGTAATGTTAAATTATTACAGAAGAAAACGTATATACAATTGTCTATAATATCTTATAGTATATTTTTTAACAAGGGACCAAACCTCTTCATTATAGTCTAGGTTTATACTCGCGACTTCGCGAGCGTAGCGAGGGAGGATGACACGACAGAGTTTTATTGGGTGGTTTTGTCCCGCGTGAAAAACAATAGTTTTCACTTCGAGTGTCAGAAAATAGAACAGTCAAAACTTACCTTCAGTAAATATTCCACACCGATTTCACTTCTCTACTTCACGAATTTGTCGTTCATAGAAAACCATATTTCATGCGCAACAGATAAATAGAATCAAATTGGTTTTTTTTTCATTCTGTCCCATTTGCATATTATTTAATTAATTTTCGCTTGATGGCATTATACCAATCAAGTTCATCTTCAGTTAAATTTGTAGTAAATAAATATTCCAGCGATTTCGTGCTGATTGATACCAACTTTTTTGCGCGCAACGCAAAGTTGCTACATACCTGCGAATTCTACCATGGAGGAATAATCACCATACAATACATCCAACAATGACCACAAAGGCGCTTTCAGTTCCATTTTCAAAAATAAATTCAAATGAAATTATGTTCTTTGTAAATGGAACACCAAAAAGTCGAGTCTTTATGCAAGAGGACGAATGTCTTGTACTGGCTGATGATTTCTTTTTTTCGATTTAAATTATTTAGTTACCCAACTTCGTATAGGAATAGGGCGACCCAAAGTCTCGGGTAAAGTGTTCACCAGTGCTAAACTACACTAGGTAACGCTGAAGTGGGAACATTCAGTAGGGTTGTACCCCAGCCAGCCCATTGTAAAGTTAAATTATTTACTTACACAACTTCGTATAGGAATAGCGTGACCCCAAATCTCAGGTAAAGTCTCCGTAAAGTGTTCACCAGCGGTGTCCACGACAGTAGGTAACGCTGAAGTGGGTATATTCAGTAGGGTTGTACCCCACCCAGCCCATTGCATAGTGAAGGGGTCGTAGAAACCCGTAGCCGATGCTGACGATACGTCTGTCATGTGAATTTTACCACCTGTTGAAGAAGTCAAGTATTATTTGGGGCTGCGTGGATTGTCCAGCATTATTTATTTTTAACATCAGATAACGGTGTTGGAATTTAAATGCCGTGTAAGATGATAAGGAAAATAAAAGAATTAAAAGAAATAATGCTGGATAATCTACACAGTATCATCTAGCGACAAAGTAAGCAGAGCTTTTATCAGTATGGCTACTACATAACTGATATACCTACCAGACAATAAACATCGTCATCATCATACGCAACCGAACTTCAACCACTGCTGGGTATAGGCCTCCAGCTCTTGAGATATACCTATGTGTACCTACTATACCTCCTTTTTGTATTGAGCATCAAAAGTTTAGGATTCTAGTTAGTAAGTTTATGGAAGTCGAAACACGATTGACTAAACTTGACTCTATACAAAAAACGCAAAATTTCCTTTAAATCTTCATTTTTACTAAGGATAAAGCAGTTTTATTTTCTAGTTATTTAACATATCTATTTTAATGAAATTTCATCTACCTGTTCCCTAATCAATACTTTAGATGATAAAACTATTATTTTGTTGCGAAAGAGTATTATTTTAGAGCCAACTAATTAACTAATTTATAAATAAAACCCAGTGAAATTGCGGGCGAACCGGCCATTTCACGGCTCCTGCCATCCTTTCTCGCCTTCCGGCGTTCGTTCGGCCTTGTCTCGAAAAAGCGAAGCGAGCCCATTTCGTCTTAAACTGATCAGATGTCTGACTATTCTGTACGAATGACCATGGGTCATTTATTCAGAATATGTTTACATAAGGATCATTGATGCTTATTGAAACGATGACACTACCGAAACTTAAAAAAAAAACTGTGTGAAAGGGTACCTCATTGATTTGATTATCTACTCGATATTTAATATACTAAATTGCGTAGATATAAAAATATTTATAACGCCGACCGTCGATCACTCAGTAAAACGCAATATAATACAATAAGATATCATAGAATTTATGAAGGTAAGTATAAACATAATAAATCAGGCACTGGTACGCAGCAATTAGGTAGATAGGCATAATAAACAAATCTTAATAATTTGAATGATACTCATAAAATAAAAATAATAAAATAGCGTTAGAAGTTTTGCATGTTATTATGCCTCGGTTTTTAGGGTTCCGTATCCAAAGGGACTAAGGCCCGTATTATGAAAGCTTGCTTAGTCGTTGATCTAAGCTTGAGTAACGCTTTTCAATGGAATAAATGTCAATCAAGCTTAGATCTACTAACAACCGGTTTTTCATCCGCTTAATAGTTTATACTTTTTTTAACAAAAAGTTTAAACTATTGTCAAATTCTAACAAGCGGATAAAAAACCGGCTGTAAGCCTCCCAAAGATTTAATTAATCTTTGAAGTCTCCGCTGCGTGCTAGCTGTCTGACCGACCATCTGTCAGTGAGCTGTATGTATGTATCTCACGAACTGTCTTTTAAAGACGGTTCATAATTTGACAGTGTGTTGCCACTGTACAAATAAGGAAACCCCATCCACACAAACAAAATCGTGATTTTTGACTACTTTTGCTGGACCATAACCATCGCTGTATCTCTTATCTTAATAGGTAGATACTTGAAATCACAGATTGAGTATTTCTATAGTCTTCTTTATAACAACTAATAAAAATAAAAACACAAATAAAATAAATAGAGTGGAGTGTCACGAATCACCACACAAAAATTAGGTTTAATTGGCGTTTTTTGCTAGATTTAACAAAAGTACATTGTTGTGATGAATCTTCTACGATGACACGTAACGTAACACAACCCTTCGTGTACAAAAAACCGACTCACACTTAGCTGGTTATATTTATTCTGTTACAAATAAGTTCCCGTGAGATCAACTATTTCCTACAGAGGACCTACAATTCGCAATGACGAGCGCTAGTTCACAATACTTTAGCAGGATATTGCAATCAAGGCACAATTTTGCTGTTGAATACCGTATAACCGGCATCGAATAAAGCAATAGAGTTGAACACGCGAGTTACGTAGGAACAACTCAACTCATATCCATACTAAAAATAATAATTTGACTCATTACGGATGTAAGCGGGTTAACTACGAACCTTATTTGTGTTGGAAGAACACCACCAGCGTGCGCCTAGAACCGCACTCACCCTGAAGAAGTCCCTCGTTAAGGGATGAAACGTTGGTGTTCTTCCAACACAAATAAGGTTCGAAGTTAACCCGCTTACATCCGTAATGAATTCGTCAAACTACGATAGTTTTTATAGTAAAATAATTTGACTGTTTTGAAAAACCCGACTTCTAGTCCATTAGTTTTAAACGGTTTTTTAAGTTTTGCGGAATAAATATTAATCACTCGGGAATATAACTTTTATGGGACTACCTCGGGTGGGATCAACCTCTATACGTACCTACTACTAAATATCATCCAAATTGGTTCATAAAAGACGGAGAAATCGTCGGACATATGTACATAAAATAAAAACGTCAAATGCGAGTCGGACTCGCGCAACGAGGGTTCCGTAACTAAACATTACATTAATTATATGAGTAATAGACCTAATTTCTTGGCAAATATCATGATTCTAGGTCAACGGGAAGTACCCTAGTATAGGTTTTGTGTGCATGATTCCCTTGAAAATTCAAAAAAAAATTGACATAAACGGCTGTAACTTTTGATTGCGTTGACTTAGAGGTTTCATTTGTATCGAGGCTCCAAGAGGTTACGAACCTGAGTATATGATGTGAATTTCAACTCGATACCTCCACGCGTTTCTGAGAAAAGTGGGTTGACAGACGGACAGACGGACAACAAAGGGTTCCTTTTTTTCTTTTGAGCTACGGAACCCTAAAAACGTACAAACAGCTGAACATAGAACCTCTGCCTTTTTTCAAAGTCGGTTCAAAAGTGATGATATTCTGCCTTACCATTTTACGACTTAACCGCTAAACGGATTAGTATACATTTTGGCAAGGAGATCTAAGGAAAGAAGATGGTATCCAGGAAAAGCGTTTTATAGGGAATTTATACAGAAAAGGAGGAGGCCTGCGTCCAGAAGTGGACCATGTAGGTATAGGCTGTAGACGTATGATGATACGGAAATTGACGCCATGTTTCTGTGCCAGAGACGATGAAGACCATAAAGTAACTTATATCTCACTATATAAGGTACTTTATGGTCTTCATAACTAAGTATAACTAATATTGTACATTACATTCTACATATTATACCAAATTGCTGGTATAACCAAGGTCTTAAAGTCAATTACCTGTGAACTTGTATAACAGCCAGGTATCCAAGGTTCCGAACATAGCGTCGTTGTTTTGTACGGCGCTCTTCAATGCCGGCACGTTTTGTAGAACCCAACTCAGTCGCAAGGACGTCTGGGGATCGAAACTCGACCTTAATACACAGATTAGAAAATAACATTTTCGTTAATGCTTGTTTTAATGGTTTTAAGTTTTTTTAACTGGTTAGTGTGTCAAGTACTAGGTACTAGCGATCATGGCGGCGGAACAAATATAAACAAATGATTGCCATGTATGTAAACAATTATTTAGTCAAAAATTGATACCTAAAGGTATTTTAAAAGACCATTGATAAGATGTTTAAAATGTTAACATTTTCATCAAGTAATAAATATGTGAATTGAAAATAATGTTTGGTAAAACAGTGCTCTACTAAATAATACATTTAAAATACGACCTCTGTGGCGTGGCGGGTGAAGGTCCGCCTGCGACGCAGGAGGTTGCGGGTTCGATTCCCGCCCTGGGACAAATGTTTGTACAATATTCGTTCCAGGTGTTCTGGGAATTATTTCTATGTATAATAAAAAAACTATCTATGTAATGTATTAAGCTCTGCTTAGCTTGGGGCTAGATGCTGTGTGAATAGGCTATTTGACTACATTAAAAATAAATTCCAAATTGTTTTCATACTAGTCAGTGACAACGTAACAAAGCGTAATCAGGTGATTGTTATTAAAATATGCCTTTTTTTATGTAAAAAAAATGGGATTAAAATTACACATTTTTTTATACATGATCACGTGACCGAAAACGCTATGTGTTTGGTTGGACCGCAAGTGACGTCACACCTCTACAGATTACAGTGTCAATGAGTTCTTCTTGTTAGGTGTGGTGTGGCGGAATGACGTCATAGCTTAGAACACGGTAGCTATGACAGAGATTATCGTTTTGGCGCGGCATTATTTTATTTAAACTTTAAAATTTGTTTTCATAACTAATACGACTCGCCTTGAAGAAATATTAATTACACTTTGCATTATTTTTATCAGACAATACGTTAGAATTATTTCCCAGTAGTAGTCAAGTAGCCTATTGTCCAGCATTATTTATTTATTGTATTATGTTTCATCTAGTACCCATAACACAAGCTCTGCTAGCTAGCTTGGGGCTAGATGATGCTGTATGGATTGTCCAGCATTACTAATTATTATTATTTTAATACATTTATCAAAAAAAGTATTGTATGTGCGCTGGTAAGTTTGAATATTTGCATACAAAACACATGTCAGAGGTCTTCAGGTCTTTGAAGTTTAATACTTGGTGTTTTTATAATGTTGTAATTAAAACAAGTTATCAACCAAACTGCACATAACAGCAAAGCAAGATCAAGACATGTACCTTCCAAAAAAAAAGGAAGGGCATGCCATGAGTGGGACAAAGATATAATAATGGCTCTTTGGTTAACTGAACCTGCTCTAAACTCATCCCAAGGGATGAGTTGACTAAATAATTAATAATCAGGAAACCAAATTACTAAGGGATTTCAATAATAAAGTTCCTAAAGATGCTAGGTACTAAAGATCTCACCTGTGTGTTCATGAATTTGAAAACACTGCCTGCTTGGAACCTTTTACTCCTCGACAATAAGTAAAGGACATAGGAGCTTACTCTTATTACCTGCAAAATTTACATGCAATATTAGATTATTTAACTACTAGAGAATACATTTTGCTCCGGGACTGACACTACAGACCAATTTAAACTTTACTTTCAATGGTAAAGGTTTACTATGGCTTGTTACCTATTTTCAAGAATGATATGGGAAAGGTTAAATGGAGAGACTAAGATAACACAAGTCTCCAAGTATTTTTGTGATGCTAAATAACTGCAGATAGACAACATAAAGGCACATTTGGTTATGTACATGTTTCCGACTGAATTTTAAAACTACATAAAGTCATGAGATTATCTCCGCTATCATGTAGGCCTAGAAAATATAAATAAGCATATAGCTCAGCTAATATTATTTCAAAGGAAATACAAAAGCACGTAGTTTACAAACCCTCCAAGTAAATGACCTATTCCACTGTTTGACAAGTTTATCAGCCCTCATGTCTTTCCAAGTAACAAATCGATGGAATGGCTTGCCACTTTCTCGGGACCATGTGAGAAATGTGCCTCTCTGAGTTGATATACCCATTGCAGTGATCTGACCAGCTGACAGGTTGGCATCTGTTGAAGAATATGAATAATAAACAAGTATAGGTAGATGTTTTTTTAATTAGAATATGCTATGTTACCACAAAACTACTTATTTATATCAAGCTAATAATTATAGTACCAGTGCGATACCATTATTTTGTTGCATTTCTATTTTAAGAAACAATGACTTACTTTGTAGAGACTTTTGAACAACTGAAACAATAGATGCCCATAGCTCTTCAGGGTCGATTTCCACAAATCCAGCAGTGGGATAGTGAAGTTTCACCTAAAAGCATTTGATTATGTACCTATTGTTTTGGAAAACAATAAATTGCAGGTAAAACAGGTTTTTTTTAAAGAAGGTAAACTTTAATCTTAAACTTGTTCCCAAATTTACCTGATCAGCTGCTGTCCCAACCGTTTCCACCCTAGAATTATAAACGTAGGACCGAATAGTTGATGTGCCAATGTCTAGGGATAATATGTATTTTTCGTCCATACTTCTTTCTATTTAGATTGAATGAATGCTAAGACATTCAACGGAACCACTAATTTGTAAGCGAACAGTATCTACCACAGAAAACTATTACTCCTAGCGTATCTATCTACCGCACGGCACGAGAGGAATTGTTTGTGATAAATTCAAAACCAGTCGATCCGAAGTAGTATTAGTGCTGCCAACTCTATCATCAGTTCAGTTTCTATAGCTATAATAGATCTCGTGCAGAAAGTTGCCAGATCACCATATTTTATTAGCTAAAAGCTGCCAAACTTCAAAATGTTATCTACAAATTAATTTATTGAACATTAAAGACGAAACATGACTGGAAATGAAATTAATCTTATCCTAAACAGTTATACTCTAGAAAATTGTATGTAAAATCAAATAATTATATCACTTTTTTTTATTAAAATTCAACAAATCTAATCATAATACAAAAATACAGCAAAATAATAATACTCTTATGTAAAAATAGACACATTATGGTCACACTATAGGATAAAAATCGTTAACCTACATACATTTAAACTACAATGTGTATGTATTGAAGAGTTACTTACTTTACGTTTGTAATAATATTTACAGGTAGCTAAGTAATATTATTAGAATACATATAGGAAGCGCGTAACTTGGGTCTGCATCTGGACTGTAATCTCCGCTAAGAGAAACATGTAGCTAATACGGTAGCAAACTGTTTTTACAGATTGAAAGTCCTCTACAGAATGAGATCTCTTATCCGTGTGGATTTGCGTATTTGTATAGTGGAGTCACTTATATTATCAAAATTGAATTACTCAGATACAGTAATTGGCCCTAGGCTGTTTGCTAGAACGCAGAAACTGATTCAGCAGGTCCAAAACGCTTGTGCTCGTTTTTGCTTTGATATTCCATCGAGAGGTCATGTTACACCGTTTTTAAATGAATATGGCATTTTTAAAATGAAACATCGTAGAAAACTACATTTAGTGTGTTTACTTTTTGGAGTTATCAAACACCAAATGCCTTCATATCTCCACGAGAAACTGTCTTGGATAGGCAGTTCCAGATCGTGCGGACCCCGACAGACTGCGAAGCAGCTCTCTATGCAGCGTCATAGCTCGGCTTCCTGGCAGTTTTAGTTTCGTTCTAGTTCAGTTTAGTTTAGTTCCAGGCAGTTTTAGATACGCTGCATCGCAGTGTTGGAATAATATTCCCCCTCCAATAGGGAACCTGCACAGTTTTTATGGGTTTAAACTAAAACTACGCAAATTTATTTTTGATGGTCAGAAGAGACAGGAGAGTCATAAAAACGATACAAGTATTATATAATGATATTAAGTACTACATATGTATGATAACAGTTATTCTGTGTGATGCATTTAATTTTATTAAATATTTGTGAGCATTTGGCATTTCACAAATGGGCCATTCAGAAACTGCATTACCGAGTCGACTTGGAAACACAGATGTAATACACGCGAAATTCAAATATTTTACCTAGCAACATTTTTTGATTGACGTTTTTTTTGCTTGCTTGCTTGATTGAGTTGATTTGACAGCAGCAAGCAGCGGTGCCAGAACGTCCCAAAAGGGACGATTTTCGTCCTTTTAGACGCCGCATCGTCCCTTCGATGTCCGTTCTCAAATTCCGTCCCTTTTCCGTCCCTTTTCAAATAGCCAGCCACAATAACTTTTTAAAAAATAAGGCGTGAAACGAAACGGACGTCGACGCGTGAATGCGACAACTTCTGACCGCTGCATGTAAGTGTATTTATTTCCTTTTGGCTTCGATCAAAAATAAGTGTTCGCGGCCTCCCCCGTAGATACCTAGAGCCTTACAAAAATGTCACTCAAAATTGTCTTCGTTTTGTTTTGACGCAGACAGTTTGCGCAGAGCCTGACAAGTTTTTTCCATACGGAACAAGAGATTGGTGGAGTCGAATTCATTTTATTTTATTTTGTAAGTAGGTAGGTACCTACCTGAGAATTATATACCTACCTACTCAGTTTATTTTCTATAAGGATTAATTAACAGAATTCAGGTAAAGATAACGAATCATTTATTGATGAAACTATAAATTGGTGTCTCAACAGTAGGTATTCATACAAAAGGGTCATTTCAGACATACTTAGAATAATTTAAACTTAAAATACAATTTCAGGCAGGCACTCTAGATTAAAAAGAACTGGTTCCTGTCTGCGGCTTTGCACGAGTTTTTTTTACGGGACAAAAAGTAAACGTTTTATAAATTCATACTTCTGGTAGGTAGGTAAGTACCTAGTCTTTCTTTTATTAGAGAGTCTACGCAAATGAAATTTTAGGGCGGGCCAACTAGTTATTTTAAAAATCAACTAGTAATATTAAACTTATTTTTATGAAAAATATATTAATACATACTATAAACGATTTTTTTTTAGAATATTTCTTGTAAAAAAAAAATTCGTTTATAGTATGTATTAATATATTTTTTTGCCTCTCCATTTATCAATTTAGAACAAAATTAATATTTTAACATAGGCAAACCAAACAACAATATTTTATGCTGATTTCACAAGTATATGACTCACATCTCAATATACGGGTGAAAAATATATTTAAACTTACTGAAAATAAGAAATTCCATCCTATTTCAGCACTTTGGACGAGTGATTCTTGCATTTTTTGTACGAGCACTTACCCATGCTTTTCGTCAGAACGCTAAAATGACACTAGTTGAAAAGCTTCCCTAACATGTCAAAATGGTTCTCCTTTGCTACTGAAGGTTTTGGGGTGCGCGTTGTGAATCTAAGGGGGGCCAGCAAAGCCGGAAATTTTTGATCGAAGCCTTTTGGGTATATTTTTTCATTAAAATCATAATTAATTAATATTTTCTTCAGCCGTCCTATTTGTTCAAAAATCGTCCTTTTTCCGACAGCGGATCGTCCGAAACTCGGTGAAGGCACTGGCAACACTGGCAGCAAGACAAGCGCGTTTTATTTCTCGGAGCGATGAAAATTGTGATGTAAAAGAGAAAAATAAATGTAAACTGCCCATCATGGCGAATCCAAGGAAATTCAGTGAGAAAATTGCCCTCCACAATCAAAAACAGGCAGAAGAAACAGCGGCATTTGAGAAAATAATGCGCGAAGTTTCCGACGCAACCAATAAGGTAGGTCTTGTCGCCTATTTACTCAGGCAATCGCTTCCTGGCCGTCAAATGTGCCCGCCGACGTAAACAATAATCATTACTAAACACGTATTGCGACTCAATAAGTGTTAATATTCAAACAAATCAACAAAATACTTGTACTTATCTTTACTCATGTGTATAGTGTTGAACTGTGATCAAATGTGTTTCGGTCTGCAAGGATTCTAAACAATAGCCAGTTTATTTAGAATTGTTTTTACTAAGGCTATTCGAGTCATTATTGTATCCAAGTGATACATGTAGTGCCAGTGAAGTTGTGAAAAACAAACCATTCGAGATAATGTTTGTAATCTGATTTACTTGTGTTTGACGTCTAATTGTGTCCCTCACATTGAAACCATTGTTCATGTAGTAATAAAAAGTGATCTAGTTTGGGCTGGGTGTAAGAAAGTCATGATTACAGATTAATTCAAGTGTGAGACGGGCACGATCAAAACCGCCTCCTGTGACCGTCGAGGTAGTGGAGATCCTAGGAACTCAGAGTCAGCAAGGCCTGGGCACTTTCAGGAGTGGCTCCTTGCCAAATGTAGCTGCACCACAAGTCCCTAAGACTGAGACTGAACTGGAAAACCAAAAGGTTCCTAATTCTCGGAATCCATTCTTCATCTTTTTCCTAAAGTGATCTAACTTTACTGGTAACTGCAGAAAATAATCAATATTAATATTAACATACTCAATTCTTATAAGAATTTTAGGAAAATGAACAAAAAATTAATCGGATAATGATGAATGACAGCAAAATCCTTATGTGAAATCGCAGTGTTAGTTACCAGCAAAGTTAGAATAGTTTTCATAGCTGATACACATTCTTACTTTACAACTTTAACAGTTCAACTACCTTATAAGATTCTAATAAGATTTGTTTGTACAATTCCACAGGTTTTTTTTAACTCTGTAAGCAGAGAAATCACTGACTGAATATAATCAAATAATGCCCTTTTCACACACTCAGCTGTGTAAACTATCAGCGTAATGTTTGAATCGCAAACCAACACTTTTTATGACCTTGGCTCTCTATTCACTCCTAAAGTTTATTCATTTTAGCTGTCCCACAAATATGGTTGTGTTCAAACAAAGTTGTTTTTAAAGTTAAAAATTACTAAATAAAATTATCAAAATAGTATGGAACTCAATTTTGTAAGTATTTACTTAATATATTATAGGTATTCAATTGTGTTTATTAAAGTTAAATTGAACTGTCTTGATGAATAAATTTTTCAATTGAATGTGTACCAGCTGTTTATAGATGGTTATGATTTTGATATTGTAGTGGTGCAGTTGTAGATGGCTGATTTTTTGTAATATCTTTGTAATTCAGTTTGATATCTTTACTTTTTTTAGGTAGGCATTGTGATTTGATCACCAACAAATATCCTTCTGGCTGATTATATTTTTTTCACTTGCTTTCAGGCCCCGTTCATACATGGTGTTCCATTTGGAATTTAATTTGTGCATGTACTTGGGGGTCCTTTATTTCAGATTAGAACTCCCATATACTTGCTGAACCTCTAAGAATGGAACACCGTGAATACCTACAAATAGTTATTGAAGTAGAAAACTTAACTTAACGAAGCTTATTACTAGTATTGTTCTGAATATACATTCCTAAAAAAATTATATTGTATATGTAAACATCTAGCTAGAGCATGCTATTAGCATCCCTGTAGTAAGTCAATCCTTTGACAATTTACGTAGGTGCTTAGACCGAGGCATCTACTGATCTAGGATTCAAGATTTCTACGTTATGTACTGGATGTAAACATTGAACGGTCACCATAATTACTGCGATAAATGCTAATGTATTTATAGCCTTGGCTAGAGCACACTTATTTTATTAAGTAGGCATATTCAAAAGAAAATTAGCATGTTAATCAATAATGTAAGCAGTTTTAACAAATATCACAACTAAGTGTTAAAGATAATAGGCATGATGACTGATTTTGAGAAACTACTCTGAGATGTTTTAAACATCTCAGATAAATATAAAATAAATCATATTTCCGCAAAATAAAAAAGGATTTGTAATGAAAAATTGATTATTATAGAATTCAATAAAAAATATAATACTTGTTTTATGATCTATGGCCCATTTATAATTCAGTAAATACATAATTATGGTGATTTTTAGGGTTCCATGCCTCGAAAGGAAAAAGGAACCCATAGAGTATCACTTTGTTGTCCATCTATCTGAAAGCCCCTTTTCTCAGGAATGCATGGAGGTATTGAGTTGAAATCAACATCAATTATTCAGGTTCGTAAAATCTTGGAGGCGTGATAAAAATCAAACTTCTAAGTCAATGCAATCGAAAGTTACAGCCGTTTTTTGCTCAAATTTATTGAAATTTCCAAGGGAATCACATGCACACAAAACCTATAGGGCATGCAAACAAAAACTATATAGGTGCTTTCGTTGACATAGAATCATGAAATGTGGCAAGAAGCAAGGTCTTATCAAATCAAATCAAAAATTCTTTATTTCCTTAAATACAAAAATGTAAACTTGGAAAGGGTCTAATTCTTAAAATAAAACAGTGACACGGAAATGAAGTGATAATTTTGTCGCTTCGGTATGTAGATTAAAGTAAAGAAGTTATAGAAGTTATTATAGTTATACGAAACCCTCGGTGCGCGAGTTCAACTCGCACTTGTCCTTTTATTAGTTACTGTCATCATCCCTATTGTATCTAATGCATGTCATTATAAGAATACTGTTTGGCGTAGTGTTCCTATTCCTATATTTATGTTAAAACATGTGGTCATAAAGTTCTGTTAACTGGTCGTAGCTACATCATCTGTTAACTTAAATAAATAAACAATTTGATGTTAATAGACTGTGTGATTATAATGTTACGTTATAAAAAATGTATTTGTATAAAGTTAGATATTTTTCAGTTAAGTATAAAACAGTGTTAAGGCCACTTAAAAAATATTTTGTTTTTGGTTTTCAATGCATCAAGCATGCAATGTCTCTCTAGTTGTTCCTATACCGTTATTTACTGTTTATTAAATTAAAAGTGTAGCAGCATGTGTTTATTATTTATGTAGGGTAAATGTTATAGTGTTCTTAGTAAATAGGTTTTTTTTATAATAATGTATGTGGACTTTAGGGCAGCTTTACTCAAACGCAACGTGCATGCCTCAAGTCGAGATTTATTGTCTGTTTTCAAATCTGTCAAAAATTCGTCACTTGAGATCTGTTTTAAACTGAGTTGCGTTTTAGTATTCAGGTTTTAGACTTGTGTTTTTGTAAATTAAGGTGGTACGGCACGCATGTGTTACAAAATCGTGATTTTATGTACTTCGAGGTAAACTTTGATTGACGTACCTACTTAACTTTGACAAACTTCTCTCTTTGACAATCAATCGACGCGACGTTATTTTGATTTTAGTCTGTGATAAATTTCTTAAAGTATGTCTATATACTTCAAACCGACCAGAAGATAAAACTTTTTTAGCATGGGGTCATAGCAAATGGCTTACAATGTGCGCAAAACTTAATCCTTCTTTCTTCCTTTTTTGGCTTATATATAAATAACAGAAAAAAGCAGAAAAACTGTTCTTTTTTAACTAGCGCGTCACGTTCCACCTTAAGCAATAGCTAGGTAATTTTTAATGTATGAATGTATACAACAAAGAAATCCTGTCATTTACTTGTTGCTATCGTCGCGTCGGTCGTGTACGGACTTATTCTCTCCAATACTCGCACTTAATCTAAACGATTTTTTTTTATCACTTTTCAGTACTGGCCCAAGTATTCCAGTAAGAATTTAGCACAAGCATTGAATGCGGGCCATACAACGCTTTTCTTAAGCCAACCATCTATGACCCAAATTGATGCAACTTCTCTTGTCAACAGCCTGAAGAGACGACTCTAGCGACACAATATGGCCTACAAAGTGGTGGGACTTCGCCCTCCCGCTCGCCCGGCCACGGACAGAGAGGCCGGACCTCTTCGTCCGTGGGGCCGATGCGGCGGCCTGCTGATAGGAAACACGATACCAGCCCCTATGGAAGCACTGTATACTTGAGGTGAGAAACTGCTTGCAAAGACTCGGGAGTGCTATCTAGGATTTTATTATACAATGATTTTCTATTGATCGAGCCCTCTAACGTAGCCCGTCGTTGTCTTATATCGATTAGGGGAACCTACCAGAGGACAGGGAGCAATTTCGCAAGCAGTTTAACACCTGTACTGCTTCTATCTCATTAGGACACCATGGTGGTTCCACCAAGAAAATGTGTTCAGTTGTATGGAGGGTACCTATATAACCTGGTATCAGCTTGGTTGCGCAACAAAATTTGTTGCCGGCAACCAAATCACCCACTGGTCGCGCAACCATTAATATTTATAGAGCTATTTAGCGTCTCACTCACTCCACCGCCAAATTTGGTGGTGGTGTTTGTTTTGGTGTTTCTCGCTTGGTAGCTCAGGACACGGGGTGTGGCGCGACCGGTGGCGCCACCCCTTGGTGTCCTTATTAGATAAGGCCCTATGCCAAAACCCACGTGTTGGGAAGGCGTTTTCACGTATAAGTGCTGATGAGAGGCGGTTGGCTACTGTGGATCTGAGGACAACCTTAATAAATATTGATCCTTCAAAGTAGTTCAAATTCGAAGTCAATGTGCTTTACTTTAGTTTTCGGTTTTGCCTTCAAATTGCATTAAAGTATATTCATATTTAAATAGTCAAAATAATTTTGATATTCGTCACATTTTTTGGTGAGCCTATGAGTGCATAATTTAACATGCTAATGCTTATCATAAATTCCGAAAAGATTAACTGTCCCCGCTGTCCTCCATCGTCGTTAAAACCCCAAGCCTATATTGTATACATCGAATAATTGCTTCAAACTGTACGGCTTGCCTTGATTATTCAAGGTTGTTATATATTAATTGATGGAATCGCTTCCGATTCCAAACCTGCTTTTAAACCTAATAGTCCACTACGATATGTTATAATAAAGGCTTAAATTTGATTAATTATATAAATAACACTTGTGCTTGCTTAGCAAAAACTTCCCTATGTCCGCTTCAGTTGTTCACGTGATATAACAGAGCAGAACCGAGCTCTAAACTGCGCATAAATTATACGAGACCATGACCAATTTCATCAAAATCGTTACAGGCAAACGTGATTGCGTATTGTTTGTTCATTCAACAAATCAATGACTGTTAATGGTGGCAATTCAGTTTAAGTCTTTCGGGACAACTTCTCCCTTGGGGATCAACCTTTCATGGGACCACCCCGGGATCGTTCTCCATACAAAATCGAGGAAGAATTTTTCAAATCTGTCCATAATTGACGGAGAAATCGACGAACATACAAAAAAAATCATACACAGCCGAAACTAAAACCTCCTGCTCTTTTATTTTTCGTTTCGTGGGTTAAAAAGGATGGCTTTATTTTTAATGCTGTCAAATTAGTAAGTTTAGCTTCGGCGACATCTGAATTGACACGAAAACTTATTTTAATAGACACTGGACCTTCGTGCTAAGGGCAATGTCATAATTTCACTAATTGTGCGACCATACACACTCCTGGGAATGCCTCTATCGTTACGGTTAAAAAGCCTGTTTTGATGTTAAAATGTCTTTTAAATAAATAAACCTTCATGCTATCCGCCTCGATCCTGCTAAATCTGGGCGAGGTCTTCCAGATGTTGGAATAAACAGATTAAGAATTTCTGTCCTTCGTAGACTTAAATTCTAAAACTGACCTGATATTAGAATCTATAAGAGGAAGTTATGAATGACTCACTGCAAAATTAATTCAAGACTCATTGTTAAACGTTTTGAGACACCTCATTCATAATTTATATTAATTGTGTCTAGTTTGATTGCGTCTTGTGAGTCCAACAGGAAAATACGCGGTATCGTTTATTTGTCATAAAAAGGTTCGTTAAATTCCTTTTGAAAGTTGTTTTAAACAAGCCAGATGTCTTTTATGAATACGTTCCCAGCTACTAAATTTTCCATTAAGGTACTTAACTTAATCCACTACAGTTCCTGCGAGTACTTGTATCTTTCGTAGAAGTGAAAAAGGTCACGGTTAATACTAGGTGTAGCACACGTTATTGCATTTTAATTTGCTTAAACGTTATGACAGACTCTGCCTTTATTTGTGTTTATTAAATACGTGAAAAAAATATCGAGTTTCCTGCACTGCCATAATCTTAACTGGGGTAAAACCGCTCTAGCCTATACTAAAATGCCTACAACAAATAATTGCATGCCATGGGAACATTTTGTGTAAAGATGACTGTTGACAGGACTTCCTCATAAATTTAACGACACTGTAGACTAAAAGGCGACTGGTACTATTTCGAAATGTGTACTTATCTTCTCTTTACATTGTATAGGGGTAATGAAATCGAGACTATTGCAATTTTAATTGTTGGTCATGTCCTTTTGTTGGTAGACTGAGTCTTAGACCCGTTTTATGAAAGCTTGCTCAGTCATCGACCTCTGCTTGAGTAACGATTTTGTATGGCACAAACGTCACTCAAACATAGATCTATGACTGAGCATGCTTTTTTACGGGTCTAAGGCCTGTATTATGCTCAGTCATGGTCATGCATGAGTGACGTTTGTTTATGCCATAGAAAAGTTCTACTCAAGCATAGATCGATGACTGAGCAAGCTTTCATAATACTACTAAGTCTTATTGAAATATGTGCAGGAACATAAGTAGTTGCATACTAATCAATTGAATTGATTAGGTACCTCTCATGACACCTGTTCTACACGTGTTGATAATAAATAAAATAGCGTAAAATTAACTCTGATAGTTTGTTATTCAGAATTAGGTATCTTTGTGCACGAGCACGACATAATAAATATAAATCTTGTGTAGGTATATATTTTAAGGCGACTTACACTAGCGCCACCAACGTATATTATTTTATTATTACGTTTAACAAAGGAATTTTGGGCAGTTGTGATACCTATCATAACCATTTTTATAATAGAGAAAAAGAAAAGTGTACTTTTTTTCATATATTTATGTTTCACAGTAAGTACTTATTATTATTACTTATTTTATCTTAATGCTAACTTAAACCGTAATTCGATTACTTATTACTTGAAAGATGGCTAGGGCAAGTGAGGCAGAAAAAGTTTGATACAGTCGTTTAGGTTTTGCCTTCATTCAATACATCTGTAAAAGTTTTATTTTGTACTGTGCATAGAGATGCGAAAACAGAAATTGGTGGCCACGAAGACCAACTCGGCATCGCAGCCTAAACTAAAAAAACTTAAAAGAGGCATTAAAAAAAGCTTAAATTCTTCTGTAATTAAGGTTTTAGGTATCTACGGAGGAGGCGGCGCGGCGGATACTTGATCGAAACTATAGGCTTACAAAATAAACCCTTAATTGGACAAGTCAAAATGTATACTAGTTTTTTTAAATCAAATAAACTAATAGAATAACTGCTGGACAATACATACTAAGCAGAGCTTGTATTATGGATACCTGATGACTGGTATATGTACATAGTACAAGATAGATATTTTCAATCGATTTTTTTTTTTGAGAATTATGCATAGCTTTGCCCTTGCTGTTCGAGTGGGAGTGGATCCTGATCGGGAAGGCCTCCTTTTTCTTCATACTACTGGTCCAATTAAAATAAACACTAATCAATAGATGGCATAATATTTTTGAGACTATTATCTATCACAGATTAGGTTATTTTAATTCTAATATTTAATATAATTAGAATATTTTCGAGCAATTGGCAAATCCGGGTGATTATGATAATATATTTAATGTGTTTCCGATTGCTGCTTTTTATCTAATACTAAACCCTAAAACGTAACAATCAAATCTTCCGCTCTTCTCTCTCTCTCTAGCTAGAGATAGTAATTGTAAATAATGAAATATAAGAAATTTAATAAATCCCAAAAATTTACGATCCCGACGGGATTCGAACCCGCACCTTCCCCTTCAGCGCAGGGGTGCTCTTTTTCCAACTAAGCTACGTGATCTTATCTAGTCGGCCCGAAAATCTTTGGGAGTTCTTTCGGCACTTACGCCGTCAGCGCCACCTACAGAGGAAACAATGAAGTTATCCAATTCTGCTCAAAGACCAAATTTACATTTAGTTCTTTGACGAGAGGTTTTGCCGTTGCTTGATTCTAAGGTTTTTATTTATTATACTCTGGGTAATTTCTAAGAAATTAATAAATCCCAAAAATTTACGATCCCGACGGGATTCGAACCCGCACCTTCCCCTTCAGCGCAGGGGTGCTCTTTTTCCAACTAAGCTACGTGATCTTATCTAGTCGGCCCGAAAATCTTTGGGAGTTCTTTCGGCACTTACGCCGTCAGCGCCACCTACAGAGGAAACAATGAAGTTATCCAATTCTGCTCAAAGACCAAATTTACATTTAGTTCTTTGACGAGAGGTTTTGCCGTTGCTTGATTCTAAGGTTTTTATTTATTATACTCTGGGTAATTTCTTAGAAATTACCCAGAGTATAATAAATAAAAACCAATTTAATGAAATATAATTAATTGTTAACAGCCCACCACCTGACAGCAATTGGCGTCGAACGCACTCAGACTCCGCGCTGCACCAGTCGTGTGGCGACCAACAGGTCACGCAGCCTCTGTCTCCGCATCACCACCCGTCTCGGCCGCACCAGCACCCGCATTTGCATCCGCATCAGAATCATATGAGAGGTGAGTACAGCCTTCTGTCTAGGGTTGACAGAAACTGGCGTCGAACACACTCAGACAAAGCGCTGCACTAGTCATCAGGCGACCAGCAAGCCACGCAACCTCTGTCTCTGCATCATCCATCATCCGTCGCGACCGCATTTGAATCCGCAACAAAATCATATGACAATCCCACTATCCCACTAATATTATAAATGTCAAAGTTTGGATGGATGAATGGATAGATAGATGGATGGATGTTTGTTACTCAATCACGCCAGAACGGCTGAACGGATCTAGATGAAATCTGGCACAGAGATAGATTATAGTCTGGAAAAGAACATAGGCTACTTTTTATCCCGGAATTCCCACGGGAACGGGAACTACGCGGGTGAAACCGCCAAGGCGCTGCTAGTTGCGTATATTATGTACCTTGTACATAAGATGATATGAAATGACCAGTGCATAGTTATTTTTATTGGCAAACAAAAAGCTGGATTTGCTAAGGCACAGCACAAACTTTATATCTTACTAACTTAAGTAGGCACAAGTAAGGCAAGTATCTAATATCTATGCATGGGGCCTTCTGGTCCTTTGTTTTTTCCTGTTTTATTTTGCGATTGGGCTACCTTATTTTTAAATTCGTAGTCCAGCCTGCCATCAGAGTACATCTGTACTGTGTCGTAGAGAGTTAAGTCCAGTGTGATAATGATAACTCTCGATCTTCGTCATTTTGTACTAGGCCCTGCCCATCTAAAGTTAACCAAGAGGTTTTACAGGAATAGGCTACTTGACGACTACTGGGAAATAATTCTAACGTATTGTCTAATAACAATAATGCAAAGTGTAATTAATATTTCTTCAAGGCCAGTCTTATTTAAAAAATCTAATTTTAACCTTTGAATAAAATAATGGCGCGCCAAAACGATAAACTCTGTCATGGCTCCCGTGCTCTGACCAATGACGTCACACGCCACACCACACTTATTAACAAGAACTCATTGACATCTGTAATAGTGTGACGTCACCAGCGATCCTACCGAATGCAGGGCGTTTTCGGTCACGTGATCATATATCAAAAAAAATTGTAATTTTAACCCCGTTTTTTTTTAACCTAAAATAGGCATATTTTTAATAAAAATCACCTGATTACGCTTAGTTACGTTGTCACTGACTAGGATGAAAACAATTTGGAACTTATTTTTTATGTAGTCAAATAGCCTATTAATGCGGTTGCAAATGTCATGCCTACAAATTATACTACTCATTTGTTTGCGGTAAATACCAGCACATCATTATCCCCAGTTTTCCAATACCTAAAAACCTATTATAACGCCTACAACTATTTTGGTTTAAATTTAACATAGTTAATAAGCTGTTTTTATTCATAATATGTGATCTGACGCGTTTTATTATACGCGTAGTGCCTTATGTGAGTAATATATAAGTCAGAACAAAACCTGTATCCTTATAAATAGCATTCGAGGCTACAACAATAATCTAGATTGTCTTTTTGCCATCGATTTCCTATGAAGTTAACACTTCTTGCAAATAATACACAAATCCTCACTTACAAAAAAAAAAAGTTTTACAGTAATTATAGACTAGCTGTTGCCCACGGTGTTGCACGCGCTATTCAAGTAGCCTATGTCCATCCCCGGGATACCATTTACCTTCCTGCCAAATTTCATTAAGATCCGTTCAGTTGTTTAAGCGTGAAATGGTAACAGACAGACAGTTACTTTCTAATATATGTATTAGTACGGATTTGAGAGGGAAAAGATTTACTTATTTATACGATACTAAGATATAGCAGCGCCTCGCGGTTTCACCCGCATAGTTCCCGTTCCCGTGGGAATTCCGGGATAAAAGTAGTCTATGTAAGCACATTCCCGACTATAATCTATCAATGTGCTAAATTTCATCCAGATCCGTTCTGACGTGATTGAGTAACTAACATCCATTCGTCCATCCATCCATCCAAACTTTCACATTTATAATATGAATGGGATGACAGCGGCTTTATTTATTTATTTATTCTTTATTGCACGAAAAATTTTAGTAATAAACATTAAACTAGAAAAAATATGGCAAAGGCGAGCTTAACCCTAAAAAGAGTTCTCTTCCAGCAAACCTTATTGGCTTTCTCTTTGATATACTCATGCTTTATTTTTTCTTTCTATGATGTTTCTTATGAAGATGTCATGTCGTTTAAGATGTTCTATCATTCTCACTCGACTAAAAGAGGAGAGGAGAAAAGACTACTGACAGTATTTATGTTTTTTTTAAATATTTATACAGACTGATATATATTTATGTATATTTATGTTTCAGATGTACCGCTTGATGTGTTGGACACAATGGGAATGAATCCTAACAATCGGCCGCGGTCCTCCTGTGAAATACCTAGGATACCAAACAATAACAAGTAAGTTGGTAAATGAAAAGAAACGCAATTTACAGTGAAATCTTAAAAAATTCAGTGACACGCTAAAAACGTTGGGATTATAATGTCGTTCTCAAGCGGCCGAAAAAACTTCCGTCCAGCTAAAAAATTACTACAAAGCACAGCCAGCCAGCATAAAGACGAGTTTTTCGAGCAAAATTTTTTTTTAATGTTTTAATTTAGTATACCCCGAATACTACAACCAAATAATGGTAACAAATTAGAAATTGTATTTACAATTGAAACAATATTGAGCGAAATGTTGCTAACTGTAGCGACTGTTGCAAACAATCTACAGGCAACTCAACTGATCCATATCAATACCCGAATAATAATATTTTCTTTGTTAATAAAGAGATCTTATTGCATATAGATAGACCCCTGATTACCGACTCAAACGCGACTCAAATTTAATCACGTCTCAGGCGCGGTTTTTGACAGTTTTTAATGAAAATCTGTCTTAAATTCGCCATTTGAGACGTGCTTATAACTGAGCTGTTGAGTATTCGGGGTTAGTCTGATCTCGAACCGAACAAATACCGATACGCGGAAAACATTACCCTCGCCCGGTCTACACTTAGGCCCGTATTATGAAAGCCTGCTCAGTCATTGATATATGCTCGAGTGACGTTTATGTCATAGACAAGCGTTACTCAAGTATGACTGTGCGATGTACGATGACTGATCAAGCTTTAATAATACGGGCCTTAGAAAGCTAGGCATTAAACATGATGTCTGATGTATGACGATGGACATGACGAGGTGTTGTGTTGCCATGTATGACGTATATTGAAATATTTTTGATGTAAATGTATTTCGTAAATACAATCCTACTATGTAATTGTTGAATTCTGTTATTGTAATTTTCTTTGACAATAAATGTTATCCTATGATGATTCGGGAAAATTGGGCATTCATAACACGGTAATAACTATTGACGTAAATCATTTGCATACTTTCAAGTAGCGAGATTATGCGTCACGAAGATTTGGAAACTAGTCTGGGGACGGTATGTCCGATTTTTTTCTGGTCTTGAAATAATACGTTGGCATCGTATGATACGTCATGGATTTTTGTTTGTGTCATTGTGTCGAATGACCTAGCTTACGAAGTAACATTATTTCATCTGTGACCTAGCATCTAATACCTAGCCAAAGCACGCTTGTTTTGTGTATCACAAGGATACGCGTATCGTAAAATGGAAATCTAGATTCCAAAGTTTTAGCAAAAACTGAGTTCTAAAGCTATAACCTCTATAAAAATGTTAAGTTTTCTGCTGAGTAAAAGCCTCTTCCTTATCTCGCCAACCCTGGTGGTCCACTGCTTCCTTACAACCACACATACACAATGTCGTCTGATCATTAAGCAAGTGGTGTTTGCCTCGAGGCCGCCGCATATCTCTACAATATACAATGGTACCTAATATTTTTATTATAGGTACATAGAAAACACCCAAAACGCCAAAAATGTCCAGCATGTGCTTATAAATTCGCAGTGTATACGAGAGCGGGGGGGACGGCGGCGGCGGCGGCGGGATGCTAGGTTGCGGCGAGCTGCAGGTGCCGGGCGGCTCGCTGCCTGACCTCACTTCCGTGCACTTCCCCAGCCCGCACTACCGTCCCGCGCCGCACTACCACCAGCAGAGATATGTGAGTACACTCACACAGTTACCACACTACAGTTACCTCATAGAACAGGACTCCCCAAACAAGGGAGGTGTTGCCATGTTCAACACGCTTTGCTGGCGGATTGTTAAACGCAGTAGAGGTTCCTTCGGTCGACTTCGACGCTCACGGCCTCCACCAGTTGAGTTGGAGGATTTAATAACGTTGCGTATTGTAATGGTAGTACATGGTATTCGCCAAGTCATCTCGTCGGATGTTTCTGGCGGTCGTCAGCTTATGAGGGACCGGCTCTTTGTAATTTACACTCATTGTCTCACTTGGAGTGAGACGAGACAAGAGATAACCCTACGAGGCATCCCCAGGCGAGACGAATTGATCATGTTACAGACTTGTGCTTGGGGTTGCTCGCCGAGTCTGTACTGCTACCATAACAATGCGCGGCTCGCTTCACTCGCCATGCTTTGTGTGGGTGTGCGGCTTGCTTGGCTTGCCAAAATGCGACAAACTGAAATTGTATCTCAACCCCAAAATAACTCTAAAACGACATACTCTAGCAGATATATCTGAGTAACATATTGCACATCTGCTGGTGCCGGCGGCGTGTTAAGCAAGGTACACAAGATACTACTGCTCTAGAATCAATAAATGTCTTTGTCGTATCAAGGCACATTATCTTACATCGTGTCACCGGTAGTTGCTTAACCTATGTACGTTTTCGTTAAAGGCCCCATTTTGTCGCGGAACCGAGGTGCTAACGATGTAACACTATCTACTATCTAATCTTTTGTATCAGTATGTAAAAGCCGAGCAGTTTATCATAATATGCAGCTTGTATGCAGACGGTATACTAGCGTAAAACGCGGAAACTATGCGGTGTTCAAACAATAGAAGCCAATGTGTGATCTGCGTCAAGAACTCTTTCTTATTGGTAGTTCAACCTAAAAACTACCGAAGTGTATATGGAGTTTACAACACTGTCGGCTGCCTACAATATTCATACAATGAAGTATCGCCACAACCCAACGGGCTTTGTCGCCGACTTTGGAGTGTAGACTCCATTACGTCTACGTACGAAGCAAGTTCTATAAGAAGTCGCTCTTAATTCTAGAGTCCGACGTCCCCTGGCGGTAGCGTGTCCCCCGCGACAGGCGGCCTATCCCCCGCATCAGGGTCTCCTGTGGGGGCCACTGTACCCCTCGCCTCGTTACAACATCACGATCACTCCGCCTCCTTGTACGACGCCCAGGTAATGCATTTATGGGTTAAAACTTCAGCTAGCGTCGAAATTTGCTACTTTAGAAATTCCAGGAAGGAAAGAGCTGAATTGTTCAATGTTTTATTTTAGACGATGTTGTCCTCCTTTAGTGGATATACATACAAAGTGCTTTTGTAGATATTGTTAATTTAGAATAGCACGAAGAATGACTAGTTGACTAGTGATTTAAATCTCACTAAAATTTGTCACTGAATCAACGCAAATTTTATGAAGCTATTATTCTTATAAGATTCAAATTTGCGATGATTCTAATTTAATAATAAATTTAGATTTCTAAATAGATCTAACACTGGCTTTGGAGTTAACGTCTTCCAGGCAAAGTAATTTTTATTTCCCTTTAGGTGAAACTTAACATTTTTGTTGTTTTTGTTCTGTTTATTTGCTTTCAACACAAATCATTTTTTGTTTATTTCAGAGTCACTTATCTGTACCAAACACAAATAATTACCTTCATCGTAATAAGGTTCGTTTTCTTTTTTAACCTCCTCTAAATTTATTTCTTCGATTCACCCATTTTGCCGGCGATGCTTGTACGCTTCAATGCTCAGTCCAGTGCCAAAATTTTATAAAAATTTAACCGTCATTCTACTTTTACTAATTCACTTAAAAAATCTCATTATTAGCTTCTATTGGCCTTAACATCGCATGATTCAAAACTCCAAAAACAAGCTTTTTTTATTATAAGGCACTTTAAAATTACTTTACAAAGCAGGAATGCTTTTAACTAATCGTAATCACACACCATTTTTTCCACAACTAACCAAGTACCCGCCGAAAAAAGAACTAATAAAAAAAACTAACAATACTTTGATTATTAAATTACAAAATTATTATATCCACTCTTGTCTGTCTTTTTTTAAATTCAGTGTTTTACACAGTTACTAATCAAAATGTTCTATTTTTTTTTACTAACATTAACTTCGATATTTCGACTCACAGTACGGAATAGCTTTGACTTCTTAGCGGATTTATGTTGTTTTGTTTTTCTTATACTTTGTAAAGGCAGAGTACAAGTTGTACCACTTTTATAAGCGCGTTGGCAAAATTCGTCTGCACAGAAGAGACCAGTTCAACCCGATTGAATATGAATGCCAACGCCGTTGAAATAATAGACTTTAGTGCGTTGCGTTAAGCTTTTAACTTAACAAAAACAGAGGCTCATTATCTCGCTCATATGATATGTGCACGGGAAGACGAAAAGGACGAACGTATTTTCATATGTATCCCACTCAAAATAAGACTTGCTACTGTCGAGATCGCGTCGCTACGCCGAACGCGGACGCCATACGCCAGGAATGGCGCATAGCCATCAGCCAATAACATACAAACATTTCGCGCGCATAGGCAGAGCGTTATGATTGGCTAGGATTTTTTCGCGCCCACCAAAATTAAGACATCTGCGCAGGTACATCGGTGTAACTTATAAACGTGGTACTACTGTAGCTACCTATTAATTACCTTTGATGATTTGTTTGTGAGTAATCAGAAATGTCAATGAGAAAAATACTGACTTGGTCGATCTGCGTTACGACATTAGTAGAGGATTCGATCCCGAGCCTTATCTGTAAACTGGGATAATCCCGGGATTGGAAACAACCAATGAAAAGTCTGTTTTTTTAATCGGCCTTTTTGTTATCCTTATTTCGTCAACATAATGCGGAACTTTACAGATTTAATTCGTTTGATCCAACATTTTAAGAACCTTCAATGAATTTTTCAGTCCCGAAAATCCCGGAATTTAGCCAAACGTAATCCTAAATTTTTCGGGACTGAGAAACTTCCGAGATCGCGGATCTCGGGATCGAATCGTCTAGTTATGACAAAGGCATGACTATATAAAACTTTTAAGGATTTACTTCACCTTAATTTTAATTTAATAAGATTTTATATGAACGCTTGCATAGTATATAACACGCTATTCAAGTTGTGCTGTACCAAGTTATCTAGAATACATATAGGTTTTATCAAATATTTATATCTTTCCTTATCTTTTCTGGACGCACAGAAACAAATTTTACACAAGATGTAATGTTGGAAATTTATTTTATTACTATTAATGTACATTATTTTAGTGAAATTCGTATGGTAAGGAATTTAGAGCCGCAAACATCCTATTATCATTCAATTTAAAGAATCAAGAAGGGCTGGGCCCATAAACTCTATTTATAAATCCTAACTTCATTATGCAACTTCATCACAAGCCGTATGATATAAGTTGCATGATATTAACACCGTTTTATGGTGCTAATGGGGAAACCAATAAGGCTTCGACTCCGGGTTACGGTTTGACATTATTCAGAACAAGATTACTGACAAAACTAACGTTAAGTTAGTCCTCAGAGTCGGGTCTTTGTCTAGTATTCTACTAATATGCGTTTAAATTTGCTTAATTTTTAATCTTTTTCAAAACTGCATGCATTTGCTTTGTTTTAACAGTGTGATTAAAGCCATCGACTATGAATAGTATGAATCGACTCTAACCACAAATCTTTAGTCCTAACCTCGACTCTCACTCGACTTGACGCATGCTTCTTGGTATGCTCAATTGAAAAAAATATATTTTTATAAGTTTGTTTATGGTGGCTTTTTTAGGTGGGAGTGGATGGCCAAATCCGAAACAAGGAGAGGTAGAGAAATGTCGTGAAAAGGGTCATGGAATCAATTTATGACAAAATAAAAACTGACTGCAAAATTTATTACGAATAAATGTTGAATCGACGATGAGCCCCATTAAAATACACGCTCCAGCATCCTGACATCGGTATCCTGGCTAACAGCAAGTACACCAGTTTTTCGAAGAGCATCGTTTAAAATTATCAATCTATTGCAGTTTTTTTTCTCTCATAAATCGAGGTCATGATGACTCCTGTGACGACTTTTTTATACTAATTCTCATGGTTTCTGATTTGGCCATAGATAGAAAGATAGAAAATTCTTTATTGCACACATAATTTAAATATAACAGACAAAGATAAAAAAAGTTAAAAATAAATGGCGGTCTTATCGCTCAGGAGCTATCTCATCGCATACAGACAACCGTGATCCATCCACATCTATTGCAAAAAGCCACAAGGAGGAGTCACCTGTCAACTCAAGGTAGGTCGTAAGTCGCAATGTACAGGAAATTTGTACGGTCTAGCATACATAAAAGTTTGCGCCGAGTTGAGTAAGAGTCGAGGTTAGGTAAGATATAGGAGCAATTGGAGCTTTTTTGACACATACAGTTCATCACTATAGTACCTGTCAAATATGTTCTATTTCTTTCTCAAATAGAAAAAAGTTTTCCGTTGACACATGAGATTGTGAAAATGGAATTTAATCACACTGCTCTCGCACTTACTGCCATAGAAATAAAGACTAGTTTTACCGGTATCTAAGAACGCGTATCGATGTTTCCAGAACATGTCACCTCTAGACCACGGCTGGATGTCTTCAGGCGGTTACCAGTCAAACTGTAGTCCGCCCTCCCAATATTCATCGACGTCGAATATCAATATGCCATCGCCAACGGTAAGTTAAATATCATATTATACGTTTCAGAGTGTTCCCTAAGTTTTATGAGAATATCTTTGATTCAGTAGATAACATGGGATCCAAAGACGTAACGTAAAAAGGGCTTAGGCCACTGCCCAGAAGTTCGTAGTTTTTGTTGGCTCATCAATAAAATATCTATACACTAGCCAAATTCAATGTGGAATGTTTGTTGACAAACCGCTCATACCAAACCTGAAATTCACTCTTGCCGCATCTTTTTATTAGGAATTTAGAATTTGTTATCCTTCCTTCAATAAATATTGCCTACAATTAAATCTGAACCTCGAGTAGGTTTAAGTTTTTAGGTTTGTTTACGAACATTCTTCATCGAGTTTGGCTAGTGTATAATTACTTAAACCTTCTGTACTTTCAGATGGCGAATAGTCCAGGTAGTCCGGTAGAATCGCCTCAAAACGACTACAGTAGTCTACATCATCAGTTATTGCAGCCTTTCGAACAAATCACAATGGTAAGTACTTTTCAAACTCCTTTGGGTGAACATTCAATGTTATACCGTAGTGAAAAGGTTTACTCTGCCCTGCTAAGCTATACCGAATCATATGAATTGTATTCACGCTCGCTTGAGAAGTAATTGTAGCTAAGTATTCTTCGCTTGTAATAAGGTTCGAAGAAATGTAAAATTTACATTTTACCTGAACCGTACCTAAATAATGACTTATGTCCAAAAACGCACGCATCATTCATTCTTCGTTGGATGGCAAAGATTAAGCTTCCTGACGTAAGTTTCGTTAAAAATCCTTTTTCTTGTCCCATAATGTAATAATCATATTTCTAAGTACCCACACTACTTTTTGACCAGCTGTGTGGTGTCGGCTTAGAATTTGTACCACCTCACCTCTTCCCGTGGGTTTCGTAAGATGCAGTAAGGAATATACACCGGGGGGACGGGCAGCAGCGCCTTTTGCAGAATAGTCTACCACCGAATGGTGATCCCCAACCCGCGTGGGGATTATGAACTCTACCCCCCCCCCCCCCCCATGAGGCATTGGCTTTTAAGCCAACAAGGCGATTAACAGGGGGAGACCTGCGTCCAGCAGTGGACCATTATAGGCTGTTAAGGTACAGGGAGACTACTTTTAATAAGGAATTTAGAGTATATTATTATGCATAAGTTCCTATATCTATGTGTTTTTGTAATGTTCCTATGCTTCATTTTGGATTTCTAGCAAGGAGTTGTAAGTAGCATCACGTTTTATGCTTTACATAAGATATTTAATAATAGTTGTAGCTGAGTTACAAAATTCACTTTAATTGCAAAGTACTAACGTAACAAATAAAGTTAACCGATTTAGAATCGGCCACATTCACAAAGTTTGATGATAAAATGTTAGACAATGTTCTTTCTCTGATTTGCAATGCTATTTAAACACAATAGTTGTACAATCTGTGACTAATTCATTTGGTTATAAAAAGGAACATTTTGACAAAACTGAAAAGTTATAATTTTATCCTTGTCTAAAGTACGAATTCATTGTATCATCAAAATATTTACTATATATTGATCTTTATGATAAATTTATATTTTTGGCAGAATGAAGCTAAAAATAAACGCAACAGAAGGTTATATTCGAAATCTTAATGGTCGTATATGTTTTTGGCAGAATGTAGCAAATATACCCACGCAAATTTGGCGTGTTTAAAAAAAAACTATAAACCGACTTCAAATTCCTGAACTGTCCTAAATAATGTATTCCCATTTGATTAGGAAGTAGTTTTAAACACGATTCGATAAATGCGAACAAAATTTTCAAATGGCGACATCTAGTTAAAAATCGAGTCTTATTTAGTTTGACGACACGGATGAAACGAAGAATGAAAGGCCTACTTTGAAACGAAATACGTAGTTTCGGTTGACGGATCGAGTGAGCTTAAAAAAAGAAGATTGGCTTGTTAACCTTCTGTTGCGTAAATATGTCGCGATGTGATAGCAATACTTGTCTGGTGTTATTTCCATGCAGCATTTTCATCATAACGTTTTTAGATAACTGAGAGATCAGAATGCTTCCTCTTGAAAACAGTTCCAAATTAGATGCCAATCACACCAATGCGATGGTTGGTCGATTTTGAATTCTGTTTAATTTATAGAATCCAGTAGAAATAAAATTAATATTGGAACTGTTTTCTAGCGTTAGCACCCTGATTTTCGCATTCAGCTCAACAGCCAACAGATATGAGAATGCTGCATAGAAAGTACACATATACATACACAATGTAACATTGGTGGATGTTGACCAAGGACTGGGCGCAGTTGGTGCAGAGCCTCGTGGAGTCGGGCTGGACCGCGCACGTTCAAGTCGCGGAGAATGTACGGCACTGATGCACTTAGCTAGGTGTTACGGTCTTTGACACGCACTATATTACGAGTATTACACAATTCGGTGGACGAGATTTCCATTAGTTTTCAATAGGTATCAAATTACGTATTGGATTCGGATTGGGCATGCCACATTGGCCAAATACACCCCGAGAGGTGGGCTCATATCACAATACCCTGGGTCCCGGAATGACGCCGCGTGTGACGAAGTAGGCTGAGGAAAACAAAGGTATCGAATTCAACATGAAGCTGAGGCAAGATCTTTTGGTTCACATGGTGGAGACACTTAAGATGTGAAAATTAATTACTCTTAATTTTTTTTAATAATTTTGTTTTCTATGATGTGAACCAATGAGTAGATTTTTTTAAGTTTAGAGGCGGTAAATTGAATTCAACCGTATGTATCGAATTCCGTTTGTCGGCTTGAACAAGCATTTAAAAATAGATACGTGCGATACGATTCAAGGGTGCTGATAGAAAGAAGAATTCACTGTACAATATAATATAATACACCTTCTTTAGATAGATATCGACGGGCCCCAGAAATTTCAACAGCAGCATCTTCTTAAATACATATCAATATGTCTTGATCTCCCTAGATACCACCTTTAGTTTTTTTTTTTACAAAATGTGCGTTTCCAAGACCTTAATACCTTGGTGAATAAGAAATTGCGTGAAAATAGCATAGGCTTGTCGATAAGTTCGTCTACACAAGCACGTCAAACTCACGTATCTTCTTATAGCATTTACAGTGCGACCATGGTTTTAATGAACTGAATGAGATTATTTAATTCAATATTTATATATCATAAATCCGTCCTCGGAAGACCAATTTATGATCGATACGTTCTGAACCCAAATTAATTGGAAACGATACTAGCATTTTTTTTTTTCAGTTAGACAACAGTACTGTTCGACACTCATTAAAACCATGGTCTTGCTGTAATTTTTAATTTGACACTGGGTTAACTTGTATTTCTCTATGTAGTGCTTTAACCCAAATTTCATTTTTAATATTCTACTCTTGTATTACTTTTATTCTGTTCTTTTTGTAGTTTACATCATAGAATAAACAGTAGCATTTGAGAGGTAAATAATCGATGTTTTGTATTCAGAATCTTGTTTCTTTTACTAGTTAGTTATATTCTGCTCTGCTAAGTTTGATCGGGGTACTATGTAGGTAACACTTGCCCCAAGCTTACCCCTATTAAATTTACGCTTTAGTTACTTTATAGTTAGGTTCTAGTTAGAATAATTTTATTTTTATTACAACTGTAACATAATCTGCACACCAAATTATGTTTCAAATCAAGTTTTGGCCATTTTGATTTACTGCAAAATGTATGCTATTTAGCAATAAGAATCTTTTTCAATTATATTTAGTCAGTTACTTTGCCGTTACAGCATTATTGCCTCTTTTAAGAAGTGCATGACAAGCATGCTTTCACAGTATTGTGTTTTGAATTATGCGAATCCAGTTACATTTAAATTAATTTATCAAAAAAAGAATTCTTTTATTTTCTCAATGTAGCTTCCTTTTACCTTCCCGTTCTAGGAATGGTTGATAGTTACATAGCATTTTTGCTTTCTAAAGACCGGAACAAAATTATTTGTACACTCATTATGTATATTTGATATTTGCAGCTCGATCATCCCGTCACGTCGTATAACCAGACGTATATGAACCATGGTTCACCACATTCGCCGCAAACGACGAGTTCACAACACACGTACTCACAGGTTAGTAATTAATAAGAAGAATAAAGAATAATATGTATTTATTTTATAAGCAGGGCTAGGTGAAATGAAATGAAAAATAAATGAGATCTGCTAGTGTGCGTCGGGATACCGCCTTAAATGTGGAAAAGAAAACTTTAGAAACACATTTCTAACGTGCTTATTTTTTATTTTGTGATATGACAGTCAGTAAATATGACAACTAATAATAAAGGTCAATTAATGACATAAAGTTTTGTTGTTAACGGCCTGTTCCTTTTTCGAAACAATACTCTAAAATTAGAACCCAGCTAAAAACGTGCGTGCAAAATAAGGTGTTCTCTTTTCTAGGAACCGGTCACTTTCTCCCCTTGGTGTACAATGTACTATTGTTCGGATACACGGGTTGATCAGGATCGTACTAAATTTGGTCGTAATTGTTTCCAGACGAGTCAGGGTAGCAGTATGAGCGGCATGGGAGGCATGAGCGAGCCGCGAGCCAGAGCACGTGACCCGGTGCCGGGCGGCGGCGGCTACGCGTCGCTCGCCTCGCCCTCCGGCCCGCAGACGCCGGCGACACCCGCCAGTATACCCGATATCATACTCACAGGTACCAATCTTACACTAAATACACGTCACGTTCACGAGCCGCGAGTCAGAGCACGTGACCCGGTGCCGGGCGGCGGCGGCTACGCCAGAATACAGTCGGGCTACTCAACGAAAATTTGTAGAAGTGGAAACAGTAATCCTCAGCCTGAGTGTATATAGCGCCATACTCAAGGAATTTCTGATAGGAAAAGAACTAATTTTGGACTCTATCTACACCCCAAAGTCAGCGGGCCGTCGTCGTTGAGAAAAAGATAAAACACTATCGGCTGCCTACAATATTCATACACTGAAATGTCCAAGCCACCAGCCGTACTGTGTAGGCGACTGGTGTGTAGACTCCATTAGATACACATAAAAATCTTACATCTATTATCAGTATCACACTAAAAATGTTTCCCTTTAGTTTTTGTAGATTATCTCATCTCGTTTCAGATTACTCGGTTGTTCCGGACTACTCTGGTGAACTAGACGCGGGTATATTCGGCGGCGAAGAGGCGCAATTACGCGCAGGCATTGACATTGACGATCTATCGCTACTAGAGGAGCCTAGCTCTCTATTACCGGACTCGTCGGTCGAACACGAGTTCCGACTAGATCGCTTGTAATATGAATAGTGACGTCACGAATTGACTACGCTTCAATCAAGGATAAGCTGTATCTCTTGTGATCGTTGTGAATTCTGGAATAGTGCGTGATAAGGTGAAATTGACGCTTGGAATGCAGACTTCATTACTATGATCAATATTTTCTTGTTAAGCGTTCTTCAGACACTAGTTCAGGTTTTATTCCTTGTTGTCTTATCAATCAAATCACATATTGGTAATAGGTATGTGAACTTTGACAAACACTAGCTCACTATCACAAATCGTAACGTTAAACTTTCTATCCGTTCTGATTTTTGCTTATACGTTTGACATTATTCTGTCACTATCATTGCCAGGTAACAATTAACTTTTGACTCAAAATCACATTCATCTGATAGTGATGGATGACCTATTCAAGCAAGAAAATAAATAATATTATAAATACGATGAGATCCTTACAGCTGTAAGTTGAAATGATACACATACCTCACTGAAAAGTCGGTTATCATTTATTACAAGAGTAGTGAAGTATAACGGACACGTGGCTCCCCCTATCCGTAATGTATGACAAGTTAGTGCGAACGCGTATAGTGACGTCATCGCGACATTCCGCTGACTGCGCAAGTGTTCATGATTTTAAGCTGCGATTTAAGCGTTTTACTCAATTCTAAAAGGGATAGGTAGATTTAGATTTTTTAAATGGTGAATCGAGTGTACAGTGCGAGGTGATTTATTTTTTAATTAGTATTGTGAATATTTACTCGAATATCATTAGTAAATTTAATTCGGATCTAATGGAGACATTTTTTATTGATGTGACTTCTACGTGAGACCCGTCAGTCTTATCTTTGTACATAAACTTGAAAGTGTTCACTTTACTGAATTTGCATTTAAGTCGATAATTGTTGCATGCTAGCGTAATAAGTTTTGTTGCGTCGTTTAAGATTTTTTAGAAATCCTTGATGCACCTTTCAAATCTCTACGATACTTTACTCTCGTTCAGCGATTGCTCAAGCGTTGACTGAAACTTAACTTTTGAAAGAAAATATCTAATCAATGTTGTAGCTTTAATCGCCTCCAGCCCTTTAACATTACCTTCAATTTTATTCTAGATATGTTACGTTATTAAGCATGTTTATATTACGCCCCAAATTTCCTTTAAATGTGTATTTCTTAGGAATAAATAGCTATGTATATAGGAGAGGTTATTGAGGTTTTTCATAGGCTTTTGTCGCAAACATATCTATATGTACGTGCGCACTTTGTGAAATATTGTTGTGGTTAGTTTTACTTTGGGACAGGCTACTTACTTGTTGTATCTACGTTTTGTTGATTGTGAAAGGGATTGGTGGACTTGATAAAAAGTGCCATACTACTTGGTTACATCCATTAAAGGTGTAAACGCACTGAGCGGAACTGCACTGCGCCTTCGCAGTGACTGCGCGGCACGACGCGCCTCTACGAAGAATACCGGACTGAACTGCACTTGAGCTGTAATGGAGCGACAGTCCGCAGCAAATTTTGTCTAAAATTAACTAAAATAAAAACTAAATAATTATGCCAAGTGTAAGCAGAATAGACTAATACGAAATGTGATAAGAGTGACAAAGAAGCCGTATTTGTTCGACCTAGCCGTTTGACGCTGCTTGCTATATCACACTACGCGGCAGAGGAATTGCGCGACGCGGCACGGCGCGGTTTTGGAGTGGGGCAAATTTTACGCGTAATGCCGCGCCGCGCATTTCCACTGACGCGTAGTGCGTTCTATCTTGACGACATCTGAGGCGCGGAGGGCGAAGGTCCGCCTGCATCGCAGGAGGTTGCGGTTCTATTCCTACCTCGGGACAAATAATTGTAGGCTCTGCAGATGTTTGTTCAGAGTGTTCTGGATGTTTCCATATAATGTTCCATATAATTAAAAAACTAGTGTTTTGTATTAAGTTTGACAGTTATCTAGTACCCATAAACACAATCTCAGCTTAGCTTAGGGTTAGCTAGATAATGCTGTGTAAATTGTCCATAAAGTATTTATATTTATCTCATACGATTTCATACAAACATTAATAGGCCGCGTCATGCCGCGCTGTTCCGCTGCAGTGCAGTACCGCTCAGTGCCGTACCTTTAAACTTGCGAATGTAAATGTAGTTTTCGTATATAGTTTTTTTACAGTTAATATTATCGGTCTCGTTATCGAACGTTTCATTTTATCGAACATTATGCAAATAAATATACATTCCGAATTGTTGCCATGTGTTTATTCTCGTCTCGATTGTTTCGGTTCCAACCAATCCCTTATTCTGTAACGGAATAATTTCGACAGAAACTCGCTGATTATAGTTGTATTTATCATCGAGTAACAGCCGGTTTTTCATCCGCTTGTTATTATAATTTGACAATAGTTTAAACTTTTTGATAACCTCTAGTGTGTTTACTTGTGTGTAGAGAAACCAAGACTTGGTTCGTAAAACAAATAAACAAAACTTAATCAGGATAATTATGATCCTGATTAAGTTTTGTTTATTTGTTTTGCGAACCAAGTCTTGGTTTCTCCACACACAAGTAAACACACTAGAGCGTAACAAAAAGTTTAAACTATTGTCAAATTATAATAACAAGCGGATGATAAACTAGCTGTAGGAGTAGTAAAGTTGTTAAGTTTATATGTTAAATAAGTTTAAAATCCGATGCACTCGCAACACTTTATTTACTCTATGACTATGTGAACCTTAAAAAAAGAAGGACTTAGTTGAAAATTATACTGAATCGCGATAAAATTCTGTTACTATGTAACTTTACGAATTCGAAAAATAACAATTTATCGATAGGATTTTATTTCTTGTCGTATTTCAATTCTGAGACAATGTACTGTAAATACCAAAGTTACCATGGAAAATTGGCACAATTACCTACATCGAAATAATTTTGCGAGTGTATCGTCATTCTAGTTGAAAGAAGTTTTTTTTTGTATTGTAAATGCTCATTATTATGTTTTAAGAGTCTAGTCAACATGTTATGAATTTCAGACGATAAAGACTTTTTCTTTTGATTATATCTCACAGTTTCTTTACCATTCCAACTGGCTCAGGCGAGCATTGTCTTCAAACTGAGAAAATTAATTGATATTACATTTTAATGATACATACAAAATAAACTTAAATTTTGTCTCAACATTGAGTTGGATTTATTGATACTGAGATCAAATTTTAGTTTTAAGAACTAAAACGGCAAGTAAAATTGTAGACAGTTCTCGCCTGCTCTATGTCCAAAAGAATGCGTCTTGTGTCCATTCGAGACTATTGGGAATGGATTAGTTCATAAAATGTTTGTAAAATGTCTGCAATCTCTCTCTCTCTCATACTACTAATTCTACTGTCTGTGGCCTGAATACGAACGAAGTCGCGGATATTTTAAATGATAATTTTATAAGGAATTTCAGCTTAGAAGCGACTTATTTGTGTCAATTTACCTTAGCATTGAATCCGCTAGCAATTTAGCTTTATTTTCGTTGCTATGGAGTCATCGCGATATAAAATATTTGATACAATGAAAGATAATTCTAATTGTGCTTTTTCATGGCTTTGTTTGTACTTGGTCCACAGCTTTTAATGTAGGTATGGGTACGGCGTACGCCATATTCAATCTTATTGTTGTCTCTTCAAAGTTTAATTCAAAATTCCGATTTAAAAGTATGTATGTACTGTATGACAGAATACTGCTGTATAGATAGTTATTTGTACTATAAATGTGATAAAGGGAAAGAAAAGCACAACCTAATAAATAGTGAAGCCTAATCTGACGTTAAAATTAAGTTTAGTTGTTCTTATTAAAATTTAGTTTTTTTTTTAAATTAGTAATACAATTTATGTACATGTTATGTATTTTAAGAATTTCTGCATTATGCAGATTTATGTGAGAATATACGAGATAATGTTGGGTTAGATTTGAGTCTGAATCAGGTGCAATACGGTTTTTTGTATGTTTGAATGGTTCACAACCTTGTGCAAGTGATGTAAGAACCATTGCGATGGAAGGCTTCGATACTTGACTCCATTCTGGCACAGAGTTAAATAAGGTATGGGCGTGATTCTATACGATAACTTTGTAGGATCATTTTATTGTTAAAATATATTTCGAAAGTACAAAGAAAATTGTTATTTTAATTGTTACATATGTAAAAGTTCCTTACATACTGACTTTTCTTTAAATTTTTGCAGTAAAACAAGGAGACTTACTAGATACCTACCATAAACTCTTGTTACTTGTTACTGAAATGTAGTAGGTTGATAGCCGGTTTTTCAACCGCTTGTTATAACTTGACAATAGTTTAAACTTTTTGTTAACCTCTAGTGTGTTTACTTGTGTGGAGAAAGCAAGGGTTGGTACGTAAAACAAATATACAAAAATTAATCAGGATAAGTGCTATATTAGACGCCCTCCGACCAGGTGGGATGACGATTTGCGAAAGACTGCTGGCAGATGCTGAATGCGGCAAGCTGAAGACAGGGCGCTATGGCGCTCATTAGGGGAGGCCTATGTCCAGCTGTGGACTACTATAGGCTGATGATGATGATAGGAGTGCAGTACCTCTGCGTAAAGCTCGATTTTGTATTTTTTCAACAAATTATTATAACAAGCGGATGAAAAACCAGATTCTTACTTACCATGTCTTTTATTTTCAATGTCTACACATGTAGTGCTTACTGTCCTGTCTATACCTAGCTAGGTTATGATGCGCTTGATGTAGGAAAAGTTTAGGCCTTTTTCAAGTTCACTCAATATTTCCGATGTAAGGGACATCGCCCATCACGACTTGCGACAACGTTGTAGCATTATGTGTCATTTTTGCGACTTCAGCGTTGAAATGGTCAATAAGAGGCCGCGTAGTGCTGGTTGCAGAACTAAGGAAAGGTTAGCTAAATTGGTATTGGCTTAACTCGCGTACCTGATAATGTTGAAACTCAATTTTTTATTTTTTGTCACAATAAACGATTTAATTATTTAAATCACAAACCATGCCAATATAAGCTATGTGGTGTCCAAAAATTTGTCAGGCATTCGAGCTTAGGTAAACTAAATTAAACTTTCAATCTGCAACCCGATTAAATGTTAGGATTGTATATTAAATGTTACGCAAGCGAAATTTTTATATATGTATCTTTTATGTGTATATATCGTATTTATACATAGACGTATTTATGTCTATGTATCGTATGGTTACATTTACCCGAACATTCTCTATACAACTATCACAATATTCACAATACAGAAGCTTTATTAATAATGAAATGTAATTACAATCCGTTATTAGTACAGCGATTCAGAATTGCGCAAAAGCGTGTGGACGATGGCTCAAAGATTAATGCGCATCATATCTAAAAATACATAAAAGCTCGTGTAAAAATATTGAATCCATCTCCATCTTGCATATGGAAATGAGTTATCGTTGCGTAAGTTATTGACAAATACAAAAAGCTTTTATGCCCCTTTCTTGTGACAGTTTGAACGAAATACTTTAATCTATACATTGATATTTGAAGTTGTCTTGGTTCGGACGGCGTATGTCTCATGTCACCATAAATATGTACCAAATTGTTTTGTAGAAAGAATGCATGATGTGCAAAAGGAAAATGTTATGTTTTTGCTAGATAAATTTGTTGTTAACTTCAAATTCATTGATCAGCTTCAAATTTATGAGCAGTAGTCCAGCTATTTTATCTTTAAGGGGACTTGTGGACCGATTTTTATGATTCTTTGGTTTTGTAGAAAGACTCTGGAGGAGTGGTCCCATAAAAAAAATATGCCCGAAAGATTATTTTCTTGCAGAACTTAAAAACCGTGTAAATCAAAAGGAATTTGAGGTTGATTTTAAGTGTCTGTAGAACACATCAAAATAGTATAATCTAGTCTTTCATTCAAGATTGCCACAGAAAGGTAGGCAAAAGCAAGGTGACACCAATTAGTCTTATTAAAAATCTATTCATTATTACCTACTTGATCAATTTATACGAAAATTTAAATTAGAACCTAAATGTTTTGTAAACTATGCACAAAGTTATGAGGATCTTGCATTGAAATGTTTGAGGTTTGTTTTAGTAAAACCAAATGTACATAAGTGTGATAGAGATGAATCGGTCTCATTTAAAATAAAGTTGTGTAAGTATTTAAAGTATTTTATTTGTAAAACTGGGAGCGGCATCGGTGAGAATCGTTATAATACCTACGTTCTTAACGATACAGGCTAATGAATACTTAGCATTTGATAGCGCAGTTATCCAAGATCAAATTACCCTTACCGATCATAACAGGAATATTTTTTGCATTGAAAGTTGGAAATACCAGTGTAATACCATTTCGAAATCTCATTGAACCAAGTTATTTACTAGTTGATCACTCGGGCGACTGTGAATTTTTTGTTTTGCATAACAAAGGGATCTTTTTTTCATTGTGCAAAACACATTTTTGTTCGTAAAGCATGTTGTAAAAGAAAAACTGTTCCTTTGGCACATAAATGACAGCATTTGATAGCACAGTTATCCAAGAAAGCTATAAACAAAAACAGATTCAGGAAATACCTGTTTTACCTTGGCACCGAAAAGAATGACTCGGTGCCAAGGTAAAACAGACTTAATTCACCTAGAGTAAATCACCTAGTTAATGGACAAGGGTACTCAAAAGTCAATAACTTTATTTCTTTGGGCTTACAAAAAAGCACTTAGACAACTCAAATTTTATACATGCTGGTAGGTATTGTGACAAGAGTAAAAAAAGTTAAAAATTCAGAAAATTTCTAATACCTACCTTGAAATCCCTTTAAATAGGTACAATTTCTTATTTTCAGGACAGTTATGATGACCCTTAGGTAAAAGATTGACCACTCTTTACGACCCACGCTGTTTATTAACAGAAGTCAGGAAATGGCCGGTTTCAGCAATGAAAAAAGAAAACCCCGTAGCTAAATCTTCGGGTTTCATTTTAAAAGCTGTCAAATTGACACCGAGTGACGACCTCTGTGGCACGGTGGGCGAAGGCCGCCTGCGACGCAGGAGGTTGCGGGTTCGATTCGAATGTTTGTACGATCTGCAGTTTTGTTTAGGGTGTTCTGGTCGTTTTCTATTTATAATAAAAAATATCTATTTATGTATGTATTATATTAAGTATATCAGTTATCTAGTAGGTACCCATAACACAAGCTCTGCTTACCATGGGGCTAGATAATGCTGTGTGAATTGTCCAGCATTTTTATTATGAATTCGTTTTTGTATTATTCCCTCAGTGGCGCAGTGGGCGAAAGTTCGAGTTCCTGCTGGGAGGCAAATGTTTATGATCTGTATGTATGTTTTACGGGTCTGGATGTAAATTGCATGGTTTATACCAGTCATCCATGCCACAACGTTTACTTGCTTTCAAGAGGCCAGATTATGCTGTGTGAAAAATATCCAGTAGGTACCTATTATCTAGTTACGAGTAGGTTACAGGCATTTCTGGTTCACACACAGGAATAATAAATCAATATGAATTTCATCAACTTGTTAATATTGTTATTATATAAATTAATATTTTATATTGATCATCTCGGCTGTCCAAAATCAAAACGCAGTAAGGGATTTTTTTTTTCTTCTATTTGTCTCTGGTACTGTAGTAGGTACCTACCTACGTATAAAGCCTGCTAAAGTAAAAATACAGTTTTATCCCAAGATGAATCCCAAGATGCGAGTCTGAAAAACGTAGTAAGTACCTACACTAAGTTAGTTTCTTTCAATACATGCCTGCTCAAGAGTAATTCACGGTCTCTTCTCGCCCCTCATTGTACTCCTTCTCTCCTTGATTATGATTTGATCTTCGTTTCAGATCCAGATCGAGTCGCAGTAGGTACCTACATCGCCAACTGACTGCACCCTTTTCCTATCACGACCTCTTGTTCCTTTCTTACAAAATCCGCTGTCCCAAACCCAAACCTAAATACCGTCTCCTGCGCAGTTTCAAAGATCTTGACCTTGATACCCTGAAGCAGGATGCAATCCAAACTGACTGGTCACCTGTCACAGAGGCTGACAATATTGATGATAAGGCCTGTAACACAATACAATACAAAAATTCTTTATTGTACACGAGAAAATAACATAACAAAGAGACATCACATAAGATAAGTACAATGGGCGGCCTTATCGTTTAGAAGCGATCTCTTCCAGGCAACCTTGGGATGGAAAGAATTGTGCATTTAAGAAAGGCAGGGGGGTGTACCTAAGATTCATATGTATTTAAAATACATATGTATCTAAAATACATAGGTATGTATTTAACACTAAAAATACCTTACATAGATAAATAACATAATATACTAACTACTTAAATAAATAAATAAATAGTCAAAGTAAAGTACCTACCATTATTCACTTTTCTGAAAGGAAAAACTCCTTGACACGAGCTTTAAAAACTAACACTATCATCATCAATCTTTTGACACTCATGCTGCGGTCAAACGTGTAAGGATCAAGCATCCTCCTGCACCATGGCTATCTCCATCCATCAAAAAGGCGATGACCAAACGCGACAAGGCTAAAAGGCACTATGTACCTACAGTCAGCTGCTCAGATATGTATGCACTTCCAAGTTTTCACTTTTATTTTACTCAGAACTTTTCAAAATTCGATGCACACATTTTACGAACAAAGTAGTCCTCATCGTACTTGTCAAAATGCGGTATAATAAATTATCAAAATAACCATGCACTTACTTTTCAGTCAAATTGAAAACATGGCAGTGTATATATATTTTCGCAGCTGACTGTACCTAGTCCTAAAAGTTCCTAACGGAGGTAATTAGCCATCCATCCATTATTTTGTCGTCTCTATTTATGCACATGTACCTACCCATTTTATAATATTGTCTCTCTCTCCCAATAAGGTTTGCTGGAAGAGAACTCTTTTTAGGGTTAAGCTCGCTTTTGCCATATTTTTTCTAGCTAAATGTTTAATTAGTGTAGGTATATAGACTTATATATCTACCTATATATTTTTCGCGCAATAAAGAATAAAATTACTTTATTCTGCATTAGGTTTCATTTAGTCTATACGTTTAACTTTAGTGATAGTCAATTTAAGTTTAATTCTGTCAAATGTAAATCGCTTTCTCTTTTTGGGTGACGGTTAGGTACATACCTACAGTCAATTATATTTTAAGAGCTGTGTAATTTGTTTCCTAAATAAATAGGTACACTGGTTGTCAAAAGTCTAATTTATTACAAATTCCAAACCAAGTACCTACCTACGTCGCGTCGCCAAGATTAAAACGTAGAAAGCGATTCTGACCAACAAAATAATCATTCACACTTTTTTTATGCAGGGCGCTTTTAAGCCTTTTTATCAGCCCTTCATGCTGTATTAACCATTTGAACCTTTTTGCTTTATGTTTTCAAATGACGTTTCAAATACATCATCCGTTGAAACAATCGAATTATGACAGTTTTTGTAAACTAATTTTTATCAACAAAGTGAAAATGCGATGCGTGCCCGTATTGATTTTGCTTGGATCCTTTATAGTGCTCATTCGTAGCAGACCCTCTCCATCTGAAAACAATGACGATAGGTAAATATTTTATATTTCTATTTGACAATTGAAATGCCTACCTACCTACTCAGTACAGGTACCTACTTACATATTGCGTTTTGATATCAACCTTTTGAAGCGGAATTGGTGCTCAAATAATGTGCTTTATCTGGCTTTGCAGTGACTTCGAAGCGTCGGACTATGTTGAAAATAAATCAAATGATGATTCACCAGCAAGAGAGCCTCGAATCAAGGTACCTACACTAATTTGTTTAAATTTATGTTAGTTGAGGATATTGATACTACTAAGTACCTAATTGTTGCCACAGTAGTGTGCCAACTACATTCATAGTTTGGCAACAAGTGGCAACATACGAAAATGTGACAAATCTGCTTAAATTTAAAATTTGTTGTTGGATAATGTAGATGCTGATGCTTGTTTAATTCAACTGCTTTATTTCGTTAATTACCCGACTACCGACAGGGGAGGGTTATGAGGTTAGCACCCTATGTTTGTATGTTTGTATGTTTGTATGTTTGTATGTATGTGGCCGATTTCTTTGTTCCCTCGTAGCGCTGAAACTACTGGTTCGATTTCAACAAATTATGTATCGATTGATTCGTCTCAATACCCCGATGGTTATAGGCTATAAGATTTAGGGCTCCGACCCCGAATAAGCCTTCAAAACGCGTATTAAAGTTTAGGTAGCCGCAGGCTGCAGGCCCCATAGAGAAAAATTACAATACCTACGACCTATTTTCATTTTCAACTCTATGCCTATCAAATATGACCGATACGTCATTCTATTTTGTCAATGTAAATGTTTCAAACTTTTATAACTTTCACGTAGTCGGGTTGTAGTTTTTAACTTTATCTTGTTACATTTACCCAAGGGCCAAGGGGGCCATCCCAAGTAACAATTTCTTGTTCTATAGCAGTCCATGGAACGTTTCTCAGACACCACTTTGGCACTATAAAAGCCCTAAGAAGGTCGTGTAAAGCCGATTTGGCGCAGTTATAATACCAATAAGTGTCATAGTCGAACCATAGAAGTGTTAGTGGTGACGTTTTAGTTCTATAAAGTTGATATAATGGTGACTCGTATGACAATTTATTGACATAGGGGGTACAGTTACGCTAATAAAGGGCTATATTATTCTGTAGTAGTGTTTGTGTTACCATTATAGTGCTATTTTGTTCCATAGTAGAGTCCGTGATTCCGATACATCACAAATATTTTTCTTTCGTCAATGGCAGATCGGCACACGACAGAGCTTACTTATAAACATTACAGTGTAAAATGATTTTTAAGTTCAAGGATTGTAGCGAAACTACAATCCTTGAACTTAGACGTGTAAACTTACCAAAGTTTATATTATGATATTTTGACCTTGATTATCTCGTTCAATACTGCAAAATGCGACAAAAATTTTACCGATAGAATAGTACTATTTTGGTTTAGTATGTTTAACGCGCCTCCGGTTTATTGAGTTTTGAATAGAATAAAATATTAATATAATATTAAAGGTATCGTAGTTTTGTACTATTGAGTGAAATGGTAACTCCGGAGCCCTTATCGGCCAACTTAGTACTCATGACAAAGTTTCTAGCGCCATTGTGAGTAAAATTAGGGTTCCAGAAGACTTTAGTTGGATGACAGGACAAAATTATCATTTAAAAGTAGCAGTTCCCTACCTTTATGTACTTTATTTATCCTATAAAGGTGATGAATGCTCAGCTATGGGCGCTGTTGCGTTTTAAAATAACATCTAAAACCATTATAGAAGTCTATGGCACTATAAAAGAGTAATAGTCGCGTCTGCTGCCAAAAGACTATAAAAGAGATTGAAGAACTATTAAAACACTTTTGATTGTTTTAGAAGTGTCCATAAAATCGATTATAGAGCAAAAATGCTCTATTATGGCATCGTTAACACTACTAAAGACCATGCACTATAGCAGTGATTTGTGGAACCGCAATGTCGCTAACTGGTTGTATTGTTGGATATTGATCACTGTTATAGCGCAATATATATAACGGTAATCAGGGAAACCTTATAGAGCAAATTAGATACATAAAGGTGAATTCAATCACTACTATACAGTAATTATATTGCTCTGTACTGGATATATTTGAAGCTTTAACAACACCTGTCTATAATGGCTCTATAAAATGGTGAAGTCAACCTTTACATCGATAGGTAACAGGATAATTTGGCTCTATAGCTTACAGAGCAAAAACGTTCTACCAAACGCTTCTATAGAACCCGTAGGTGTCACTAAAATCTTTATGCGACGTTTACTCAACCTTATGGTGATATAAACCTAAGTTATAGGTCCAAAATGTTACTTGGGATGGCCCGGGGCGGCAAGTTGTGAGCGCGGCCCGCGGCCTTCTCTGGGCGCCTTTTATTGTCAAACTTGGCAACAATAAATATTATATTTTAATTGACATTTAAATAACCCTTCTGATCTGTTTATCTAGCCAGTAGTTCTTAACCAGTGGGCCGCGGACCACTGGAGGTCCCTGGAAGCACCTAAAGTGGTCCGCGGCGCCAACCTTAACCCCACCGAAATGTATCGTCCAAAATAGTTGCGTTGATCAGTCGTCACTTTCGTTATTTCGTCTCCCTCTCTATCACGTCACAATCCTATGACGTCGCTTTCTGCATCTAGTCAGTCACCTTAACTGGTCTCATCTCATGCCTTATTTCGTCTCTTTTCCCTACTCGTCCGATGCCGAAGTACAGTCAGTAACAGTTATTATGTAGGCATTTGTTTTTAAGACAAGAGTTCTTAGGTAGGTAGGTACTTAATACTTTCAACTAACTAGCAACACATGAAATCTACGAGCGAAAGGTAAAACGTCAAGTTTCAACATTAATATGATAATATTAATGATTAATATTCCAGGAACCCCCTGAAAATCTCGTGGGCCAAGGCGGTGGCATAGACGTGAATAAAGTATACATGTACGAACAAGGAAACTTAGGCGTAAGCCGTGCTGACCGTACAAATCCTGATGTAAGAAAAAGAAAGTTCTTAGGTACTTAATACTTTCAAGGTAACCAGTAGGTATCCTTGAAAGTATTATTATATTATATTTGAAAAAGTACTAGGCAAGCAGAAGTTCATTGGATGTGTACGAAGTAATATTGAAAAGAAAAAGCAATTCTTCTTTCACTTTTATGTTACAAGAGTACCAAGAGTGAATGTGGGGGTCCAAGTTCCTAGGGTTATCCTCCACAACGATACTTGCTTTTTCATTTCAAAGAGGTTTTTTTACCTCCAATTAACTTCTGCTCGCCTAGTAGTCAGTAGTTTTTCAACTCGATCGAATAGAATCACTTGAGATAAATTTTTCGTCTCTTTTATTTAGCAGAATAACAGACTTACAACAGTCAATATTGGTAACTTTTTAAACTCAAACGATTTATCGAAATTTTCGGTAGTACTTACCTAACAAGTTAGAAGAAATATTGTTTTTTTAGAAGAAGAAATATTCAAGGCAAAACAAGTTTGTTTAAGGAGCGAGTTTATTGTTTAGATAAAATATAACTAGACAATAGAAGATATCTACTATAACTAGACGATAACATTCCAACGCTTTGGAAAGATCTACTACTACAGGGTGGTAAATACTTAAACTCCTTGATAGTTTTTTTTTGATGAGGTACAGCTTTATTTACCTGACTGTAGGTACATGATACATTTTCGTTGGACGAGTAGGGAAAGAGACGAAATAAGGCATGAGACCAGTTAAGGTTACTGACTAGATGCAGAAAGTGACGTCATGTGATAGAGGGAGACGAAATAGCGAAAGTGACGACTGATCAACGCATCCCAAAATATCGCTTAACATTGTTTTCGTGGTAGTTTATTTGAATACCTACATACTGTTAACTTCTACCACACTGCGTAAGTTCCTGCGCTTCTCAAACGCAATAATTAAATTGCGGCTCGCTGCACTCGCTGCCATTTTTTTTTCACCAAGGCAACGTGTATTTTCAAGGCCTGGACCCTATTTTAGATCACCATACCTCGACTTCTAATACGAATAACACGAAAATCTAACTAGGTAAATATATTCTACGCGGCTCGCTTTGCTCGCCGGTTTTTTTGTTGGTCTGGTGGTTTGTTGCATAGCCAGCCGTCCCTCCCACAACTAAACTGCTGACTACACCTTGCCGTTGGTTTTACCTCCAAACAGTTAGTGGTCCAACACAGTGACAAGCCAGAAATTAGTCAAGTGGTCCCTCATCCCAAAAAAGTTAATAAGACGGCTAGCCTGTGAAAATAAAATGAGTCTAAGGCGACTCAGCTTATTTATTTAAAATAAAGACTTAAAAGAAGCTTTCTTTTTTCTTCTCATTATGTAGGGAAAAAATGAATGGGGGGCCAAAGCTCACTGGCGCGGGGCGCCAAATATTTAAATACGCCTCTGTAGGTACATTTCCTAGGTAGGCTCAGTAGGTAGGTATATAGCCCAGGGTATAAATAGAAACTAACTAGCAACACATGAAATCTACGAGCGAAAGGTAAAAAGTCAAGTTTCAACATTAAAATGATAATTCCAGGAACCCCCTGAAAATCTCGTGGGCCAAGGCGGTGGCATAGACGTGAATAAAGTATACACGTACGAACAAGGAAACATAGGCGTAAGCCGTGCTGACCGTACAAATCCTGATGTAAGTACCTACCTGCCTACTAGTTATATTTTTCCCCCTATTACTCTTCATTTTCATACCTAGAAGGTAATTGATGTAGATTTCAGATTTAAAACCGTATGGTAATCGAAACTTTCGCAATAAAGTTGAAGACTATGTTGACCCGCAAAATTATGGCCTACGCCGACAAGCAAAATATGTTGAAAATGTGGATCTAGCTGATCAGCCAGAAGTCAGCCAACGTTTGCCGAATCGCAACGCAATTTATCCAAAAAGTAAACGTATCCACAATAATATGCTTTTAGATGATTCATTTGCTAAAATGGAAAGTGGCCTTAAGAAAGAATATCCTAATATCCAAGGTGAGGTATTATTTGGAGCTCGAAGCCAAGCAGATAAAAATGAATTTATTAATGAACCCATCGAGTTATCTAAACCTTACTCAAGGTACTATGGTCCAATGCCCCCAGTGAACAAAGAGTTTCTAGCACAAGGTAAAAATCGCGAAGTTGATCATATGTACTACAATCGTGAGCGCCGTGATACTAATGATGCAAATCCAGACCCAGTAGCCAATCTCGAAAACGAAAAAGATTCAGCTAATGATCAAAGTGAAGACGAAGAGACAGCTATAAAGAAGCATATCAAGAAATTGTCCGTTGATGAATTAGAAGAACTACTAAATTCTCTGTCAGAAGAAAAGAAACAGCTTTTGAAATCAATCATGGATTATAATGACCTAGCTCCTTATCAAAATGATTCAGTAAACAAGCGTGAAATAACAAAAAAAGCTGATGCTATTGAAGAAAATAGCTGCATTGTAAATGGACAAGCTGATTCTAATATCTCCGGAGAGAGTGTTGCAAATGATAATGATGAAAAGACCTCCGAAAGTCCTTCGCAAAGTAATTCAAACATCACAACACCATCATCAGGGAAGGTGTTAGAAACTCAGGTGGATACTAATTCAGAAAAAATTACAGATAACAATTCGATGGAGAAAATGCTATTTAGCGTAGACGCTGCACAGCAAAACGTAGATCTTGTGGCTTCTAGTGCTTGTACTGAGAAAGATACATCAGCTGAAGAAACCACTGATGAGAAATCTCAAGCTGATGTAGCAGCAACGGATGAAAAGACACCAGCTGAATTAGTATCCAGTGACGGCAAGTTAGTGCCTCATGTGGTGCCCAGTGACCAAGTCTTATATAAAGTTACATCTAAAAATGAAAACAAGAGGGAGACTAACATAGACGACTTGGCCGATATTGTTTCTTTTGAAGACTCTAAAATGATGGATAATGACTGGATTTTGGAAGATTCCAAGGACCAAAGTTCTTGCTCGCAAGATGAAGAATTATCTCAATTTATAGATGACGATCAACCAGGTTCTTATGATGGTAGTAAAGTATATAAACGCGATATTCAAAAACAATCCGATTATGACGCTAAAATGAAATCATTGGAAGAATCGTTTCCGAAATCTTCAAATTATAATGAAGAGGCTGGTCCTTTAATTAGAGTCAAACGAAAGACTGAACCAGCGATTAAGAAACGAGCTGCCGCATTATTACCAGAGGGCAAAGTTTCATTTTTCCCGTATAGAGCCGAAAATGAAGACGAGGATACTGATGAAGGTAACGAATTTGATGACGATGGATTTTATGAGCGCACTCCTAACTTTTCAAGCATCGAAAAATCAAATTTAAAAGATCCTTCAATAGAGGCATTCGATGTTGGTCGCAGTGGACCTTTTAAAGAGGTAAGTCAGGATGCGTCCAGTCTTGGATCAGATACTGATAGTGTCTTATCCGGTGTTGAAGTGGAAGATGAGAATCTCATGTTTAGTAGCGGCTCGCGCAGCAGACGGACAACTGACGAGATATCTGATGTTTTGGATGAATCGAACTCAATTCATAATTTGAAATCACAGAATGACGAATCTAAGGCTGTGCCTAATATCAATAACATTGTTACTTATCAGGAAAGCGATTCCTTTGGTCCTCTACCGATGCGTGAAGGGGAGTCCGGAAGGTATAAAAGGATAAGGAGGGTTAAGCAATACCAACCTGATCTGGCCTAAATTTTTATTAAACATGCTTTAGCATTACCAAGGTGTATTATATTTTAAGTTAGTAAGTACCTGTGTCTATATGTTGGTGTAGGTACACATTGGTATGCATAATTTATAATTATTTTACTCGTAATATGTAATGTATTTTATTTTTAAAGCCTTGAAGTTAGAATAAAACAATAAAACTGGCACATTTATACATTCTGTATCGTTTCATTTGTATTGTATGGATTTTGTTTTTGTGTATAATAATATTGTATGGATTTTTATAATCTGAAATAAATGAATAATAATAATAATAATAATAATAATAATTTCGAAGACAAGGATATATATATATAGGAAATCGTAAAATAGGTATCAAAAGATAAGGTGACTGAAAAAAACACTTCTTATATAAAATGTATATTTTTATTACATGGCAATATTTGAAAATAAAAATTCTTAAAAGGTTAAAACAAAATTCATAAAATCTGGTTAATGAAGACATGTTAAAAATTATTAGGACTAGCAGTTAGCATAAAATAACCATAAAATAATGAAGCTTTAACATTTTAGAAAGCTTGAGGTACTAAATAATTCAGAAAGGAATGACAGTAAAGCGCAGTCAAATTACTTCTGCTTTACATCTGTAGCGTAGAATCTATGCTCGCGAGTGTCCCGTGTGTGTTTGAACGGAGTTCGCGGGGCCTCAATCAGAGTGGCGGGGCAGGTGCCGTGTACGTGAGATGTGAACTCACGCTTGTAGCTTGAACTGCCATCGCCCAGTACGAAGCTCGATGAATTTCCATGACGCACAACGCGCTCTACTCTCTCTACCCGGTTTGTCTTTTCAGCTCGCTGCGTCTGATCTGATCGCGAAAAGTTGCCGTATGAACGTGCTTCCGAGTGCCCGTAGAAATCTCCTCCGACGTGAATGTTATCCCTAGCGTTGGCACGTTGAGCTCGCTCGGTCATCATCGTTGACTGGCCATCTCGTTTTCCTGGACGACTTTCTGTCTGCTGAGAAATCACACCCATGTTGTCGCGGGTAGAACGATGCATAGAGCTAATACTCTTCCTATCAGCACTCTGTGTAGAGTTGCTGATGTATTCCCCGCGTTCGGAAAGATTAACAATGCTCTTTCTTTGTGCAGCGGCGGTAGAGCTAATAGCATGTTGAGCTTCATTATTCGATGTTATGCCTTTGCGATGTAAAACTGAATTTGTGGATGAAGAATCCGAAACCAAATCTGATGTTCGCTTGTGATGACCGCTCCTAGACGAGCTGTCCCGAGACGTTACATTGTCGTCGCCTCCGCCACCATGCATTGCTCTCTGGAACTCAATGCTTGTCTTTGTGACGCTGTCACTGAGCTGGTTTCTCGACGAGGTCAAATGAGAGGACCTTGTGATTGTGTTTTGTTCGATGTGGCTTCCCTTGGTGGAGTATGATCTAGAGTCAGCAGTGTTTCGCTGAGTTTGTCCTTCAATTATGTGCCTCTGATTCGAATTATCAGGCGTGAGAATTTTCTGTGTAGTTTCAGCAGTTTGCCTTGTGATATGATCAGTATTGGTGTGTTGATTTGATCGCAACCTGTTTTGATCATGACTTGAAATAGTGGTTGTACTTGTAGTTCCAATGTTCCTTTGAACGTGATTATCTGATCCTAGATGACGCTGGGTATTCAAGCCTTGCGTGATAGTGGAAGATGTTTGCTCCGATGTTATCAAATTTTGGGAACTGTCACCGGAGTACTGCTGGTGCGATCTAGATATATTCTGGTTTGAACCTCTTGTATTATGAGTAATATTATTATTTTGATTAGATCCTCTTGTCACATTTGTTACGTTGTTTATGTTGTGCATATTGCTTTGACTTTCATCTGAAGTAATAACGCGATTGATTGTGGATGACACCGACGATGTATCACTGACGTTTCTTTGATTATTCACATCTGATTTTATAATGCGATTTGTCGAAGATGTTATACGCTCAGTTGATGACCCTCCCCTGGGGCTGTTATCACCTACAACCTTGTTATGTGGAGTGCGGTCACCTGGTTGGTTTGTAAAGTTAGGTCCAGAATCACTTGTTGCCGTATCAACTTCTATGTTTCTAGTAACAGTCACCCATTTGCCTCCTCGCAGCTTCTTCTCGGTTATTTGTTTTATTGTTTTAGTCGTACTTGATGTAGTTGAGGAAATGTTTTTAATATTTTTAGTGTCTGTCTTATTGACAACATTCTTGTCTACCACACTTCTTTGCGTTGTACTGTCATTGATATTCTTAATTTGAGTAGTGTTCTTGTCTGTTACATCCCGGAACGTTGTGCGATCATTTACATTCCTTATTTGTTTATCATCAGTTAAAGGTTTGATTGTATACTTATTGGCTCCAGTTCGATTTTGTGTAATATGTTGAACTGACGATTGATCAACGTGTTTGTTAGTACTGCGGTCAACAACATCCTGTGATGTATTGGCAGAGTGGTTGACAATATAACCCGTTTGTACGTGAGTTGAAGTGGATAGCTCTGAGGTTCTGTTTGTATGAGATTGGTTTAAACTTGTTGTGCTATTCGTAACGTGCGAATTATCTTCATGTTGACGTTCAACACCGTTTCGGACCAATATTGTTGTTTGCGATTTTGTGCTTTGATCTGTACTGTCCATCAAACAAGTTTCTTCTGATCTTCTTGTTATATCGCTTGACTTAGTTGTATCTTGTTGAGATACAACTTTGCTGGTATGCAGATTATCCTTAGGTCTGATTGGACCTGATTTTTCAGCAGGTGACCATTTTTGTGGACCAGCTGGTCGTTCAAAATCTCCCTCTAGTTTCAAATTGTCTTTGGGATGCACTTGTGCTGGTATTTCCCCAGGTGTCCATTTTGTTGGTCGACGAGAATCCATACCACCTTCAGGGTAAAGATTGTCTTTTGGTTTGACGGGAGTAGAACGTTCTCCAGGCTGCCATTGTGTCTTAGGACGAGTATCGAAATTTCCATCAGGATGTAAGTTATCCTTTGGCCTTATTTGGTCTGGTCGATCTCCTGGAGACCATTTCTGTTTTGAAGGTATATCAAAATCACCTTCAGGCTTAAGATTGTCTATGGGACGAACTTGATCTGGTGTTTGTCCAGGTTGCCATTGGGTTTTGGGTCGAGTTTCAAACTCACCATCAGGATGTAAGTTGTCTTTTGGCTTAACTTGTTCAGGCCTTTCTCCCGGTGACCATCCCTTTTTAGAAGGTCTATCGAATTCTCCTTCAGGCTTGAGATTATCTTTAGGCCGCACTTGATCTGGAGTTTCTCCAGGTTGCCACTGTGTTTTTGGTCGCTTTTCAAATTCCCCTTCAGGTCGAAGATTATCTTTTGGTTTTTTGGCGTCAGAGCGATCAGACGGTTCCCATTTTGGCTTTTCAGGTCTTTCAAATTTGCCATCCGGTTTTAAAGTATCTGCATGTTTTATAGGGGTACGTTTTTCACCAGGGACATGTTCATGAACTGGCCTGTCTTCAAAATCACCTTCAGGCTTTAAGTTATCTGGATGATAAATTATAGCTGAACGTTCTCCTTTAGTTACTCTGTAATCATCTCTGCGAGTATGATCTTCAAATACTCCTTCAATTTTAAGATTGTCTTCTCTACGGGTCAGCTTCACTTTCTGTCCCTTTACCAAACGGTATGTATCAGACGAACGGGTATTTTCCATTTTCCCCTCCATTTTGAGGTTATCTTCGTGGCGGACTACAGCTGCCCGTTCACCAGTAACAACTTTGTAATCATTTCTTTGTGTCATGTCTATAAATTCTCCTTCTATTCTCAGATTGTCTTCTCTTCTGATAATGTCAAGCCTCTCAACCTTTCGGTTGCGTCTTAAATCAGTGTCTCGTTCAATAGTAATATTATCTACTTGTTTGAATGGTTTTCGTTTTTCAGCTGGTTGAGATGGAACAATTTCGGTTGGTTTGTAAAATTTGCCTTCAGGTTTTAGGTTATCGTGTGGCTTAACTACAGTTGCTCTTTCGCCTTTCGTAGCACTATAATCGTTCCTTACCACGAGATCAATAAATTCACCTTCAGTTCTTAAATTATCTTCGTGTTTTTTGATCACAACCCGTTCAGTCCTGTCAATACGCTTGTAGTCATCTCTAGATCGATGGACATCAATGACACCTTCCATTTTCAAATGATCTTCATGTTTTACAACTTCCATCCTATCACCACGAGTTGCCGTATAATCTGTGCGCCTTATGACTTCCATGTCACCTTCCGGTTTCAAATTATCTTCTGGTTTCTTTTGAGTCGGTCTTTCTCCGGTGGGCTGAGCCTTAGGTTTTTCAGGACGTTCAAATTCACCTTCCGGCTTAAGATTATCTTTAGGTTTTATAACTTCTGGTCTATCTGCTGGGCGCCATTTGTCTTTTTTAGGTGTTTCGAAATCACCTTCGGGCCTTAGATTGTCATGAGGCTTCTTCAGAGTTTGTCTTTCTGCTGGACGCCAATCGTCATGCTTGGGCTGTTCAAATTCACCTTCAGGTTTGAGGTTATCTTTAGGTTTCTGTTGAGTGCGTCTTTCAGCTGGACGCCAATCATCCTGTTTAGGCTTTTCAAATTCACCTTCAGGCTTCAGATTGTCTTTAGGTTTCACTACTTCAGGTCTTTCAGCGGGACGCCATTTGTCTTTTTTAGGAGTTTCAAAATCGCCTTCTGGTTTAAGATTATCATGAGGTTTCTTCGGTGTCTGTTTCTCAGCTGGTCGCCAGTCCTCTCGTTTCGGTTGCTCAAATTCACCCTCAGGTTTAAGGTTGTCCTTCGGTTTCTGCTGGGTACGCTTTTCAGCAGGACGCCACTTGTCGTGTTTTGGTTGTTCAAAATCACCTTCCGGCTTCAGATTGTCTCTTGGTTTCTGTTGAGTGCGCTTTTCAGCTGGACGCCACTCGTCATGTTTGGGCTGTTCGAATTCGCCCTCAGGTTTCAAGTTGTCCTTCGGCTTTACAGCATCAGGTCTTTCAGCTGGTCGCCACTTATCTTTTCTTGGAGTTTCAAACTCACCTTCTGGTCTTAGATTATCATGTGGCTTCTTCGGGCTTTGTCTCTCAGCTGGACGCCACTCATCATGTTTCGGCTGTTCAAAGTCACCCTCAGGCTTAAGATTATCCTTTGGCTTTTGCTGAGTTCGCTTTTCAGCAGGACGCCATTCGTCTTGTTTCGGCTGTTCAAAATCTCCCTCTGGCTTAAGATTGTCTCTTGGCTTTTGCTGAGTTCGCTTTTCAGCAGGACGCCACTCATCATGTCTGGGCTGTTCGAATTCGCCCTCAGGTCTCAAGTTGTCTTTCGGCTTGACAGCATCAACCCTGTCGGCTGGACGCCAGTTATCTTTTGTTGGAGTTTCAAACTCGCCTTCTGGTCTTAGATTATCATGTGGCTTCTTCGGGATTTGTCTCTCAGCTGGACGCCACTCGTCATGTTTCGGCTGTTCAAATTCACCCTCAGGCCTAAGATTGTCTTTCGGCTTTTGTTGAGTACGCTTTTCCGCCGGACGCCATTCGTCTTGTTTCGGCTGTTCAAAGTCTCCCTCTGGCTTAAGATTGTCTCTCGGCTTTTGCTGAGTACGCTTTTCAGCAGGACGCCACTCGTCATGCTTGGGCTGTTCAAATTCGCCTTCAGGTTTTAAGTTGTCTTTCGGCTTTACAACATCCGGTCTGTCAGCTGGACGCCACTTATCTTTTGTTGGAGTTTCGAACTCTCCCTCAGGCTTAAGATTATCTTTAGGTTTTTGTTGTGTCCGTTTTTCAGCTGGGCGCCATTCCTCATGTTCGGGTTGTTCAAAATCACCTTCTGGCTTCAGATTATCCCTAGGTTTTTGTTGAGAACGCTTTTCAGCAGGACGCCAGTCGTCTTTTTTGGGTGTTTCAAAGTCTCCCTCAGGTTTGAGATTATCTTTTGGTTTCTGCTGAGTGCGTTTTTCAGCAGGACGCCATTCCTCATGCTCAGGTTGCTCAAATTCACCCTCTGGCTTCAGATTATCCCTCGGTTTTTGTTGGGTACGCTTTTCAGCTGGACGCCACTCGTCTTGCTTTGGTTGTTCGAAGTCTCCCTCAGGCTTCAGATTGTCTCTTGGTTTCTGTTGAGTGCGCTTTTCGGCAGGACGCCACTCGTCAAATTTGGGCTGTTCAAATTCACCCTCAGGTCTCAAGTTATCTTTTGGCTTTACAGCATCAGGTCTATCTGCAGGACGCCACTTATCTTTTGTTGGAGTTTCGAACTCGCCTTCTGGTCTTAGATTATCATGTGGCTTCTTCGCGGTTTGTCTTTCAGCTGGACGCCACTCGTCATGTTTTGGCTGTTCAAATTCACCCTCAGGTTTTAGATTATCCTTTGGCTTTTGCTGAGTTCTCTTTTCTGCAGGACGCCATTCGTCTTGTTTCGGCTGTTCAAAGTCTCCCTCTGGCTTAAGATTGTCTCTCGGCTTTTGCTGAGTTCTCTTTTCAGCAGGACGCCATTCGTCTTGTTTTGGTTGTTCAAAGTCTCCCTCTGGCTTAAGATTGTCTCGCGGCTTTTGCTGAGTTCTCTTTTCAGCAGGACGCCATTCGTCTTGTTTTGGTTGTTCAAAATCTCCTTCTGGCTTAAGATTGTCTCTCGGCTTTTGCTGAGTACGCTTTTCAGCAGGACGCCACTCGTCCTGCTTGGGCTGTTCAAATTCGCCTTCAGGTTTTAAGTTGTCTTTCGGCTTTACAACATCTGGTCTGTCAGCTGGACGCCACTTATCTTTTGTTGGAGTTTCAAACTCTCCCTCAGGCTTAAGATTATCTTTTGGTTTTTGTTGTGTTCGTTTTTCAGCTGGGCGCCATTCCTCATGTTCGGGTTGTTCAAAATCACCTTCTGGCTTCAGATTATCCCTAGGTTTTTGTTGGGTACGCTTTTCAGCAGGACGCCAGTCGTCTGTTTTGGGTGTTTCAAAGTCTCCCTCAGGTTTGAGATTATCTTTCGGTTTCTGCTGAGTGCGTTTTTCAGCAGGACGCCATTCCTCATGCTCAGGTTGCTCAAATTCACCCTCTGGCTTCAGATTATCTCTCGGTTTTTGTTGGGTACGCTTTTCAGCTGGACGCCACTCGTCATATTTGGGCTGTTCAAATTCACCCTCAGGTCTCAAGTTATCTTTTGGCTTCACAGCATCGGGTCTGTCTGCTGGACGCCACTTATCTTTTGTCGGAGTTTCGAACTCGCCTTCTGGTCTTAGATTGTCATGTGGCTTCTTCGCGGTTTGTCTTTCAGCTGGACGCCACTCGTCATGTTTTGGCTGTTCAAATTCACCCTCAGGTTTTAGATTGTCTTTTGGCTTTTGCTGAGTTCTCTTTTCTGCTGGACGCCATTCGTCTTGTTTCGGCTGTTCAAAGTCTCCCTCTGGCTTAAGATTGTCTCTCGGCTTTTGCTGAGTTCTCTTTTCAGCAGGACGCCATTCGTCTTGTTTTGGTTGTTCAAAGTCTCCCTCTGGCTTAAGATTGTCTCTCGGCTTTTGCTGAGTTCTCTTTTCAGCAGGACGCCATTCGTCTTGTTTTGGCTGTTCAAAGTCTCCTTCTGGCTTAAGATTGTCTCTCGGCTTTTGCTGAGTACGCTTTTCAGCAGGACGCCACTCGTCTTGCTTGGGCTGTTCAAATTCGCCTTCAGGTTTTAAGTTGTCTTTCGGCTTTACAACATCTGGTCTGTCAGCTGGACGCCACTTATCTTTTGTTGGAGTTTCGAAATCTCCCTCAGGCTTCAGATTATCTTTGGGTTTCTGCTGCGTGCGTTTTTCAGCTGGACGCCATTCCTCGTGTTCGGGTTGCTCAAAGTCTCCTTCTGGCTTCAGATTATCTCTCGGTTTTTGTTGGGTACGCTTTTCAGCAGGACGCCAGTCGTCTTTTTTGGGTGTTTCAAAGTCTCCCTCAGGTTTCAGATTATCTTTTGGTTTCTGCTGAGTGCGTTTTTCAGCAGGGCGCCATTCCTCATGTTCAGGTTGTTCAAAATCACCTTCTGGCTTCAAATTGTCCCTCGGTTTTTGTTGGGTACGCTTTTCAGCAGGACGCCAGTCGTCCTTTTTAGGAGTTTCAAACTCGCCCTCGGGCTTTAAATTATCTTTGGGTTTCTGCTGATTCCGTTTTTCAGCTGGCCTCCATTCTTCAGGTTCTTGTCTGTCAAACTCACCTTCCGGTTTTAGGTTGTCTGTAGGTTTCTTCTGTTTAGGTCTTTCAGTGAGCTTAGGACCATACGTATCTTGAGATACCGTGTGGCTGTCAAACGTGCCCTCAACGTGTAAATTATCTTCTCGTATAATCTTTTGCCGCCTAACATCAACTTCTTCATAGGTAGTGAATTCTTCTTGAGAAGTTGTAATGTTTTGTAACTGTTCTGTTGAGTAGAATTTTTCAAAATCTTCTTTGGTCCATGTGCGACGCCTTTGTGGTCGTTCTACAGGACCTGTTTTTTGAGTATAATCTTCTTGATTCGAGGTTACGAATTCTATTTCACCTTCATGAATAATGTTGTCAGTTTTTCTTGCAACTAATGTTGTCCTTTCTACTGTGTCTGTGTAATCGATAAATTCGGACTTGTTAGTAGTTTCCGTGGTCATATCTCCTTCTATCTTGGTCCATGTGTCACGTCGTACTTGTTTTGGTCTCTCCACAGGTTTCACAGTATACTCAGAGCGATTCGTAGTTGTATCTGAAATAATATAATACGGGTATTCGTTCAAAGCTTTTTTACATGAAAGTCTGTACATAACAATGTTTTAAGATTTAATCTTGTACCTAAACATGATTAAGCCTCGTTTGCTTATAGATAAAATGTAGACGATTAATAGATAAATACAATAAGAAATCTTTACGCTTCTAAGACTTAAGTAAGTTAAGCATGACGTTAACGTACCTGTGAATTCTCCTTCCGTGATAATGTTGTCTGTGCGACGAATTATTTCTGCACGTTCTCCTACCACCACTTTGTAGTCATTAACTCTCCTTGTTGTGAATTCCCCTTCAGGTCGTAGGTTATCTTCAGGTCTTTTGACTACGACCTTTTCAGCCGGCTTCCAATCTTCTTTTTTAGGTGCAGTAAACTCGCCTTCAGGTCTCAAGTTATCTTCAGGGCGTCGCACTGGTTCTCGCTCGCCTGGTTGCCATTTTTCTGGCGTTCGGTTTTCAAATTCACCTTCTGGCTTAAGATTGTCTTTAGGCTTAGTCGGTGTCCTTTTCTCCGCAGGTTGCCATTCTTCTGGTTTTTGCTGTTCAAATTCACCTTCGGGTTTTAAATTGTCCTTGGGTTTTTGCTGAGTCCTTCTCTCTGCCGGGCGCCATTTCTCATGTTCAGGCTGTTCAAAGTCACCTTCCGGCTTCAAATTGTCTTCCGGTTTTTTTTGTTTCGGTCGTTCTGCAGGTTGCCAACGGTCTTTTTCAGGGGTCGTAAATTCTCCTTCTGGTTTGAGGTTATCTATGGGACGCCGTACCGGTGCTCTATCTCCAGGACGCCAGTCTTCCGGTTTAGGTCTATCGAACTCTCCTTCCGGTTTAAGATTATCTTCAGGTTTCTTCGGCTTTTGCCTATCCGCTGGGCTCCAAGGCATTTTTTCGGGTGTAGTGAATTCACCTTCAGGTCTCAGATTGTCGACGGGCTTATGTACTGGGGCACGATCACCAGGGCGCCAGTCTTCTGGCTTGTACCTTTCGAAGTCACCTTCGGGTTTCAGATTATCTTCAGGGCGACGGACGGGTGCTCGGTCACCGGGTCGCCATTCTTCAGGGCGCCTTTGTGCAAAATCGCCTTCCGGTTTGAGGTTATCCACCGGCTTTTTAACTGGAGCTCTGTCACCCGGGCGCCATTCTTCAGGTTTTCTCCTCTCGAAGTCTCCCTCTGGTTTAAGGTTGTCTTCGGGTTTCTTCTGCTTGGGCCTTTCAGCAGGTTGCCAAGGGTGACGCTCGGGCTGCTGGAAGTCACCTTCGAGTCGAAGGTGATCCTCGTGATGGACGGCTGTAGTACGGCTGACGTGTTTCTCGTCGAAGTCGCGCTGGTACGCGGATACCACGCTCGTCGTGTGCTCCACATCGAACAATGGCTCCGGGACATCGTTGTGTGGGCAACGGTGACGCCTGAAAATAAATAAGAACACTCATTATTTCTGATATAAAACTAGTTATATAATATGAAAACACTTTCACACCTTCTTTTGAGACGATAAGGATGAAGGACGATTGGAAATCTGCGAGGCAACGGCAAAGGCGGCAGCATTAAAGATTCGGCCATTGCACGCGTCCATTGCGCTTAAATTAACGAAACCCCCAGCACATACGAGCCGACAAAAAGGTCTACTGCACACACAGTAATCCCTACGTAAGTATTCACGCCAAGAAACCTTTTCACGAAACATGCACGTCACATCGATCACAGCAAATTAAATGTTGATTCTATAAGCTCAGCACTAATTGCAATTTTCAATGTCTGCTTTATGATCTCTGTCCCGTTTTTAAGCCGCATATTTTTAACATTTATATCAACCGTTGAAGTTCGTATTCTCTTACGAATACGGTTCACGATTTATCAGTTTTCAGGAATTTTCTCGATTGTTCGTGGCGAGGTCTCGGCGCGGACTGCCGCAGCGCGCCGGCATTGAAACAGACAAGGCTTCGGGCTTCAACAAGTATGCGCCTTACTAATTCAGTTCGTCGGTACCTACTGGCCTAATTCTTGGGTCACTCTAAAGTACCTAGGTATAAATAAAACCGCTTCACTAGTAGGTAAATACCTACATTCCTACTTAAGCCAGCTTACACCAAAAGACGAGGCTTTTAGGTAAAGTGATCGGCATGAAAATTTCAAAAGGTCAAATGGGGTTACTGTACCTACGATGCTACGTGACCCGGCTGTGGTAGCCTAGCGACAGACTTTATGAGGACGGAGGAGGAGGTGAAAATTACATAACATATTCTCTGTAAATATGATACGAAATACACGACATGACAGTGGTAGGAACGAGTGGAGCTGGCCAAAGAGCACGATTCCTGGAAGAGTTTGAAGAACCTTTTTCCCAGCAGTCGGATAACACAGGTTAGATAAACAAGAGTACCTACTTTAAGACATCAATTGCGTCTCATAAAACCTGCTGATCTTGAGGGGTACCTTACCAACTTAAGACGATACCCCGAACCAAACTAGCACCGCTACCTAATTTATCTTATTATTTTGTTGAACAAAGGTAATTTCAAAATTTTCAATGTGCAATTTGTGATACCTATTGTAAGCTTTTTTTAATGCCTTTTGTAATATTTTCATTTATTATATAGTCTGGCCAGAGATGCTTATATAGAGTTTGGTGGCCACAAAGTGCAACTTCCCAAACTAATACAAAATAAAAATATTACAAAGGCATTAAAAAAAAGCTTAGGTATGATAGATATCACAAACTGCTTATTGAAAATTTTGAAATTACATTTGTTCAACAAAATAATAAGATAAGAATAGGTGGCGGCGCTTGTTTGGCTCGGGTTATCGTCTTAACAAATTATAATACAGACGTGCATTAGGCCATTTAAACGTCGCTTTTGTTTCATGGTCGCCAATACAAAATAGAAAAAGGCCATCTAAGGCAATACTTTAACAAAACTGCAAAAACATTTGGTAACAAAACAAGAATAAGTACGTGGTTCTTATCAGCATCTCTAACATTATTATACTGTTTTGGCGTTGCCGTCGTCATTTACTGGTTTAAATTTAGCTCACCTAGTAAGTACTTAGCGCTCAGACTTCCAGTAAGATCACTATTCTGCCTATTGGAGTGGAGTAGGTGCCTAAGCGTAGGCAAATGTAGGCGTTTAATCTGCAGAAGGCAAGACAGTTATAACCATGACTCAGAGGAGAAGAGAGAAGGCCTTTTAGATTGAGTAGTATTTAGAGTATCCTCCTACGTAACCATCTTCAAGCGTTAGGTATTGTATATTAAACAATTTATATCGGTATTTTATACCTTTCAAATTATAATTAAGTACCTAGTTCGATTGGTACTTAAGAAATAACAAAATATCAGTCGGTTATTGCACAAATACAAAACGGCGTAAAGGAAAGTTTTCAAATATAAGCTTGAAAATAAATTAATAAATAATGCTAGACAATTCACACAGTATTATCTAGCCCTAAGTTAAGCAGAGCTTATGTTATGGGGACTAGATAACTGATACATAATACAATACACAGATAGATTTTTACCATACATAGAAAAACGACCAGAACACCCGGAACAAATATTCGCAGATCGTACAAACATTTGTCCCAAGGTGGGAATCGAACCAGCAACTACCCATAAGTAACGATTGTCTTCATTGCGTGATAAAAGCACACAAAAAAGATACTTCAAAAATCGTTAATTGTTAAGCCTTGGTCTCTTGATCAACATGCAGTACGCTGCGTACTCCGTACTTCACCGCACCCGCTGACGCAGACTTTGACGAAACAAAAGACCACGACGTTTTTCATACGATTATGTGTCCGGAATCCGGAAACTCAGAACGAAGCGTACTCCATAACGGTAAAGAGCTTTCAAAGCAAAGCTTTCGATATCAGAAACGTGGTCCTCCTACGTCACCGTCAATCTAACGTCGCTTAGCGGTGTGAGGGAAACAGTGGGAAATATCACTAATAGCTATTGATTTCTTGGAACGTTCTTGATAGGTTCATAGGCCATCTATATGGCTGGAAATTTGGTTAAATAAGTGCTCTACATTTTAGTTTTCTATAGGCCTTATTTTTTGGGTGTATGTTTGTTACAGAAACAATCCGAGGGGATACAACCTCCACCACGGCCTTCAAATTCAGGCTGCGTAAGTGGCTCCTCGAAAACTCGTTCTTCTTTTTAAAAGAGTTTTACGAACTACCAATCAATATTGATTGCGTATAATTAATTTTTATATACATATAATGTTTTTATCCTGAATTTGTTATGACTCGAATATAAATTATTGTTATTTTAAAATATGTATCTACCTTGGTACTTAAACTATAACCTGGTGTTGTCAATTAATATTTGTATTGTTAGGTACATATTCACGCTCAAACGGCTCAATGAATTTGAATGGAATTCGGTTCCAAGATTGCTTATTTCTTGAATTAAAATAAAGGCTACTTTTGATATCCGAAAACTACAGTGTTCCCTTGTTAAATAAATTATCAAATAACTCAAATTTGTTTAACACCGCGGGGCACAACTAGTCTTTACGTAATTGTAAAATAAGAACCTACCTATCATCTTTTCCGATTCAATATTTAGTATTGTTTCGTTTCATGATTTTAGTAAATGTAGGCCAGGGCATATTACGAAAACCTTAAACAGAATCAAATGTAGAGCAACTTTCGAAACCGTAACTTAAAAATCAAATTAATTTATGAAATTCTTCCGTCTTTTTATTAGACGTTAAAAAAACTAATATTATTATGCTTAAATAGCTTTGCATTGCAACTAATATATCCAATTTACAACGTAACGTTTCACTTAGCTACAACCGCAAAAATAATAAACATTAACCTGTTAAACAATACCATCTTGAAATAGCGAATTTACCGAGGCATTTCGATTGTTTCAATTCAACGGTACACTGTAACGACGCGATGGCTGAATACAAAGTGGTTAGATTCAGCATTATTACATAGATAGGCTGTTGATGTGATCGTGCGTGAAGCTTATCACCCGATTCGATAGAAGCTCCAGTCAAGTGATAAATTAACGAGTTTTCACCTATGGATACTGCTCATGCTAAGCTCCTACTGCTTCAATCTACTATATCTACGGTACGGTTACTTAGCATTTTATCTACGGATTAGGTACTAATCATCATCATTTGTAGCCGAATTATACCTACTCGTACCACTGCTCGTTTGTTCTCACTAGTTCGATTCATTAGTTCGATCGTCCAAATTGGTTGTAAGGACAGTTCACTCCCTTCCTGACGACCGATGTGGCGCGGTGGGCGAAACTGCCTGCGCAGGAGGTTGCGGGTTCGATTCCCGCCTCGGGACAAAATATGTGTACGATCTGCAGACATTTGTTCAGGTTGTTCTGGTCGTTTTCTATGTATGGTAAAAATATTTATCTATGTATTGTATTATTATTATGTACCTATATCAGTTATCTAGTACCTACCCATAACACAAGCTCTGCTTAGCTTGGGGCTAGATAATGCTGTGTGAATTGTCCAGCATTATTTATTTATGTTCCACAATCGGTTTTTGTTCTCATTCAGAGATCAATGTAGTAAGGATTTTTTGAAATAAAATTTTAATTATTAACCTTCAACGTATAATTAAACTTCGCCTCTCGCTTGATTTGTAAACATCTATTCAGACCTAAACTTTACTTAGGTATCATGTTTTGACAACTTTCTATCAAGCAGCAAGTAAGAGAGTAGACAGGGTAGTTAATCATATTTTATCTATTTAAATTTAAATAAGCAAGCAGACTAACCTTAAAGAAGGCAATTTTCAGTTTGTCTCAATCGATTGACTATTCACGTATTAGTAACGCATCATAACAGCATACCTATAGGTAATTCGTTTCACGGGCGGATTATTTTACTTTCGTCGTGTGAATTCATTTCCAGTTTCCAAATAATTCATTCATGCAATTCGATGGTCGAAGTCAAGGTTGTAAGATAACCAGAAGATAACCTTATCCTCAACCTTCGCGAATTGTGATGTAGGTAGTCTGAATCAAGCGACGATGTTCTCAGAATAAGACCCTGACATGACCTGAGATATAAAAATAAGTATGACTCTTAAAGAGGAAATAACTCTTAAAGTCTGCGAGATGTAAAACGCATCGATTTGTATATAAACTTAATGCACGATTTCAAATTCCTTCCTTGTCAAACGTTTTAAACTTTGCAGCTTGAATACGTGTTTTAGTTTTAATCCGATGTCACCCACATCACACGTAGGTAAACTTCATTACTGGCGCGGTAAATCCTACGTTAATCGTTCAGTTAGACATAATAATTGCGAAACACGAGAGGAAAGTAATGTATTCGAAAATATCAGTGATATACTTACTAGATACATACCTATTTTGTTAAATCATTATGTACTTCACTAATAGCGAAAGCTAAAGAGTAAATATTTGGTCGTTTTGTTCTGATCTTATAATTAGTCAATTAATTAACTAGGTACCTATTATTCGTTGGCTTTCATCTCAAGTCGATAAATATATTGGTATATTGCATATTGGTTTGGAAAATTCAAAACAGAAAACAGCACCTGGACTGTACAATGCTATGCCAGATGGCTTAATCAAAACAATGTGGATGACTAAATTAATCTAACATGTCACGTTCATGTACTATCAATTTATATAAAATAGAGGAAAATAGTTGGTGTAAACAGGCCAAGTGCGACAGATACTTAAGGCGTCGATGACGAAATCTGCATGCTAACATAAAAGGAAATAGGCACTAATAAAGCCTGATCATTTGAAATGCAGCTGTGCATCTGTTCAATCCCTGAGTCATTGTATGAGCTTCAGTGGAAGTGAAAGCAGCTGATTTAATCCATACCGTTTATCATAACTTCATAAGAGAGCACCTTGCACCCAACCGAAGACAAACATGTTGCGATACGGAAAGTATAAGTACGGGATCCAAATCCGACAAACTGCCAGTGTTAAATGAAGGAAGTGATTGACGCAATGTCCTTCTGACACATTACTGTTTAGTGCATAGACCTTAGTAGGTACATTAGCGGTAAAATTATCATCGTTTTCAAAAAACACGCATCAACTCAGAACCGAGATGACTGAAGAAGTTTTTCGAATCGCTGTGCCACAGAAGTGTGTCTGGCTTTTTGACAAAGTGTACCTACCCTACCACTTTTAGTGATACTGGTCAAAATAGTGGAGTTAATACACCATTCTCGTGTATCTGTGATACTCAAAGGCGCCTCTGTATCATGTGATTACTCACATTTCTCGCAATGTGACTGCTAGGATGCTTTTAATCGTGAGTCGTGACTAATGTTTATTCTGAATGAAACCTTATTTGTTATTGCAGCTTCTGAGTTAACTGATTTGTATGAGTAAAATCCTGCTCGGTAATTCCGTTATTCTTCATTTGAGCTAGTAGACAACCTCTGTGGCGCGGTGAGCGAAGGTCTGCCTGCGACGCAGGAGGTTGCGGGTTCGGTTCCCGCCCCGGGACAAATGTTTCTACGATCTGCAGCAGACATTGGTTCAGGGTGTTCTGGGCGTTTTTTATGTAAAATAAAAAATATCTATCTATGTATTGTATAATATTATGTATATCAGTTATCTAGTACCACCCATAACACAAGCTCTGCTTATTATTTATTTATTTAAACTTCCAACATTTAAAATAAGGTTACCTGATTTGTCTGACTACCTACTGTTTTTATCACGTTTAGTTTTAACTTGTAAATCGTGACAATTTATTTATTTATTATACTCATAACAGTTATAACGTTTAAAACTTAGAATAGAACTAAGCTGGACTTAGCAAACAAAACGACAATATTGCTATTTCATTCTTAAATTACTTATAGAAATATTATAAAGTTAAAAATAATATACAAAGTTAAATTTGATGGGTTTATAAATTAAAATACAAACTAATGGAGGAAGGTTCCTACTGGTTGTAAAAAACAAATCAAACACATCAATAATAATAAATACCTAAACATCACAATAACAACTCCGAACACAGACACAACTTTTTTGTAAGGGCTCGCTTAAGCCTTGCTCGCTTCTCTTGGATAGCCTATTGTACACGTTAAAATGTTTGGCGTGTCCTAAAAAGCCGACTCCGCCAAGCATCATACGGTATGGACTTATCGGAATCCCTACCATCTTGATATGGTAATCGATAAAAAGCCTGACCCCAATGCGCAGGAGTTGGAAAGTTGTCTCTGAGCGCGACCAAAAACGGCGATGCCATACGACTTGCCTGATGTCGGTAGCAAGCAAACCGCAGGCTATTGTGTAATTTGAACCAACTGTTCATACAAAGTACAGTATTTTTTTATGCAAGCTTTTGCCTTGGCTTCGTATTTGTTATGCCTCACAAGTTGTAGAGAATACTCTACCATGAAAACAGATAAGGTAGGTACCTATAGAATTCAAAAGTCCAAGATTCCTGTAAGGTCTCGCTTCTTCCACTAGTGGACAAAAAATTGAAGCGAACAAAATCAATAACATTTTGTTTCTTATTTGATAATAATTACTATTTATTAAGCTGTTTATGTATAAAATTTGACTTGTCTAAGTGCTTATTTTGTAAGCCTAAAGAAATAAAGTTATTGAATTTTGAATTTTTTTTTGTCTAAAGTAAATAATACACCGAGTTTTGCAGTAGGTACACTAGGTACATATAAGTCTTTATTTACCTAGAGCATATAGGCAATTTCATATTTGGTAATGTGAACACCCGATACGAAAATAGCCTTTGACTTTATCAGCTGTCTCAAAAGGTCATTGTTATTTACAAAGACAAAGATAAGATAATCTCACTGTCGTACAAAAAGACATTGTTATGACAATTTCCATCTATCACAAGTTTTTTGTCTCAGTTCGCGCGGGTGTGAAGAATCGGAAATATAATCACATGTGGGTGTCGGAACAGTTTGCCAGTCACCGGTGGAGCTAGACAAGGTCGTCGACCATATGGCCTACCTGTCTGACTATAAGCCAAGCAATTCTGAAAATTGCGTAACTTGCAGTGATTGTAACTTCGTTACTACAATACCGTGGCCTCTATCAAAACGTTATTGTTATGAATGCTTAATTGACTCCAGTTGAAAAGGTTTGTTTCCTGCGTCAAATTAGTTTGCACTTGAATTCTACCATTGATACTATTTTTGACGACGTTACCTTGCAAATGTTTGCTAGCTGTTTGCAAAAAATCAACAGGGAACTAAAGCCGGTTTTGCACGGCATTCCAATGTTTACAACTCGCAATGCAAAGCGCTAGAGATTCTTAGAACTTGGATCATAAATGGAAGAGTTGCCACGAGGTGGGTTTTGGTTCAATAAGTAATTCGACAAGGCAGCAATGACGTAATGCCGACAGAGTTGATACACCGCGTCCTGTGTTCGAAACGTTAAGTTCTTACATCGACAAGTAAACAAGAAACGAGTCTGAGCGAGGACGTGGGCTCAGCGACGCCGCCGGTGAGATCATCGCCTCGAATAGACGTTCTGAGGTCGCAGCCTGCACCACTTTACACGTCGCGTATCTTTCTAATTGGCGTGCCGATTTTGTTTACAATGCTTGCTTTTTCCACGGCTCTCACGCGAACGATAAAGTTCATGAGAACAAAGGTGATTTACAACAAACAACACTGAAGTTTTCAAGGCTCGCAAATTACCCTAAACACGAATCTGCCACTTGCAATAATTTGCCGTTGCTATAAAATCGACCCACGTCCGGATTGGACTTAATTGGAGAGTGATCATTATCAAAACACAATAAAACAAATTTTGTCGGCAACAGAAATGATTCTAAATTTTAAGTTAACGGTAGATATGCAAAATTCAAATTACTTGTAAAGACAAATGTCACCTCAGTCTGCCTGTGACCATGGAAGCTGAAAAGCCTCCGAAACGTCAGGTTATAAACAAAATATAAAATATACGCGATCAATCCGGTAAAAACAGTGTTTTATTTTAAGTTAAGTTCAAAAAAAAGAACAAACTAAATAAATAGTATCGATTCACCAAAACTAGTCTTATTTGAAAGAACTAAATGTTGCCGTCCCTTTTAGAACGATCGAAAGACGAGTAAATTTAGTAGGGTTTGACCATTTTAAAATCCTAAACTAATGTTAAGGGATTTTATCCCTAACATCAGTTTTGGTACCACACGTCACACGTGAATATTTCAGAAACCCGACGCTTTAGGACATTATTTTACTAAACATTTTTAATTTGTATAAATACCTCTATCGATGGTAGGGCCTCCATACAAAAATCTTCAAATACCTTTAGTTATATTATTTTTGGCGATAAATGACACCAATAACATTGCAATAGTCTTGTACGTAATCATGGCCATTCAAATCTAGATGAGCAGTCCTAAGGTCAATTCAGATCTAAGGAGTCTTTCAATTGGATAACACGTGGGCGTCAATGTAGCAACGGGCACTTTACTCATTACTGTGGTTAGCTTGTGATACTGTCACTCGCATCGTAGATGACAAGTGACCATTAATGAGAATTGAAATAAGTGTGGTAATAAATCTTGTAACTAATCTCGGCAATAGATTATTATTACCAAGTCTAGGTTTTTCCTGGAGATAATTCGTTTTCTTTTTTGGAAACCTGGTTTCGAAAGATGAAAAATAATTCTGTTGTCTAAACTGGTTTCCAGTTCAAATTGTTGACTCTTGGTTTGAAACTCAGTCACAAATTTTAATATGTAAGATATCACTTGTTTTATTTAAAATGTAGTACCCAAAAACTCTTCAAACTCTAGAAAACCAACGTTGAATGAATAACACATGTTACGGATACCATAAAAAAACTGTTGTAGTTTGACACATCACCCAACCTGAAGAGGGATGAAACGTTGGTGTTCTTCCATTCAACAGATTCAACCCAAACAAGGTTCATAGTTATACCGATTGCTAGGTATTGAAATAATGTTTGGTAGATACTTCGCTTTATTAAAATGGTATTCGATTTCTGGTAAGGTAAACATATTTTACTGCCCCTCCCAAAAAGGCGAAAACGCCTAACATTTTTGCCATAAAATTTTAATCTACCTAAGCAAAACGGGTTTCGAACAAGTTGTGTTAAAAGATACGATACGTGCAATTATCTACGCCCGAACCTTGGAGAGTTTTTGTAACATCTTACGGGTATAACCTTGGTATGGTATATTTTGGACATGGCATGCTAAAGTTGATTTCCGATCAAATAAATCAAGCTTGGCGTACAACTAGACTTGACCAACCAGAGTTTGCCTAAAGTATATGCTAGAGTGTTTTTACGACAGAAGCGCGGCCGCGGCAATTATTGGAACAAAATTATTTTCAAGGCTAAATTCTCTAAACTCCTTCAGTCGCACAGCCTACAGCGTCGCGTCTAGGAGACTTCTTTCGTGAAAAGCATTCTTTGTTCTTTTTCATATGTCATGGGTAATGTAATGGGCATCGTGGCATCAGTCAATAACACTAAATACTAATATGTAACGTTAATTCTAATGCGTGGATGGCTAGATATTTGTTACCACATCACGCAAAAACTATACTGAACGGATCGGGCTGAATTTTGCGTTGGTACCTTAGTTGGTACTTCGCCTGAAATAACTTTAAGATTACCTACATTTTATCTCTTGAAAACGCGTGCCAAGTCGCAGGCTGAAACTAGCTAAGGCTGGATCTCTAATTTTATCGAAGACATCCGATATGGCTCTCCTGCTTGTCGTAAGGAACGTGCCTCGAATGTAGAGACAAGAATAATCGCAGGCGCCGAAACACGTTCGTTGATGACTTGTGAATAGTTGTGAAACATTGCATTGTTTTCAAAATGGGCGTCGTATTTCATTTCTAATTTGAAACCAATCGCTCTATTTAAATATTTTGATCGTTATTAAATTAAACGGTACTAATTCTGATGTACATTTATTGTTAATGCGGATTTTTTTAACTGTAACTAATTCTTTAAAGATTTTCGGTAAATTGGTTACCTACCAAAGTCCAAAACTACCGAATACAAACTTTAATATTTACTGATCATAAATAATACATAAATCATAAACACTAACTCATCTCATCTCGTTATGGGATTCGGTCCATCTTTAGATTTCAAATTCATAATGTAAGATTCTTAGAAAAGTTTATGATGATCATGATCACCCACTTATTTTTTGGAACATAATGTTAATCTTTATGGAACGTAAGATACTCTCTGATTTTAAAGGTAGAGTCGGTTTATTCTATAAGCTGATTGTAGAGTCCACCGGATGACGGGATAAAGAAATATGGACCGTATACTCGAGTTACAGGTCAACCAAACACAACGCTACTGTTGGTCATTCATCGGCTCAACAAAGCCAAAGCCCTATGCTGTTGCAAGGCGTAGCAAACAGTCGGTCACGGTGGCAGGCACGTGTACTTGTCACAGTCGAGTGACCTGTGAATCTGTGGCTTTCACAGCGGGTAATGACCATGGAGAATAGTCAAGTGGTGGTGACGAGAGGATGAGCTAAGATGGCATGACGATGATTCCGAGAATTTTTTGATTTGATTGGAATTGTTTTCACTAGATTTCACGACCGATGTGGCGCGGTGGGCGAAGGTCTGCCTGCGACGCAGGAGGTTGCGGGTTCGATTCCCGCCATGGGACAAAAGTGTGTACGATCTGCAGACATTTGTTCAGGGTGTTCTGGTCGTTTTCTATGTATAAAAAAAAATATCTATATAAGTATTGTGTTATATTATGTATATCAGTTAACTAGTACCCATAACACAAGCTCTGCTTAGCTTGGGGCTAGATAATGCTGTGTGAATTTTCCAGCATTATTTATTATTATTTATTTATTTATATTTGACTGCGTTTATCAACATTATTCTTAGCCGACAAACGTCCAATGCTGGACATAGACATACCCAACACGACGCGATCGCTCGACTAAAAATCAATGCATTAGATTTGTAAAATTATCGATTTTTTCCATGGTCAAAGCAAGCGAGATTACGTACATATCTTGCCTACTAATACTAACAGTACTATACTAACCAATCAATAAAATTCATCGAATCAACAAAATGATACTTTACTTACACTACAGCATAGTTCTTGGTAAGTAGACCTTTATTCTCATTTACTCCCACATAGGTCAGTGGGACATATACCTTACCACTGTAATTGATCGACCTCTTTCCCTAGTTGTAGACGTGTGATTATTTTGTCTCCTAAAACTATTGTAAGCTAGCTTCTGCCCGTGGCTTCACACGCGTTTGTTTCGGTATAATATCATATCTCGACAGAATCTCAGTAGGTATTCACTCGAATCGCATAAAATTAAATTTTTTCTTCTCTGAATTTAAAACAATTCATAAAAAATACGATAAAAAAACATGAAAGTGCACACGTGTTGCACATCATTTGGTCGAGATCTCAGGAGTCCTGCGGCCTATTGAAATAACATATTATTCGTAGGTAATTTAATTACTTATTAATTGGTTCCTTGAACCAGTTTCTTCATAAGTTCTGTAGTTTTTTTGTAAATAAGCAAAAACTTTATATTGGCACTAACGCCGCACCGTTCCAGAAACGTATGCTCTGTCTCGCTCCTATGGAACTCTTCCCTAAGTCTACCTTATTCATAAAATGGCGCGTATTGCGCCCTCTTAAGTGTTGGATTTAGTTTGTACTCTACTAATCAAACGCCCCGTTTTACTATAAGATAGACCTACAAAATCGATAACAAGCAATACCTTGTAGTAGGTATCAGGATTATGTAGTAGATATATTGTCTTATCTAAGATTTTCGTTTATCGTAATAGTGGCTTTTTGGGATATAGTTTCTATCCTTCGCAGCGGGTAAGGAAGGGTCTGCCTGCGACGCACGAGGCAATTAAACTTCGGAATCTTTCCGACATAACATTTTGCAAAACCAGCAATGTAACGTGAAAATGGACGAAACGACACTAGTCATTTTTGGTAGTGTCGTTTCGCCCATTAATGGGCGGAAATAATGGGCGAAACGACTCTACTCGGAGGTTGCCGGTTCGATTGCCGCCTCGAGATGATTTTTGTACGATCTCGTGATATTTGTTCCCGCCCGGATTCTGGATGTTTTCTATGTAGTTACCTATAATTAAAAATATCTATCTATGGAATGTACAATATTATATTATAATTATTTGCTTGGGGATTTTTTGTTTATTTCCGGGTACTAGTAAAGCGACATGATGCTGTGTAAATACTCGTAGGGTCATCACTAGACAGACATCATAGACAGACGCCACTAGTAGGCATTTTAGCGTTGTAGAGCGAGAGCATTTTTGAGTCTAATTTGTCTTCGAAACCCATTTTTTTGCAGAAATATTACTTATTTATTTTGTATTCAGTAATGTATAAAAACATTGCGGAGTAGTTTAGTCACAGATGAAATAATGTTACTTCATAAGCTTAGTCTCAAAATCAGTCATTTTGCCTATTGTCCAGCATTATTTGTTTATTTCATTAGTCTCCTACCTCGCTAATTACCTAGCTATGACTGGATAGTTATAGATAGAAATTCAACGAAAGACCAACGACTGACACATAGCACTGACTGTTTCATACCAGAGCTCAATTATAGATCCAACTCATTTGTTTGTAGCTAGATAGTTAAAAGGTCATGCGATATGCACTTGGGCAAGCACCTCTAGATAAAATTAATTGAACGTTAAAATAACTACCACGAAGTTGAACCTTTTTGACATTCGCTGCAGTTAATTGACTAACATTTTTGCAATTATCATTATGCCATGCTCCTTTTGGTGAACTACCAAACAGCAAATAGGAACGTGAATGACTGACAATCAAATAGTTATGCCATTATTCTTTATCGATAAGATATTTTAAAATAATCGATTTTTTTAATGAAGAATGTGTAATCGATTTTGTTATTTTTGCTCTATTATTTTACAGCCCTTACTCAAGCGTCTAAAAGACTTTATTTTTGACTTTGTCTTCGTTCACTCACATCTGTCAAGAATTAGAGAACTTCATAGTTGTACATGTACCAACAGCAAATAAGAGAGTAGACGGGGTAGGTATGTACTATACGTATTTTGGTGCACAAAAGTACCTACTGGGACAATTTTTATCCCAGTAGTTCCGAACAGAATTACATCACTGAACTATGTACTAAGATTAAATGGAATATTGTGTGTTTAGATGAAGTCATTTATGTGAAATATACATAAAGGAACTAGCTATTCCGTCTATCCGTTGTTGAGGTCAGCTGGCGGCAAGGTTTAGCATGAATAATACCTTACAGTAAGCAACGCAGTAGCCTACCAATCAAAATTACTGTCCTATTTTTATTTCATAGTAACTGTACGAAAATTCTAGGCAGATAAAGATTATACAACGATTGGGTAAGCAACTCGATTAGATAGCTGAACCTTCACACACACACACACATGTAAGTGTGATATAACTAGTTATTGTATAGCGTTAGGCATGCAAACAAATAATAGGATTTTATCCTAATGAGTAATAGTGAATATAGATATACCTAGGGAAGAATTGTGAAAGTTCAAACCAAATCAGAATGTACCGTGATGTGGAGCTACTTCTGATGCATTTATCTCTTGAGATAAAAGTATTGTGATGAAATCTTATCTCCCCGGTAAATTACTTTCATCAACACAGAAGGCCTTGATTTATCTCCCTTATCATTTATCATTACTTCTTGTTTGGCCAAACTGTTACAACGTGCACACCCGTTCGCAGAATAGGAAAAACTGTCCACTTTCTAGTTTCTAAGCATCTTAACGCAACTCGTTCCGTTTTCTTCCGTCAACCATAAAAAGCCAATTTTATAATGATTTATCAATTACGATAAATAAATTGGCAGGCACCTATTTATTCTCAGTCTTAGTAACATCATATCCGATACTTAAACACTACGCCTCTTCCGCATATCCCTTGTAATCTATCCCTAATGGTAGGGAAGAACCGATTTATTACTTATACCCACTGTTATAATCTTTGAGGGAATAAGTATCATCATATCGAAAATGTATAAGTGCCTCATTCATAACCACATCTTTCTATACACATATGCCACATCATAAATAACGAACGATAATTATTGATTCTGGCAGTCATGGCGCCCTAGAAAAACTTGGTTCCATTTCTCAAAGTCCAAATCAATACGGCCTTTGTCTCATCGTCGACGATAGTTAAATCCATACCACCCACATTTCGTAAGTAGAACAAATACGACGGCAAGATAATTTACCGATCGAAAGTCCAATTGGATTTTTTCAAAGGTTTATTTCCCCATTCCATAAGATGCGTAACTTAAGCTCTTTATTTTAATCCTGTCCCTAAGGATTATGTTAACGTGCCAGACACTGTACGGTACCGATGGATTCCTACCCATTTAACATGATTAGCTTCGCTACAGAGCTATAGCGCTATATATTATCAGCTATAACAGCAACTTTGATTAATGGGCTCATGTGTGGTCTGAATGAACAACTTTACTGATCACGAAAGTTTTACGACATTACACTAAAAATTAGAGTTTCAGTCGGCTGAAGTATTCGTAACCTAAGACTATAGCAAATATTTTCAGTGGCCCATTATCAATTAACAAAGTGCTTTATTTCCTTTAGACCTTACAGGACTCTTGGCCACAAAAATTCAAATAACATAATTAGAACTAAGAAATAACGTGATCACTCTTTTTAAGATAAAATAAAGAAACGAACAAGAAACCTTTAACTTGTAATGTTAGTTTTCGAGTTGGATCAAAACTCGTCCCAAGTTTTTTATCCTCTCGATAATCAGATTTTTGTTGGAGGCCTTTTTACAAAGGATATGTTTAACAATTTGTTTGAATTTATTCATTGATAAATTTATGCAACTCACTTGGAGTTTTGTTTTAGAAGCGTATACATTGCCCTTTAAAAGATACATGAATCTTGTGTAGCCTAGTTGTGGGCACAGCGAGTTTATTCTTATTTCTAGTATTTATAATTCATGCATAAATAATTCAATTCTAATTTTTTATTCGGTAAACAATACTTATAAAATGCTTATGACTGAGAATATCCAAAAATTCTGAACGTTTTCTTGTGGCCTAAAATTTTAAATCATACCAACCGTCTATTTTTTTAAGTAAGAATGTGCAATCTAACCTATTTTATCTGTCGAAACGTTCCTGCACACGATATGGCGTGATCATTTGCAGTAAACAGAGTTACCAGGAACCACAGATACGAAAAGTGGAAAAACCGTGTCTGAAATATTCAAATTATCTGCTTTGAGGTACCCCCAAAATAATAATGCAAATAATGTGCAAACCTCTAAGTCCCCATACAAACGTACTTTCCGATTCATTTGGAAACAACATCCCCGATTTTAATGAAATTTTGCATACATATTCGGATAATAGCAATGTTTGCACCCTTTTGGCGACTTAGGTCTATCAGGAAAAATGACTACGTATAAAAATGACTAGGACGTGATATTGTCAAGAAAGAAAATTGGGGACATTATATTATTAACTAAGTATAAAAATGCCGATATCAAAAAAAGTCGAAGATGATTATTACCTAAGTATAAAAATGCCGACATTTAAAAAAGTCCGAGATGATTATTACCTAAGTATAAAAATGACGACATTTAATTACAGGTGCAATACTGACTAGTTTGCTAGTTCACTTGCAGAAGTGGCTAACCGATTTAGTTTTTCAAAAAACAAAATCGTCATTAAATGAGGGCAAAAGTAATAGAATCGTTTGAAAATTAATTTTGGATCCCATTTTATGATAATTATGTATTTTGAAAAACTAAAACGGTGCAAACGTACCTATTTTTTGTTGATTTTATGTTGTCCTAGAATTTATGCAAAATTTCATAGCAATAAAAGGTGTAGTTTATGATGAATCAGAAAGTACGTTTGTATGGCATACAAACGATGGGAGCTTAAAGGTTCGCGTACCTTAACCCAGTCAAGATTTATCATGAGGTATTTTATCTTTGCCTGGTAATTACCAAAGCACATAAAACTAATTACACCTACTAAGGCATTCATGTCGCCTCAAACTAAATGTCTTTTAAAAACAACCATCTGGGACATTCCTCAACAGAACAGTATTTATTCAAGTGTTATATTGTTAGGTTTTTTTGTTGTAGTGCTTACCCGCACTTTGGGTATCTCGAAGAAAATGAAATAAGTTCCCAAAAAATTTCTGGTGCATTTTCTTGATATATTGTTTTGTAAAATTCTAGTTCTATTACATATTGACTGCCTCGTTGGTCTAGCGGTCAGCTTGTCCAACCGCTGATAATGAGCTGGGTTCAAATCTCGGGTCGGGTCAATAGTTGTTATTGGGATCTTTCTAGCGAGAATAATTCACAATAGCAGCCTGGAGTCAGAAAGTTGGCGGTGATACACCCCCGTGCCTCGGAAAGCACGTTAAGCCGTTGGTCCTTCGCCTGACCTCTCCCCGGTCGTATCGATCTGTCGTCCCATCGGATTATGAGAGTAAGGGAATAGAAAGTGCACCTGTGTTTGCGCGTACACTTGTGCACTATAAAATATCCTGCGCACCGGGCTACTCAAGTGGCTACCATGGTCCAAATTCGGCTAAAAGCAAACACACACACACTTACACACACACAGTTCTATCTCAGACAAAGAAATGTATTAAAATTAAATTCGGTGTGTTCATTCCATAAAATTTTGTCATTCATTCAATTAAAAGTGATCAGCGCTAATTTAGCTCTATCGAAACAGGTCAATTGTGTAAGTCAGCGCTCGTGTTTTGAACGAAATGAACAAAACCTATGAATTTGCTAAAATATTTCGTGAACTCTTTTTCGAATCGAATTCTTTTTAGTGGGTTTTACAACATACTTTGCGTGACTTTAAAATGCATTACCAACAGCTTCCTACGCAAATAAGATCAACATAGCTTCTTATCAAACCAGCTGACTCACACCCAGATTCTACTTTTGTCCGTAATTATACTATATAAAGCTGGATTACCATTGACTGACTGACTGACTGACACAATTGTTCTCCATGATGGTGGATGGGGAGGTATGTTTTTTTTTACGGAATCGTAGAGTGGGGGTCCGGGGGACCTAGGGAAAATTCCGACTTTTTCAGATTTCCCCCCCCTTCTGTCACCCCCCATGGGGGGCTCCGAGGGGGATCGACTTTTGTTAGTTTTTTTATGGGGGTTGTATAGAGGGGGGCAAATGGTTTGAGATGAGTAAATTTTTAACCCCCCCCGGCCCCCCTTTAGCCCCCCTTTTGTGATTGCTACTGGAAATCGTCGCGCAAGAGGGGTTTTGATTGCGGTAATGTATAAAGGATTAGGTGTCAAGTTGGAAGAAAAAAAAATTGGACCCCCCCCTCGAACCCCTTTCTCGACCCCCCTTTTGTATCTCCCAAACGGTTAGACTTGGATGAAAATTTTTTTCACAGTCTTGTGTGAAATTATAAATAGTTTTTAAATAGAAAAAAAATTTGACCCCCGAACCCCTCTAGACCCCTCATTTTTATAAAAAACCCAAAAATGGCTTAATTTTGACTTTTTTTTTCGGGTAAGGTCGGGGGGAGCGTTGCGGCGAGCGAAGCGAGCCGCAATGCGACCCCGGGGAACGGCACGGCGAGCAAAGCGAGCCATGCTGTGACCCCCGAAGACCCCCCAGAACCCCCTCCTTCTGTACCCGGGGGGAGCATTGCGGCGAGCGAAGCGAGCCGCAATGTGACCACGGGGAACGGCACGGCGAGCGAAGCGAGCCGTGTTGTGACCCCCCCACGCCCCCAGCCCCCTTGAACCCCCTCCCCCAACCCAAAAATCTGATATGGGTATCGATTTCGACTAACTTGGGGGTGTGGAATCCGAATTTGATGACGGTAGGGACTCCATGACCCCCCAGAACCCCCTCCCTCTAAACCCGGGGGGAGCTTTGCGGCGAGCGAAGCGAGCCGCAAAGCGACCCCGGGGAACGGCACGGCGAGCGAAGCGAGCCGTGCTGTGACCCCCCCACGCCCACAGCCCCCTTGAACCACCTCCCCCAACCCAAAAATCTGATATGGGTATCGATTTCAACTAACTTGGGGGTGAGGATTCCGAATTTGATGACGGCAGGGGTGTGTGGCAACACTGCAAGGCGAGCGAAGCGAGCCTTGCTGCGTGACAACACGAGCGGGGCCGTATTGCGGTGAGCGAAGCGAACCGCAATGCGGCCACCATAACAAAGCAAGGCGAGCGAAGCGAGCCGCGCTTCGTGTTCGGTGAGCGAAGCGAACCGCAATACGACACCTACACTGCAAGGCGAGCGAAGCGAGCCGCGCTTCGTGTTTGCACCCACCCACTTATAATGGGTATGGATTTCGAGTAAATCGAAGTCGTAGATTACGAAAAAGATGTCCATTTCCAAATCCAAGATGGCTGACATTTTTTTATCGCAAAAATCACTCATGGGTATCGTTTTCGTATAACTCGAACTCGTAGATTACGAAAAAGATGTCCATTTCCAAATCCAAGATGGCTGACATTTTTGCATCGCAGTTTTCTCTCTCTTGGATATCGATTTCGATTAAATCAAACATGTAGGTTACGGCAAGGGGATCTCAATTTAAAAAACGAACAGTCTACACAACGCTCGCGAGCTGCTTGCAGCTCGCGCACTTATAAAAAACTAGTTATACTATATAAAGCTGGATTACCATTGACTGACTGACTCACTGACTGACACAATTGTTCTCCTTGATGGTGGAGGGGGAGGTATATTTTTTTTTACGGAATCGTAGAGGGGGGGTCCGGGGGACCTAGGGAAAATTCCGACTTTTTCAGATTTCCCCCCCTTTCTGTCACCCCCCCTGGGGGGCTCCGAGGGGGATTGATTTTCGTTAGTTTTTTTAAGGGGGTTGTATAGAGGGGGGCAAATGGTTTGTAACGAGTAAATTTTTGACCCCCCCCGGCCTCCCTTTAGCCCCCCCTTTTGTGATTGCTACCAGATTTCGACTTCCTAGAGGGGTTTCGATTGCGGGATCGTATAGAGGATTAGGTGTCGAGTTGGAAGAAAAAAAAAATGAACCCCCCTTCGAACCCCAATTTTGACCCCCCTTTTGTATATCCCAAACGGTTAGACTTGGATGAAAATTTCTTTTACGGTCATGTAGGGGATTATAAATAGTTTTTAAATAGAAAAAAAAATTGACCCCCAAACCCCTCTAGACCCCTCTTTTTTATAAAAAACCCAAAAATGGCCTAATTTTGACCTTTTTTTTCGAGTAAAGTCGGGGGGAGCATTGCGGCGAGCGAAGCGAGCCGCAATGCGACCACGGGGAACGGCACGGCGAGCGAAGCGAGCCGTGCTGTGACCCCCCCACGCCCCCAGCCCCCTTGAACCACCTCCCCCAACCCAAAAATCTGATATGGGTATCGATTTCGACTAACTTGGGGGTGAGGATTCCGAATTTGATGACGGTAGGGACACCATGACCCCCCAGAACCCCCTTCCCCTAAACACGGGGGCAGCATTGCGGCGAGCGAAGCGAGCCGCAATGCGACCACGGGGAACGGCATGGCGAGCGAAGCGAGCCGTGCTGTGACACCCCCAGGACCCCAGCCCCCTTGAACCCCCTCCCCAACTCAAAAATCTGATATGGGTATCGATTTCGACTAACTTGGGGGTGAGGATTCCAAATTTGATGACGGTAGGGACTCCATGACCCCCCCAGAACCCCCTCCCTCCAAACCCGGGGGGAGCATTGCGGTGAGCGAAGCGAACCGCAATGCGACCACGGGGAACGGCACGGCGAGCGAAGCGAGCCGTGCTGTGACCCCCCCACGCCCACAGCCCCCTTGAACCACCTCCCCCAACCCAAAAATCTGATATGGGTATCGATTTCAACTAACTTGGGGGTGAGGATTCCGAATTTGATGACGGCAGGGGTGTGTGGCAACACTGCAAGGCGAGCGAAGCGAGCCTTGCTGCGTGACAACACGAGCGGGGCCGTATTGCGGTGAGCGAAGCGAACCGCAATGCGGCCACCATAACAAAGCAAGGCGAGCGAAGCGAGCCGCGCTTCGTGTTCGGTGAGCGAAGCGAACCGCAATAAGACACCTACACTGCAAGGCGAGCGAAGCGAGCCGCGCTTCGTGTTTGCACCCACCCACTTATATGGGTATGGATTTCGAGTAAATCGAAGTCGTAGATTACGAAAAAGATGTCCATTTCCAAATCCAAGATGGCTGACATTTTTTTAATCGCAAAAATCACTCATGGGTATCGTTTTCGTATAACTCGAACTCGTAGATTACGAAAAAGATGTCCATTTCCAAATCCAAGATGGCTGACATTTTTGCATCGCAGTTTTCTTTCTCTTGGATATCGATTTCGATTAAATCAAACATGTAGGTTACGTAAAGGGGAACACAATGAAAAAGTGAACCATCTACAACACCTCACGCGAGCTGCTTGCAGCTCGCGCACTTATAAAAAACTAGTTGGTTTCTAAATGTGGAAGCTGGTAGCCAATGGTGATGTCATTTGTTTTTACACACCAGAAAAAGGGGAGGACAGGTAAGTAGGCATACAAGTCATAGTAGAAATAAAAACCTTCAGTATTCTGATAGATGGAGTGCTAATTTATACGTCGAAAAACCGTGTTAACAAACACAAACTACAATAGAGCCGCTAGTTTCGGGATCTGATGATTTTTAACTAAGTACAATAGACCCGCTAGTTTCGGTATCTGACGATTTTTAACTATCTGCAAACACAATAGAACCGCTAGTTTCAGGATCTGAGGATTTTTAACTAAGTATAATAGACCCGCTAGTTTCGGTATCTGACTATTTTTAGCTATCTATAAACTACAATAGACCCGCTAGTGTCGGTATCTGACTATTTTTAACTTAGACCCGCTAGTGAAACTAGCTCTGACGATTTTTAACTACCTACAAACTACAATTAGACCCGCTAGTTTCGATATCTGACGATTTTTAATTATCAACAAACTACAATAGACCCGCTAGTTTCGGGATAAGACGATTTTAACTAACTACAATAGAACCGCTAGTTTCGGGGCCGAAGAAATAATTTACTGTCATTCATCATCAGTGAATCATTACTGTTTTAATTTTATTATTGTTCACTAATAAAAAAATTCAAATCATCAGGTTTTTAGTGCACCCGAGTTTTCTCCCGTAGCGAATGATGAAATCACTGGTGATAATGTGAAGCCACAGCATTGACGATTTGGTACCTACTTTGTAAATAATTCTTTACACAGAGGTACTTTAGTTACAAGCATTAGTCACGACCGTGACATTGGTACATGGTAGAGCGCGTCATATACTTGAGCAAGAGCAGCATTCTCATACCGAGGCACTTTGCCAGATTTCGGACAATGCTTCTTTCTGCATGGCATTTATCGTCAAAAAACACAGGAATCTGAGATTTTATTTAGCTTAATAATTTTGCATGATGTATTTGTTAATGATTTCAAGTTATTAATACGTAATAAATGAGTTTTATATTTTTTAAATGAACCTTCAATTAATTCGTCGTTACCCTATTTTGTACAATGAAGTTGTAGTTACTAAAGTTGAAGTTCTTGATTCGAAATTTGAAATAAATAATTTATTATTATTAAAAAATATTATACTACCTTCCAGTGACGATGAAAATATAGGTACTTTAAATAATTTTATTTCCTTCAAAGGTGAGAAAGTGTTTCTATTATTTTTATGTTTAAAATTTTATTATATTAAAAATATATATCTGTTTAATGTATTGTATTATCTATATCAGTTATCTAGTACCCATAACACAAGCTCTGCTTAACTTGGGGCTAGATAATGCTGTGTGAATTGTCCAGCATTATTTATTGCTTTTTCTGTGGTCGTAAGTAGATGATAGAGACATTTATACACCTAACCACCACCAAATATCTGCAGATCATGCAAACTGTCCCGAGGCGGGAATCGATGCCACAACCTCCTGCGCCACAGGCGGAATTTCACCCGCTGCACTCCACAGGTTGCCATTTTTTTGCGTAGTTCCAAGCAGCTTTACGCAATTGCAAATTCGAAGCGATAAGCATTTAATTGTTTAAATGACGTAAAATCCACGTTTTTCAATTGGCTGTAGCCTGACAGAACTCAAAACTCATGACAAGTCTAATTGAACGTCTAAACCAATGAAAAAAGAGATCCCCTTCTTAGATCAATGGTCTAAACAGATAACGACTCGGACGGAATGCAAAGAAAAGATACGAGTAGGTAGTGTAGGTACCAATACCAAAGTACGGAAATCCATTTTTTTTTATAGTCAATAGGCCTTAGTTTGACCACAATCTCACCTGATGAAAAGTAAAAATTTGGCCGACGTATCACGAAGGTCTTGAAGATACCTATTCACTCTTGACTTGAAGAGAGCCAGGTTGTAATTGACGGGAAAAACAGCAGCAGGGAGCGTGTTCCAAACCCCAGCGGTATAACGAATCACTCTTGACTTAAAGAGCAGATTGTAATTAACCGGAAAAACAGCAGCAGGGAGCGTGTTCCAAACCCCAGCGGTATAACGAATCACACTTGACTTGAAGAGCAGATTGTAATTAACCGGAAAAACAGCAGCAGGGAGCGTGTTCCAAATCCCAGCGGTATAACGAATGATGAAGGTGGAGGAAAACCGCTTAGTGCGAGTGGACGGTATTATGGTATATCCTATCCACCATATAAGTATATATAAAAGTTTACTAACACAAGCTCTACCGACCTACCTACTTTGTTATTCTATATAATATAATATAATCTAGTCTATCTTCTATAAAGTTCAAGGCTCCTTGGATTCGAGAACCTATAATCAAATTGTTATTATTATTGTGAAGATTTACTTCGCAATAATATGGCAGAATAATCGCAATCAACAATGCTTGAAGTTCAATTTGCATTAATTACTTACATACCTACATATGTTGAATGAATACCAAATAACACAGAGGAAAGGCAGGTCAATGACTTAGTGTTCAAAATTTTAATCGTAACACCAGTGACTAAATAGAACATGTAGGTCCTTATTAGGAAATTTTGATGGGGTAAATTTTTAAAAGCTTTTGCGATTGTCTTTTTTTTCATGATTCAATTATATTCAAAATTTTAAACGTAACGTCTAGTGATGAAATAAAATGAAGTAGGTTATGGGTAAATTTATTATTACTGTAAGACCAAAATTTCAATGTAAAGTTATACTTTCAAAACGAAAATTATACTATCATAATTACAAAACTGAAAAAACAGCTTAACTTCGTACGAAATTTGCGTTTTAATTCGATTCGAGTACCGATCGAACGAAACAAAACGAAATTTCGTAATGAAAGTAGGCCTCACTGAGCTCCATTATACGCTTCGTGACGATACGCGCAGAGTCCAGGAGTACCGCCTTCTAATATTATTATTAATAATAACTAGGCCAGTTCAGTATACTAGGCTTTCAGAATATGAAAAACAAAAGAAGATCGCACCAGGTTTCAGTCATTTATGTATTACACACTTGCTTATTAATTCTGTTCCATGTTATTTAATAAGGTTAGTTACACAAAAAGGATATAGAGTATAATGCTTAGCTCTTATCATTGTTCACCTATCTTTTCTGTTTGGCAACCACATCGTTTCGTCATCATTATCCTAAACAAAAGGAGTACCTACTACTTACGAAACTATGTTTTTGTTTTCTTTCGGTTCACAAAAGCGCAGTCAAATTATTAGATAATCTCCATGAATGTGTAGAAGTAGGTATCTCTTGTATTTACCTTATGATGTGACTGTCTATTATTGCCACTGTCCTCGTCAGAAAAATTATAAATATTCACTTGTATTCTAATAGCTGCTCCAATTAGTTTCATGACGTATTTATCAAACGTAACCAAGAATAGGTTTTCTACAAACAGCAGTTCTACCGTTTTCTGTAAGTAGATATAAGGGTATGCATCTACGGGTAGGTATTATATTTTTAGCCTGTTTTTAATTTCTGTTCTTAAGATTAGACAAACGTGATCTATTTAGGTGACTGAAACTTATCAGAACATTTTATCAAACGAGGTAGGGTTATCTATAACCACTCCTTGAAGACTTGTGCCAAAATAATAATGAAAAACATAGAGCGAAGAACTTCATTTCCAGCAAAGTAAAGGTGAAGTCAACTAGGTTATACTCGTGCTTTCTATATTGGGGATATGATGCAAAATTTAAATAATGTGACGTCTTATTTGGAGAAAATCGTGACTAACTTTATTCATTCGCATCTGTGAGACTTGTTTGCATATTTCAATGCCTATTCGTGGATAGGATACCTTGTTTAATACCAGCGTCATTTACGATGTCCTATTTCTAAAAATAAAACTGATGCAAATAAAATATAGTTAATTTGTTCTATGAACCGAATCACAGCGCTAATATCTAGTGCAATTATAAACTAGCTTATTACTCCACTAGCAAACATCAATTTAAAGCTAGTCGGAAATGGTTGGCATAGTCAACAGTCAAAGTGACCACAATAGAGCCCCATTAGCTAGATGCTCATACATGGCCGGCTAGTAGGCGACGTGCAGCAAATTACAAACCCACCTACCACACCATCTGTTTATTACTTTTTATGATCACGATAAATCACAAACGGTGTAAACGTTTTTTCTGGAGGTAGATAATGAGAGTCATCCTTATCGTACTCAGAAAATAGGTAGAAATAGAATATAATACTCACCCACAGGTACAGATTTCACAGATGCATTGCTCCTTGTGTACTGTCTTCTCTGGTTTCTTCGGGCCAGCCTGGCGAGGCTTAGTTTCCTCGATGTAGACCGTCTCTTCAACCATGGTCCGATCGTCGCGCACCGTTTTCCTGTCATCTATGGTTTCATTGTAAACGGTGTTGACGACAGTATGGTCTTCGTGTGTGGTGTCAGTGATGGCATGGTCTACCACATCGTACTCCCGAATAACGTCTTCCGTCGTTTGGACATCGCGCTACAGACCAAAAAGCATAATGTTAGAAACAGATCCATTCTTGGCAAAGTAAACGTCATAAGGATAATTATAAGAATGTATAACTTACCAAATTTCTGAAGTCAATCTTGCTTTTATCGACGAAAACGTCCGTCTTGACCTTATCATCTTCTTTAGCATCTTCGTAGGTCGTTATTTTTCTGGTGATTCCATTTTCAGTGATGTATCGAGTAACCTCTACTTGGCTTCTATTCTTTTCAATCTCAAAAGACTTTCGAGTAGTTTCACCACTGTTAGTTGTGAGTACAGTGGTTTCTTCCGTATCGACTCCTTCGTAGAGATCCTTTACATCTTCATTAATTTTGGTTCCAAAAGACACTTTTTCTATACGTTTAAATGGGTATTTTTTCACTGTATCAATAATTTCTTTCAGAACACGATCATCGATGTTTCTCTTAATCACAATATTGTTGTTGCTAACTTTCACATCTTTCCTTGTTTGCGAAGACTCGATAATCTTACGTAAGTCACTGATGGATGTGAAATCTTTGATGTCTCTTGAGGACAATATGATGTTTTCTTCTGTGTCCTGACGTTTCAAGTGATGTCTCGGCTGATCAGGTTTTCCAAAAGGTGATACTTGTTTCGGTTGTTTTGGCCTATCATCACCCGTTTCATATGTGAACTTACCATTCCATGTACCCGTACTTCTTTCGTATGTTGTCAATGTGTCTTTTGATAGAGAATCGGTAGTCTGCTTATTTAAATTTTGCTTTTCCGTAGTAAGCTCTGTAGTTTTAGTTGTATCTTTTGTATCTTTTACACGAGCTTGAGTATCAGTCGATGATGATTGATAAGTTGTTGAATGGATATTGCTGTCTGTTGAAATGTTAGTGTCTGTAATATTTCTGTTATGAACATCGTCAATGTCAGTTACATACTCAGATATTGCCTTCTTTTTAGTAAAATCACCAAGGTAGGTATTACTCGTAGAGGCTACTTTCTTTCCATCTTTGTACAAAACAGAGTCCTCAGTGATCTGACTGGAGCTCGATGGCACGCCATTTTTGCCAGTGTCATAGTGAGATTCTTTATCTAAAACATGACGGGTGTATTCATGCTGAGGTTTTATTCCAGTTCCACTAACGTTATGACTCTTTTCGTGAGTAGAGTGATCCTTACTGTCTCCCCACTCTCTGTGAGTACTATCCACCATGACTTCTTTACCATCAACGATTTCGAGGCGGTAAGAAGACGTGGAAGCTTGTTGAGCGCTGCTAGTGTTGCTCTTCATAATCTTTGTAGAGAAGTTTATGTTATCTGTGTCAGTAACGTGCAAGATGTCACCGACTTTTCTAAGTTCGTTTTGAATGGTAGAGTCATAACCATAGAAGTTGGACGAATCTGTTTTATTAACATTGTTCTTTCTATCATTCACAATCTGTATATTTGTGTTAGCATTTTCAACAGATTCTGTTTTGGATAAATTACGTTTTTCATCGATAGATGTCTGCTGAGTGCTACTTGTGTTTTCAGTCACACTTTTATTGGTTTTATTGATGGTTTTGGTATCAGATGATGTTGTAGATTGAATATGGTCATCGGATATGACGTTGCGTTGCTGATTTGAAAGGTTTTTATGAGAGTCTTTTATATTTTTCGTGTTATCAATATTAATCTGGTTTAAGGTGTAATGGTCAGATGATAACCTGGATTGTCTTTGATCATCTGTTAACTGTCCTTGGATATAATTTTGATGTTTAATGTTGTCTTTTTCTGTGATCATGCTAGCATTATTGGTGACCTCAACACCATCTTTAATCAACTTCGAATCTTGTTTGAGTGTCATTCCACTTGTGGGCTTTTGCCCATCTTTGCCTGTGTCAAAATTGGATTGCATGTCCCGATTTTGGATACTGTGAACAGACTCTGGCTTTATATCTGTTCCACTTACACTAGCATAAGCTTCCTTACTGGAATGTTCTTTTGCATCTCCCCACTCTCTCTTCGACTGGTCTACAATCCGCTCCTTTCCATCAACAATTTCAACAACATAGGAAGACGATGTAGATTTGCTGATTGTACTGCTCTTATTCTCACTTGTTTGAGATGTGCTGCTGTAAGATTTTACATTTTGGTCATGGGGGGTAGGTTCAACTTGGTAGAAGTTCGCTGCGTTAGATTTGACAGTTCTTCGTGACGGGTCAGGAGAGTTTTGGTAGGTGTCACGCTGGTTAGCCTTTTTCTGGTCTTTTGTGTTTGTTGAGCTACTAGCAGTCTGGGTTTTGGAATTTGAGCTTATATTTTTCTGTGAAATGTTAGATGATTTAACATTCTTGTCAACATTCGAATTACTCTCATCAACTTGGTAGAAATTTGCGGCGTTGGATTTTACTGTTTTCTTCTGTCTTTGTGGTGGCTCAGGGTTTCTGTTAGTTACATTCTCACGCTGGCTAATATTCTGGTCTTTAGCGTGGGTCGAGGTTCCCGTCTGAGTTTGCGAAATCAGACTTTCTCTTTCCGAATGCAGAAAATCATTAGAAACATTAGCATTTCGAGATCGTGTCGTGTAATTTGTTGTAGAACTTGACATATTAGCGCCAGAGTTGTCAATAAAACCGGTGTTCAAGGTCTGGTTACGAGCTTGCGAATCGGTGGTTTTGTCAAACGATTGACTGTGGCTAGTGCCAGTCTGGTTGACAGAGCTAGAGGAGCTCTGGAATGTTTCATTGGAAGTCTGCTGGTGCGAAGTGGAGGATTGTTGCTGCACAGAGTTAGAGACAACCTCTCCGGTAGTAGACTCAGCCATGTCGCTTACATTAGATCTTATTTGCGAGAGATCGGTCATCGACGGTGCTTCCGTGATGATGTAGTGCGGGTGACTGTTGTAATGCTCTGATATGGTGGAGCCGCTGATCGACGCGTGGTCGGTGACGTCGGTTATCATGAGCGGGTCATCCTCCTCGACCTTGACCTCGATGTAGCGCACCTTCTTACCGGAGGACACCTTCTGAAGAGTGCTGCTGCTGCTCTGCACCGACGTCGAAGTGCTTGACTTCTGGACACTGGTCGACGCGTTCGATGACGTCACCTCAGACGTTTTCGATTTGTTAGTCTTTTTATTTTTTATGGTCATTTTCGTTTCACTTATTTAACAACTAATAAATATGAGATTCTATAAATTAACACGCTTAAATATTCTTAAATTTAATCACAACAAAGTAAAGTCAAATAATTGCCATGTAATTGAGTAAATAAAAATGTAAATAATAAATGGTCGCGAGTGTCGTTCGGTCGTGTGTCGCGATAGCGCGCGCGCTAGGTGCGACTGACTCGCGGTGTATGAGCTGCGCGCGCGCCGGTGCCCCTCACACCTCGCAGAGCTGTGTCACTCACTGCCGTCTGCCAACGCAAAATGACCTTTATCATGCCCACTATAGGCTCTTAATCATACACTTCCACGTAGCTCTTACTGTTATTTGTTTTAAGTCGCTATCGCCCACCCAACCTTCGGAACACGTAAGCGTTTACATCTCGCCGTTGGAAACAAACCAAAAAAGGCTTAAGTTGAGTTAACTTGTGCTAAGATTTCAATGACATTTTAGTCATCACCGCTGATGTTGATGCGTCGCGATGCTGATGAGTTCTCTAATAAGTAGAAGGAGACTCGTTCAGGGAATACAATTAACAAGAATGTTTTAAACGTTATGACTGTTACACTTAGGGTAATAATAATAAGGCGAAATATTCAACAGAATCTAAAAGTAAGTACAGTATCGTTAATTGTCAGCTTACCTCGAAGGTTCTAGTTCCAAGTCTCGTAATTATATCAGCATTGGTTTTAATTCATTAAATTTGTAATTTTTATATAAAAAGTCTTGCTTTCTTCATTATACAGTAAGATTCTAGTTTAAATTAGTTATGGGTTCATAGAAATTTGTCTTCAAACGGAACAGGGCGGGTAAGCTCACAATGAACGACACTGTACATATATTTTATAGAGGAAAGTTTAAATTTTGTACAATTTTTTTTAATGTAGCTACCTAGTTATACCCCAGAACCGTAGAACCGTAGAACCGCTTTAAAAATACTAATACTCAACAAAAAAAACTAATATTAATAGGAATTATGCTATTCTATAGCTTCATTATTCCTAAGTAACATAGACTACGATTTATCTAGGTACCACGTGAGCAAAGCCGAACCACAAAACTAGTCTGAAGTTAACAAACCATCCAATAACTGCCAATAAACAATGATATCTAGTAAAAAATTTGTTTTGCTCTACTCTACATAATCAATGTAGAGCTCATTTCGTAGATTGTCAACTACGTATCTTTTGACTGATAAATGTTACTGGTTGTTCGAATCTTTTCTTCCTTGTGGGAGGAGTGGCGGTTAAACTTTCGGGACAAAATAAATAACTAGATGTCGCTGCTAAGTTTGACCGAGCTCTAGATCGCGCTATCGAAGCGTTTCGCGAGTTTGGAACCACTCGAACCATTCTTATTTAGTTCCAAAGCTATTTGCTTGCAAAACTAGATTCAAGTTTTGCAAGCAAATAGCTTTTCTTACTGTAGGGAGAATCACTAATATCCATCCCACTAATATTATAAATGTGAATGTTTGGATGGATAAATGGATGTTTGTGACTCAATCACGCCAGAACGGCTGAACGGATCTAGATGAAAATATTTGGCATAGAGATTGATTATAGTCTAAAATAGCACATAGGCTATACTATTTATCCCGGAATTCCCACGAGAAAGGTAACTACGCGGGTGAAACCGCGAGGTGCTGCTAGTAATATATATTAAAAATTCGAAATTAACTCTGTCTGTCGAAATTTGGCAGGGAGGTGAATGGTATCCCGGGGACGGATATAGGATACTTGAAAAGCGCATGCGAAGCCGCGGGCAACAGCTAGTAATTTTATTTTTTAACAAAGCACAGACTAGGTACATTACTACAAATATATATTATATATAATATATACATTAATACTAATATACTAGGAAATAAATTATAGTGAGATCATTATAATATTCAAAATAATAATAATTTTCTCTATGGATGGATCAATTGGATGCCTTTTCCCAACTGTGGGATTCTGGCTTATCGACGGCCCTGGTATCATTCAGTACCTAGAGTACTGAATGGTACCAGGGCCGTCGATTCTATTTGGGCCAGAATTATATGTAGTTGTAGTAATAATTTGAAAGGTGCCAATATTTATTTCATTTATGTAATTAGTTCAAAGATTTATTATAACTTACCTAGCTTCTTCTCAATTTAGTAAGCTGCTTGAAACCCCATCAATATAAGGATAAATTTAACAAAATGTTTTGGTGCATGCAGCCTCCGTTCGAGACTGTACACGTCTTACCAAATAAAGCGTAGGCAAACTGGCTGGTTGGAACTGCAGTCGATGTGACCTGATTTTTTTGCAACCACATCAAAGGCTTGCTGACGATTTCGAGATTGTTAAGAATTTATTCTGTAAGTCGATAGCATAGTTTCATGAAGTTACGAAAAAAAATATACCAATTATTACAATAGCGAACTCGCGGGTGGTACGAGATTCAGATGAAGTTAAGTTACCTATGTAGTTTTTTTTCACATAAGTGGACAAAAAATTGAAGACGACAAAATCTGTTACACTTTATTTCTTAATTAATAAAATAATTAGTATATTAACATAACACATATAAAACTGTTAGTGCTTAGTATAAAATTTTGACCTGTCTAAGTGTTATTTTGAAACCTTCAAGAAATAAAGTCATTGAAATCTAATAATAATAACTTGATTTTGTTTTTAAGATTTTGTAGTGCTCTACATACATTCTACTTAAAAGACACATTGAGTACAAGAAATACACCTTTAATTATAGTTAAGATGGAATTATTTTCATTGGTGCGTTATTTTTTACTTTCACCAAACAGTACCTACCTACAGATTGATTAACGAAGTTTTCAGCAGTGGGTGATCGTGATCACTACACTACATGATCAGTGCTGCATTTATAGAAATGACGGCATAACTCATTTCACTTATGCATCATCTTACACATGTTTATCCTTTAGTTGAGTCAAAGTTTAATTTTACTCTGAAGGAGATCTAAATTACTGTCTGTGGTGCAGTGGGCGAACGTGTTACTTAAGGTTATGTCACAGTAGGTTCCAGGTTAGATTTATGCAACGGAACCTGCGGGACAAGACATAGTTGGTATGACGACATCTGTGGCGTGGTGGGCAAGGTTCGCCTGCGACGAACGATTGTGGGTTGGATTTCTGCCTCGGGACAAATGTTTGTACGATCTGCAGATATTTGTTCTGGGTGTTAATACAATTGATTAGGTATTCTTAAAAACTATATTTTTTTAAAAACCTCGGCGCAGTACGAATATGTGAAAGTAATTTCAGAAATAAAATTATTGAAAAATTACATTGCCGAATTATCGACCACCAAAGGACCAAAGCTGGTTCGTGGGTTGCGCAAGGCTTGCCCATACAAGGCGCTGGTGGGCGCGCCGCCATTGAATCATTGCGCCTACGCAGCCTGCCACCCAATGCTCCCATTCATCAGATTTAAGCGTTACTTTACTTGCTGATAGAGCACCGTTAGAAGACTAATTTATACTCAGCTTTGTTGATATAATCGAAATTTACTCATTATAGGTACCTACCTTACTTTATGGTTGGTGGGTGCAAACCTCTAAACCCCCATACAAACGTACTTTCCGATTCATTTGGAAACTACGTCTTCAATTTCAATGAAATTTTGAATACTCGAAAAAGAAATAGCTGTTTGTTTTAGATTTTCAAAAAACAAAATCAACTTTAAATGAGAGCGAAAGTGATAAAATCTGAAATGAATTGAAATGAATTTTCGCTCCCATTTAGTGATGATACCTTTGCTTATCGTAATATCAGGATAATATTAAGAAAAAATAGAATTATAAATATAAATAAATAAAAATATGTAACATAAATAAGTGTTTGTTTACATTACCTATCATTATAGGTAGCGTAACGTGGCGGGAGTACAAACAAGACTCTTGTTGACTCGTTGAGACAGTACCAAGCTTCTAGGTAATTCGGAACTGTGTCACCTGCACATATTCACAAAAACTAATAACCATTGCAGGGGTTATTTTATTAAGGGACCACTCGGCCTACCTTTACAAATGGCGCGGGTTCAATTTCCATGTCGCGACAAGGGTGATCAAGAGATTATAACTGGCACCCGGTGTAATTAGGTCATTTTGTAGCATTTTCCGCCGCAAATGTGTTTTTATTTGTAATTTTTTTCAATGAATCGTTTTAGGGTCACGGACAATTGCGGTTTTTATGAATCAGTGGATGCTGTGGCTTCGCTTGCATTGAGGTGGTAAGTACCTTATTAACTAAAGTAGCTTAACTAATTAGATTTTGACTGATTTATTGTCTTATTTAGAGAATAACGTAACTTGATTGCGCGCTTATCTTGACGAAAATGCTGGACGCATGGACGTAAAATACACTATAAAGACGTCTAGTTGGGAGTTGCCGGCTATTCTCTAAATAAGACAAAAAATCAGTCAATAGGTAGGCCATAATAATACATTTATAATTTATTAAATGCATTATCATGGCAGTTATCGATTGAATAAAAAAAAAACTCTGTGGTTCATACCATAGAATCTAATTGGCAAACTTTTCAAGTGTAATACCTTATTGCTTTAATTGAGGTTGCTCATAAAATATGTGTTATTTGTAAGAAAGAAAGGGTCCACTCCACAATCCATGTTTTGGTGTAGGTACACTCACACTTCACATTACTATTATAAATACGAAGGATGTTTGGATGGATGTTTGTTACCTTTTCACACCAAAACTACTGAACGGATCGGGCTGAAATTTTGCATACAGGTAGTTCTTTCTAGGCTTGGAATAAAACAGGTTTTTATTCCATAAATCATTTTCCAAGGGATAGGAATAACCTTAGGTACATATTAATGTCACCAATCACTGTCGGCTATCTGTAACGTAGGTAAGGTATCTACCTAAATAGAGAGAGACACACAAGACAGAACACTACAGTAAGTAAAATAACTTACGTAAAAGTTCTGGCAATCGACATTTCAAAACTCTTAGCGACATCTGTTATGATTCGTCAAATAATGTCATATTCAAGCTTTCAATTTACGCCTCTAGGTGGTGCTACCGTTGTATATGTTGTGCTACGCCATCTATTTTTCATGTCGTAAAATGTTTGGCGGCGTTGCTGGCTGATAGGTTCATGGCTGGTTGTGCTTCACATTGCTAGTCGTTACAAGATGGCGCTAGAAGTCTCGAATTCGAACGAAACTTGATCATTGATCAGGTGGCAGGATGGTATGAATGCGATGCGTCACGCTCACTCATGCCACACTGCGCAATCAAGCACGGAAATAAAATAACAGCTGTTTTACAATATTCGCTCGGGCAACTCAGGCAGCAGCTGTACCACGCAGCCGTTTTCCTTGGAATCACGATTGTTTGGACTTGGTTTGCTTGCTTGCTTTGCTTGCTTTCTCATTGTTGTACAACTCGCCGTGTGGTCTGGACAAGTTATTTTCCACTTTTCAACGTTTATTACCGTGAATTATCCGCAGTATTGGCGTTTGAAGTGTGTGAATCTTGGATCAGTTGACTTTCGTGGTGATGTTTATTAAAAAAAGTTCGTTCGTTGTTATTGTGAGTTCAGGTTGAAATGCCTCGTGAATACGTGGAGAGTTCCGCAGTGTTATGTCAATAGAATCTCTTTTAGTTAGTGGTTTTAGTAAATTTGTTGACAATGTCTTATACAACTACGACTCCCAATAGCTCTGCTCTCAGGGCCCTAGCCCTGGAGTACAAGAGTCTACAGGAGGAGCCAGTGGAAGGATTCCGAGTGAAGTTGTTGGGAGAGGACAATTTGTTTGAGTGGGAAGTTGCAATTTTTGGACCCCCAGATACACTGTACCAAGGTGGCTACTTCAAGGTAAGATGCTAAACGTTTACCCTCTCAACAAAAAATACGGGTCTTTGCTCTAAAAGCAGGTAGTCAAATAAGTTTGAGGAAACTGTGGCATTGTGGTTTTCCCCCACACATGACCACACCATAGCTACTCCAAATAGGTCATGACATGGCATGATACTGATTGATATTAAAATTACCACACTCAAACAAATTATTTCTCTGTGTTATATAAAACTTGGCAATGCTTTGATTTTTGTACTGCCCGCTCAGATTTAAACATGCATTGTAATTTGTGAATGTTTGTCAATTTTGTTACACCTGCTGCCTAAATTGAAAGAGGCAGCCATGGTTTCAAAAAGAAGAAACAAAATCATAACCCTCATTCAAAAAAAATGTGTTTCTTTCTTTCATTCTTATGGGTACAAAATTTATTACAACATACATATTATGTTTATACCTAATACATAACCAATATTAGGCACAAGGAACAGACAAGTCTATGAACAATAAAAATACAAACAAAAGCTCAACAAAGTGTAACATGGGGCCCAAAAAGATCCCAGTTGTCTCAGCATTATGTACTGTCTCGCCGAAGCTAGTAGATAGATAGAGGTTCTGAATCATCATGTTTCTATTAGGGCTCCTGGACAAATTGCTGGTGGATAATGCAAGAAGTCAATACAGATTGCAATTCCCGTTCCCAGCACTTACAACTTGAATTAGGTGGAGTGGTTTCCATAGCTCTTTGCTAATATCTGTATATGCAACAACATTTTCCACAAACAAATAAGTTGACCTTTTTACCTGCAAGGTGTGGGTTATGTTTTTCAAGTGTTTCTATGTAGTTCGTGGAAATTCTTTAATACCTCCAACTCCAAGAATCAGAATGATCAAAGCTATTTTGATGAATTATCAAAATAGATAGACAACTATCTATTTTCTCCTATTAAATGGTTTTTGTAGCTACATTTCATAGGCCTTCACCACCCTCCTATTTTGCAAACCAACTGAAAAAGGGAGAACCGAGTCTAGTATTTTTATAGGACTTCAATTTTATTAATCACATGTTACCACAGCCTCACCAAGTAATAATATCATATCCCCGAATAATAGATTTGAGCATGTCTCAAGTCGTGACTTTTTGACAGTTTTTCATTGAATTCGGTCAAAAAAATTGCAACAATACTTTCTTAAATCCGAATTGCGCTTGAGTATTCAAGGGATCATGAATATTAAAATATCATATAATAACATGTTGTGATTATGCTTGACTTTATTAAATTGTACAAACTGTTTGGCATTTAAGAATGTCTGTATGTAGGTAGTTGAACTATTAATTCTATACAGGGTGTTGGGTGGAATGATGTAGGCAGGAGCTGATCAAGGGTACCAATGTGATAATTTTATACTGCATTTACCGTGGTGAAAAATGTCATGTCATTTTTTGTCAGTATCAAAAGTTTTTTTTTACTTAATACGGAATTTTTTGGGTCCACTCCCTAAGACCCATATTTCTTTCACGATTGCAAGCAGTGGTATGCGCAAAGCTGAACGCGCATCTATCGGCGCTGCAGGCAGACAATGCCATGCCTGCAGTCATCAAATTTCCTCATGGCCTTTTACTGAAATGCCGCGAGTTCACTGCTGATAGGTGGCCAATGCTCGTCTGCCGCGCGGCCAGGTGCGCGCAGCTTAAGCGGTATCTAACTAAAATGCCTTAAGGCCCATAAGCCTAACTAGTTTATAAAGTAATCTGAGCAGCATCAGCACCACTTCTTTTTTTAAATAACTTAAAAACCATGGCAACTTTCATCCTGGCAAATATGGTTTCAAATTATCCCATTTGGTACCCTTGATCAGCTCCTGCAATCGCTACATCTTTCCACCAAACACCCTGTATAGAAAAAGTATGAAGTCATTAATACCTACTTAGACATACTATGTGTTCCAGTTTCTTACTCACAAACACAATGCATTAGCTAATGTTGTGAAACACAATCACAATACACATACAAAATCAGTGATTTCACTTTGTTTAATACATATTCATATAACAGACATACTCTTATTGTGATTATTTATATAAATATGTTATATGATGTTTTAAGCTACCAACCAAATGTCAACCTTAGCCAGTCTCAAAGAAGACTAGCCATGTGTGCAGGACATATTATAGTGCTCGACTATTATAAAGAATATAGATCCACAGTTAATGCTTTATTGTACCAAACAAACACAGAAAACAAAACAGAAATAAATGCTGAGAGTAGAGCATGTATAAAGTCGGCCTTATCGCTATGATAGATCTCTTCCAGGCAACATTGGGATGGACAGGACATGAAATAACAATAGACTGTGGCACTTGAAAAATAAATAAATATATATTTTAAAAGTAAAGAGTTGAAACCTGACTTTTATAACCCTCCCCTGTCGGTAGTCGGGTAAAAACCTATTTACACTGTTAGGTCTTCATATTCTTTGCAATTGTTGTTTTTTTTTCAATTTAAAGTATACATTCCTTGTCCTAACAAAATATGATTTCTTTAAATCTCATAAAAAAACTTATCAGCCCACTGGATCCATCGATAACAGTTTATCGAATAAAAACTCATTGAAGACATGTTTAAAGAAGCATTACATATCGTTGTGTCCATAACAGTTAGTAAAACTGATGTATAAACTACCTTCTGGAAAAATTTCATTGAGTTCTGTTCAGCCATTCAGGCGTGACAAGGTATAGCACTAGCAGTCAAAATTATATTATTAATGCTGTGTGAATGTGTCCTCAACAGCCTGTAGTTGTCCACTGCTGGACGCAGGCCTCCTCCTGATAAGCGCCTTATTGGCTTTTATCTCATGGGGGTAATGCCCATAATCCCCACGCTGGGCATGCGGGTTGGGGATCGCTGTTCGGTAATAGATCTATGTTATGCAAGAGACGCTGCTGCCCCCCACCCCGGTGTATGTCCCTGAGTAGCCTCTTACGACACCAACGGGTAGAGTTGGGGTGGTGCTTATTCTAAGCCGGCACCACACGGCTAGTGGGAATGTGTCCTGTATTATTTATTTATTTATTTTTATCTTTGTTTCAGGCACATATGAAATTCCCTGCAGACTACCCATACTCACCGCCAACAGTCAGATTTCTAACGAAAGTATGGCATCCTAATGTATATGAGGTAAGTGAATTTGACCACTATATTTACTTGGTTATACTAGGGTTATACTTGTACATAATTTTATCTTCTCTAATATACCTTTGTCTACCTGTATTACAAAAGTACCATTTTCATGAATAGTTTAAAAGGGTGGTCTATGTTCGTTATTAGCCTTACCGGGCCAATTAGAGCACACAAATCGATATCGAAAATCCGATTAAACCATCGTCATAACCAGAAATTACTAAATCTACAATTCATTTGGTATTGTTTGACTAAAGGGGTAGAATTAGGTATATTCAAATCAATGCTAATGGAAAAACTCCTTAGAAATACAGGTAAAATCGTATCGATATAAACCGTTCTCTGCTAATATTCCCCCGTAAAACTAATTTCGAAAATGTGGACGGAACGCTATCAGAACGTGGAGAATGTTTGCTTCACACTCAAATAATATTTTTATGTCATAACGAAAGCGTAAGTTCGAAATATGCCTCATTCATTACATTAATGAACCGATAGAAAAACAATAGAAACGTGCAAGGAAACCAATATGGTATGCTATTATGCATAGTTTTTTTCTCTATTTATGTTATTTAATCACCGAAAAAAAGTACACCTACAATTTTTTAAGTTATTAAGGAAAAAAACTAGAATTAAGACCGCATTCTGTTTCGGTTCATAAAAACGCTGCCCCTTTTCAGTGACGAAATCGTTCAGTTTGTCAACTCAGTACTTCTGTATCTTCAATAAAAATAAAATAAGAAAGAAAAAATTGATAAAAACCATCACGTTTGTTGTTTGTGTGGTGTGTCTAATAAATAACTTTCTTTCTTTAAAAAAGATATTCCGCTAAAACTTCATGACAACAGGTAAACGGTGACGTCAAGTTTAATTTTTTGCGATTGAGACTTAAAATATCTACTTATTAATGATTAAATTTCACAACTAAAACATAAAAGAATACAGAAATAAATATGCAGATATATTTATATATTAAAACAGAATGCAAATAAAAATAATCACCTTTTTTGGAGCCACATGCATAATTATACCCTATTGCGGATGGCCATGGACTAAGCAACGATGGCTTTCTAATCGTAATCCATGGTTTCACTGCATTGAAACAGTACTTAGCATTTCCGACATACATACATGTATGATATTTTTTTTTGAAATAGTCATCGGGGATAATGCTGGACAATTCACACAGCATTATCTAGCCCCAAGCTAAGCAGAGCTTGTGTTATGGGTACTGATACATAATCTAATACAATACATAGATAGATATTTTTTATTATACATAGAAAACGACCAGAACACCCTGAAAAAATGTCTGCAGATCGTACACACATTTGTCCCGAGGCGGGAATCGAACCCGCAACCTCCTGCGTCGCAGGCAGACCTTCGCCCACCGCGCCACAAAGATCGGAATTTATTTTAATACTTATACATGCAATATACGCATAGGTATTTTTTTTATGCCAACAGCGTAGGTATTCATAAAATAAAACTTAGTTATATGATGAATATTTATATCTGAGTTTTCATTACTGAAAACGCCAATATGACCTTCGGCTGAGCAACAATATGATTTGCCCTTGCTTAAAGTCAATCGTCAATGCCTGTAAACATCAATTGGTTTAAGTACAACTGTCAGGGAGGGTACCTAATGTTTGAAACGAGATAAATGTTAATTAACCATTGCCATTTCGGTAACGTAATAAGAACTATGAATCAAAAACTCTATTTCCATCAATACAATAAATGTACCTACGCTTAGACCCATATTATGAAAGCTTGCTCAGACATTGTTCTATGCTAGTAACGCTTTTCTATGACAGAACTTGCTCAATCATAGATATATGCTTGAGTGACGTCACTCAAGCATATATCTATGACTGAGCAAGTTTTCATTACACGGGCCTTAGAAACGTTAAATTCGAATCTATATACAGATGCAGGTTAGTTAAATCCAAATAGAATACTGAAACACAATCTATAAATAAAGTTTTGACGAAGCATACTGATTCACAGCCGGATAACAATTAACGTCCACAATAGTATATCGCTCGGGTGCTGGAAAACAGGACAATAGCAATCGTTGCAAGCTTTATGCGATCGTCAGTCACACCTTGTTCTGCTAAGGGCCTATACTAGTTACCTCAAATCAACTCTGCCGGATGTCCGTATCTTCCAAACTACTGAATATTTAAGTTATATGTATTATTTATATGTATAATTATTATGACAAAGTTCAGGACTTACTCTATCGTTCATTATGATTGCTAAATTACTTAAGTAAATTTAGCATAAACTGATATCAATAAATACCTACAAAAAAACTTAAACTATGCATACGCGCGGCGAATATGGATGCATTTAATTCATCGTTTTAAAACGGACGAGACGAATGAGAGTAAAAAGTAATAAAACCGGCCAAGTGCGAGTCGGACTCGCGCACGAAGGGTTCCGTACCATTATCTATAAAACGGCAAAAAAATCACGTCTGTTGTATGAGGAAGCCCCCCCCCCCCCCCTTAAGCATTAATTTTATTTTAATTGTTTATTTTTAAAGTGAAAAATATAACTCAATATTCAGTGAGTATTTCATATCGAGCAAAAAAATCACGTTTGTTGTATGGGGCTCCCATGCAACACTCTTAAATATTGTTTTTTAGTATTTGTGGTTATAGCGGCAACAGAAATACATCATCTGTGAAAATTTCAACTGTCTAACTATCACGGTTCATGAGATACAGCCTGGTGACAGACGTACAGCGGAATCTTAGTAATAGGGTTCCATTTAACCCTTTGGGTACGGAACCCTTGGCCGGTTTTATTTTATGTATTTTCGTCGATTTCTCCGTCTATTATTATGGACCAATATATCAAACATTATTTCGTATATGTATGGGAAATGAACCCAAATTAATCTCATTGTAAATTTATTCCCAAGGGATTCGTTTTTATCCCGTCATGCTTAAAAAACAATATAATACACAATAACAATAATTGATTGGTATCTTCCGCCAATTCTTCGATGTTGTAGGTTGAATTTGAGGTGGTGTGGTCCCATAGAAGTTTGACCCTCGAGGAATTGCTATGTGCGCCGTAAATCGAATCTTAAACATCACGACATGATAATTTTCACAATCGGTAACAAATGGTTTCCATGGCAACGATTTTTGTTGACGTTGACAAGAGGTCTTTTCAGTTCTTTCAATAACACAAAAGTTTTACATGCGAAGATTAACTAAAAACCGTTTGGTAAGTACAAGCCAACCAATTAATTGATAAGTAACTAAGTCGGCTAAGGACAGCTTAAGTTTTTTGATAAAATTATACAAAATTTAAGCAGTACTTACATAAAATAGTTACGTCGTCGTATGAGCACTTAGTAAAGCGCGTATTTTTATACTTACATCAGTTGTTCAAGCTTCGTAACCTTTTAAAACAATGAAGGTCATTCTTACTAAACGACAAATGGACATAATTAATTCCTTCTATCCAAACATTATAATGTATAATAGGTATCAAAATAGTATCATTTTCAATTTCAAGACATTCATATGGGCCCAAGTCCCGTCATAATGGCGAATAAACTTCTAACAGCGACAAATGTATTCCACTCTTGAGCTGCCAGACAGAACAATTAACAGTTCGAAATACTTTGTTTCGCTTCGTAGCTTCCTGCTCAGATAGAAATACGGGTATTTCCTTCCTTATCGGAAGAAAAACTCATAAAATTCCCAAAAAAAAAAAAACATTTTAGTCATCAACCTTCTGGGATCGCAATCTAATCTCCATAAAGTTCTTGTTTTCCTTATTTCCTTGCCTCTTATTTTGCCTCCTAAATAAATAATAATAATGCTGGACAATTCACACAGCATTATCTAGCCCCAAGTTAAGCAGAGCTTGTGTTGTGTTAAATGGGAAAAAATATTCTCTGCATAACACAATACATAGTATTTGATTAAAGCATACTTAGGGTTCCTTAGCATCAATCGGTGAACTGTTTCTGGCGTCAAATAGGCAAAACACGCGAAGCGGAAGCGTGAGCGCGGGGGACGCTGCAAAGACGATTCAATGACGCCATGGCTACGCGACCGAAGTGCGAGAACTTTTAAAGTGAACATTTTTGTGTTGTTGACGCTCCTGAATCGCGTCCAGCATCCCGCGTATTTGACGCGCAGGTTTGGCCGAAGATTTAATTGAACCCGCTCTGCTGTTTAGAATCAAGTTTCTAAACCCTTCTAGGAAACTTTGCAATAGCACCCCGGCAATAGCGACAATGTTGCACTGCAAGTTGCAACATCGTAGGTACAGTTCGATATTTATGATCATACCATTCGTTTAGCGAATGATAGTCTAGCCCACATCCTATTGATTTTTAAAAGAAATTATATTGAGTTTATAAATCGATTTCTACATCTAGTTAAAGACAACAAACTTTGGTTTAGGTCTATATTACCGATCGACTTGTTTTATAAACAACCTCGTAAGTTTATAAAAACGCCAGACAAGATCACATTTGCATCCACGTAAGAGACAAATGTTTTATTCAGCAAGTTTGTCCAGTTGTGTTTTGAGCCGCAATTTTAAATTTTCAAAATTTTGCAACAGCCTATTTACGGGAGTATCCAAGTTGGTTTGGTACCGTTAGCTTTTAGAAGTGCTTCTCACGACGACTTCACAGATGTCTAGGTCGTTGTCGTCGTGTCTTTCGAACTTTCGGAGTACCTACATAAGGAATGGCGTCTGTGTTTTACTTGAGAGTACTAAATATTACCCTCTGCTTTACTGTGAATCGCAGGAACTTGTACATTAGCGAGCAAGCAACAGCAACATCTGCTTTGAAAACACCCCAATATCTGCTGTTGAATAATGTTTTAGAATAGGTTTGATAGTCTTATGTTTCTTTTAAATTCCGATCTGTTGGCTACATGGGGAAAAAGCAAAATATCGGATCCGATACTCGATTCCAACTTCACTCAGTTTAAGTTGAGCAATTCAGTTCCCTGCTACTTGACATGAATAAATACTGTCGGCGTAGAATAGAATATACATTAGCCGTGTTGTGGGGTCATCAGACAGTGAATCACGAAATGACGCGCTCAACGGTGCCGCAAATTCGTAGAAGTTTACGCCGTGTGGAATATTGAAGTGCTAAGTAACATCTAAAGTTTTTGTCACATTCAAAGGAACGCTGCTATAAGCTAATATCTTTTAAGGCTGTGGTATGGGTCAAACTAGCGCCGCCACCTATTTAATCTTATTACTACGTTGAACAAAGAAAATTTCAAAAATCCATCGCACAGTTTGTGATAAATGTTATAAGCTTTTTTTTAATGCCTCTATAATAGTTTTATTTTATTAGGTTTAGGCAGAATATCGAAGTTGCCCTTGGTGGCCACCAATATCTATTTTCGATTTTCTGGCTAAACTAAATAGAGTAAAACTTTTACAGAGGCATTAAAAATAGGTATCACAAACTGTACGATGGATTTTGTTCAAAGTAATAATAAGATAAAATAGGTGGCGGTGCTAGTTTGACCCATACCACAACCTTAAATCTTTAAAACAGCTTGAAAAGCGTTAATAACAGGGTACTACTGCGAAGCATGCAGTCTTCCATAAAACTTTCTGCACCATAATTAACACTAAAAGTGACAAACTGCCAAGGTGCAAAACATCTAAAAGAAAAGAACCCATCAAACAGGATGTCTACAGGTTGAACGACCTATAGTACAGCATGAAGCCACAGGCTATGGTACCGGCAACATAATGAACGCATTATGAATCATTCAGTAGTCATTGAACCAAATATTGCAAAACACTAGAGTAGACAAGCTCAAATCTGAATTATGCGCACTTGTTTGCCATCGTAATCCCTGTTTTACCGTAATGCCGTCCTGCCCATTCTCTAACAAGGCTGCAATTGACTATAATCAACGCCCTAGTAAAATTAATGGCATCGTTTGGCGCAGAGTTGATTGAAGATCGTTTAGGTTTCCGCTGATACAACGTCAGATATCTGCGAATGTCTTTGGCTCTCCCCGGCCTTGGGGGTAATTAACCTATTCTCGACCTGCGCCGTTTGGCCGCTTTGAACTTGTACTACATTCACGCGCAATTCTTTAAATAAAATCCCAGTGGATATCATCCCACGACCGTCAATCGTGCCAACATTTCGGTTGCTTGCTCTCTTCTCTTCGTAGAGCACGTGGCTATTCAAAGTCCAGAGCAAGAAATGCGTTGTGGGATTGCAGCAACCCCGCTATTACAACCGCCAGATGCACTCTACTGACCTCATTATGAGGTTGTTTGGTTTATTCACAGAGATACTGAACTAGATACGTCTGGTATCTTTAGCTTAATTGAGGTCTTGCACAAAGTTTTAAGTTTATCTGAAGAATTTGATGAGGCATATAACAAGTCATTTACTAAGAGTTTCCGCATTGATTGCGTCAACAAACCTTACTTCCCCTTCATCACCAAGGTCTTGTGCGGATGAAGCTAAACAATAATTATTATGTATTGTTATCGCAGTAATACGATATGAAATGCTCCAGCAGTAAACATCATCTGGTATAACATAGACTCAGTTCTTCGATATTCTCTGAATGTAAACATATAGGTATATTACAAATTATACCAAGAGAGTCGTTTTTCTGAGAGGGAAATGAGGAAATGAAAAGACAATTTGAAATTAGTGCCGCAGACTGACGTCAATTGTTATTTTACAGTCAAACTAGGTATAAAAGATTTATTACATCTAACATGCCAATATCGAAACGTGTTATATGCTGACCAAAATCTATTGTATTAGCATTTGGTCTGACATTCGCTATACGTTTCAGCAGTGTGTAGCTCTTGTTTATAATTGGTAACCTTTAAATGTCACCTTTTCCCGCTAGTAGATTGTTCTTAACCGTGCCTTGACTTGTATTGTATGCTAGAATCATCTACAATCACCGTTGCTCCTAGACCACCAGTGGCGTTGTAAATAAACAAAGCATGTGTGAGTGAGAATGTGTGAAGTGTTTCCCGATTTAGAGGTCAGACGTACCACGCATTTTCTTTGTGAGGAAGCGGTGAACCGGTGGCATATTTTTAGTCGAGGGCGTCGCTCCTCCAACCGACGACGGCCGTCTTGCTATATCATCATGACAGCAAAGCAAAATTTAATCACCCATCTAGATTGTACATAATTATTATCTTAATGAGCTATGAACGTTGCAGATAGAGGCATGCAAAACAATTCAATTGTGCACGTATTTTTTTTTTATATATGTATGTTGATGTATATCATTTACATTGTAAGTTTACCAGAACTGTTGACAGAGTTCGTCGACCACGGCTGAATAAGGTCGCCATTCCAAAAACGCAGGTGCAAATTTTATTTCGTATGAAATTTCTGGTAAAAGTTTTAAAACTTCGAATTATGTTTCATGCTTATTATAACACTAGAGGTTGCTGAGTCAGAAAGGACCGTTAGAACTTTCACTGGGCCGCCGTCTTCGCCGCGCGATGCTTATGATGAAATACCCAAAGCGAAGTATTGTAAATAAGACGCGTTGAATGAAAGTTCTGGAAATCAGCTGCGTGTCCTTGGCCTTTCTGTCGCGTTTCTAAATTATTATTTTTCGTTGTTACTGTCTCACTGCTGTGATAACGGCCTCTCTTTCCGTCTCACGATTTGTACATACATATGCGACGATGGTAGTTGTGCGTCAAGCAAAGACAATGTCTTTGGCGTCAAGCCATCATTTCTTTATCAAAATTGTGAGTGATTTAACTCCACACTAGTTATCTCGTGCTTTACCGAAGATCTACTAACTAAACTAAAATGTTAAGCGTTTATCGCGCGAGTGTTGAGTCTCATCTGGGTCATTTGGAAACCGGAGTAGGCCACCCACTAGCTTAGAGTTACAAAATACTTCAATTGTTCTATTTGTACTTAAAGTATATTATCTATTTTAATCGATTTTATATCTACCTCGCAGTTGTAATGAATTGCAGGATTCTTTGTTTAACTACAAAGTCAGGTTTATACGTAGTTAGGCAATCAAGGATTTGTACTCTGTACTTTTATTACCTGACTTAGTTTCCTTTTTTTTGTACCCCATTTATAAAGAACTTTTAAACTATCGGGTATTATCCTACAATACTATAGAAATCATGTAGATAATCTACTTATTGACTTAACGTGCTGGCTACACATCACATCGGTGCATTTCATTGGTTTCAATACTTATCAAACTATCGTAGAACAAAACTGGAAAGATTAGTCTAAGCTGAAAATTATAGTGCGGTTTTCTGCAGCAGTAATAAAATTCAGTTTGTAGTGTCGGAGAAGCAGACCAAGGCCAGCCGCTGAGGTTAAACCTCTCGCCCGTTCCGTCCGCTTGCTTCTTCCGCTATCCCCATACCTAGCTATAGACAGAAGTATTGTAGTATAGTGACTAGGAAAACCGATGACATTCAACGTTCCGTTGATGATAAAGAGATATCACTTCGCATTTTAAACTCTTGCCAGGTATGTTTTAGTCAAGGGGCAAATTGTCAAGTTCAAGTAAGGGTTAAAAATGCTAAATATTAAAGTTCATGCAGTATCTTGGGTACTTTAATACTGCGTTGAAGCTTGTGCTAGACCCAGAACTGACCTTTTGTGCTAAAATGAACAAAGTACTTATAATGACAAACTGCAGTGAAATTCTTCTTTATGTCCCAATGTGGATACAGGTTTGTTTCAGGTGCGTAGTAGGTACTGGTTTTAGAACATAGTTAGTTTCTACTTTCCACATGTCATGTACGTGCATATTATGTTTGCTTTTCTGTTAGAAATCTCAAAATGGGACCAATCAAGAACGTTTTTAGCATAAAATTTCAGTTTCTTGACTCGTCCCACTGGATTCGGCCCAAAGTGGGACGAGTTGAGAACAACTCGAAAAATGTAAGTATATGTTAAACATAGATACCTAGATAGACATTCCTCAATGAGTAAGCCCTAACTACCTCTACAGTCAGATCGTTTATTCTCCTTGTTTTACATTGGACTACGTGTTGCCTTTAATTTTGCAATGCTGGGTGAATATTGTACTTTCAAAGCGAGACTGTTACTTACGGTACATATCATATTGCAAGTTGCAGTCTTTGTTGTGCTCTCTGATGCGTATTGAATCCTTTCACCGAGGTCTTCTGAGGCCGTAATCGTTTCAGGACTGCCATTTTACATTAAAATTTTATATTCGTTATTGTATTTAATCTCTTTTTGAATGGCTTGTACATAAAAATGAAGTAAAGATAATTTATGAACACTTATTTTTTCTTTTTCATTTCCTCAAAAGTCATTCATTTATAATGGGATATTAATTACCCATTATAAATGAATGTAATAAATGTGTGTGATTTTTTTATTTTTTATGATCATGATATGAGATTTGAGCCATTCAATTTAACAAACAAAACCTATTTGTGTGTAGTTTCAACTTACTCGTAACGTAACTATAACTAACTACAAAGGATGATATTACCCATTATAAATGAATGTAATAAATGTGTGTGTGTTTTTTTTTTATGTTAATGATATGAGATTTGAGCCATTCAATTTAACAAACAAAACCTATTTGTATGTAGTTTAAACTTACTCGTAACGTAACTATAACTAACTACAAAGGATGATCACGGTGAATTTCAAGACCTGTTTAAAGCACCGTCCATCACAACACTTCCGCATTTAATTTGGCTCTAACTTCCTCCTAGTTTGTCGGATTTATTTCCTCGTTTCAACTATTGCTGAGTTCTCACCGTCCGATACTCCATTCTTATTTCCTTTTAACTTCTATAGAGTAACAAAAGATAAAATATGAAAGCTATTGACTTCCTTAAAAGCGCGCTTTGGTCCTATTCTACCACGGGTAAGCGTCATTTTATTGTAACACGATCATGATCACGGTGAATTTCAGGACCCGTTTCAAGCACCATCCATCACCACACTTCCGTATTTGTTTTGGCTCCAACTTCGTCCTAGTTTGTCGTTTCAACTATTGCTGGATTCTGACCGTCCGATACTCCATTCTTATTTCCTTTTAACATCTAATAGAGTTGCAAAGGATTAAATATAAAAACTATTGACTTCCTTAAATGCGCTTTTTGTTTCTATTCTCCCACGGGTAAGCGTCATTTTATTGTAGCACGATCATCATCACGGTGAATTTCAGGAGCTGTTTCAAGCACCATCCATCACAACACTTCTACATTTGTTTTGGCTCCAACTTCCTCCTAGTTGGTCGTTTCAACTATTGCTGAATTCTGACCGTCCGATACTCCATTCTTATTTCCTTTTAACATCTAATAGAGTTACAAAGGATTAAATATAAAAACTATTGACTTCCATAAATGCGCTCTTTGTTTCTATTCTCCACGGGTAAGCGTAATTTTATTGTAGCACGATCATCATCACGGTAAATTTCTGAAGCTGTTTCAAGCACCATCCATCACAACACTTCTGCATTTGTTTTGGCTCCAACTTCCTCCTAGTTTGTCGGATTTTTTTCCTCGTTTCGACTATTACTGGATTCTGGCCGTCCGATAATCCATTTTTATTTCCTTTTAACTTCTATAGAGTTCACTGTTCCACATTATATTGCCCAGATACTAAAAATAGAGATAACCTCAACGCTGCTATAATAATCTTAGTGGACGTAGAATTCCTTATCAATGTATCATACATAACATAACAATCCAGCTTAAACGTTAATAGGTACGACGACGTTTATTGTACCATGATTGTACCAAGGCTCTGTACTGTACACAGTAGAATATCAAAGTTAATACGGTATTAAACAGTGGCGCCTTTTTTAGGGTTCCGTATCCAAATGGTGAAAACGAGACCCTATTACTAAGCCACCCTTTTTTATCCGTCGTCTGCGGGCTGTATCTCAAAAACCCGTAAAAGATAGTTAGGTGAAAATTTTCACAGATTTTCACCTAACCATGAAGTATTAAGTGTATCAAGATTTAATAACAGCGGCCTTCACAGAATATGTATTGCCCTTTCCGCTTTAATAACAAATAATAAAATTTAAGGTTAAATATATATTAAAACCCTTAAAGTTACTTTTTTGTACAGGAGCTCCTATACAAAAAAGTAACTTTTAGGGTTCCGTACTCAAAGGGTAAAAACGGGACCCTATTATTAGTAATAGGGTCCCGTTTTTACCGACTTCGATGTCCGTCTGTCACCAGGCTGTATCTCACTGAACCGTGATAGTTAGATAGTTGAAATTTTCACAGAATATGTTTTTCAGTTGCCGCTATAACAGCAAATACTAAAAAACAGATTAAAATAATTTTTTAAGGGGGCTCCCATACAACAAACGTGATTTTTTTGCCGATTTCATAGATAATGGTACGGAACCCTTCGTGCGCGAGTCACACTCGCACTTGGCCGGTTTTATTTTATATTATTTTTGCTCTACTTCCAGGCCGGCCCACTGCCACTTCAGCTTGCTAATTCTTAGAGTTATGTTCATAACAAGCTATAGCCGAAATGAATAAATAAATCATGATAAATTTATTCAAAAACAATTAAGGACTTAATGGGTTACAGAGTCAATTGTCTTATATTCATAAGGTCTAAAATAATACATATGTCTGAATAACAATAATTAGAGGAAATAAAACATCAACTGAATTTTTATTCCCTCCTCAACCGATGTGGATTTATAAACAGTTGTTACCCCGGAGATTAAGTTACGTGTTAATGTTACGAACCTTGTCAGAAACCTGTAAACACAAGAATTAGCCGAAATGAATAATAGAGGAAAGGAACCAAATATGGAAGAGTAGGTATTCCTAATATGGAATACCAGCATTTTTATACGTTTATCAAGAATCTTAGGGGCAAAGAGCTGTGATATGCGCGTGTAGTGATTTGAAGATCTACCCTGAAATTACTACACGCGCTTAGAAGATTTCGAGGAGTCGTTTGGTCGCAGCGAGAGCTTTTTATTTTGTCGCTATCAGAAAACTTTCACAGGTATGTAAACAGTAGGCGATTTTTTCGTCATTTTATTACAAATACAAGTGTGGTTATAGCTTATATAATTATATTGTATACAAGTTTGTTTTAAAGTTCATGATCATGAGGCATTTTATTGTCTTGGATTATTAGGTGTTAAATTAGAAATCTGGTTTAAATTTGTTAGAAACGCCATAGTATTCCATGTTTGAGGTAACTATTCCTTTATTGGATATCTTTATCTTAATTTTGTTTTTGAGAAATAAGAGTACTTATTTATAATCAATAAATATAATACAAGAATGAATGTTTATGATTACTATTTTAATGAATGTTCGTTTATGATTACTATTTTAAGTTTTAGAATATTCATTTATGCCTAAAAAACAAAACGGTATTCCATATTTGGTTACTTTCCTCAAGTAAATAGAGGAAATAAAACTAACAGAATTTTTATTTCCTCCTCAACCGATATGAATTTATAAACCGTTGTTACGGAAATCAATTTGTTACGAACCTCGTCAGAAACCTGTAAACACAAGGATTGGTAACAATAGATTTTATGTAACATTCGTGTTGCGAGCGAAAACGAAATCTGCCTTGTGCTTCCTAACCATGAAGCATTAAGTGTATCAAGATTTAATAACAGCGGCCTTCGTTGCTTATTGCGTAAACTCTGTGATCTGAATATCGAAAGATCTAGAGAAGCTCTCGGTCAAAGCTAGAACCTATTTTAGAAATGATTGTGGGACCTTCTATTGTAAGAGTTTCCAAACCAAAACTATATTAAAAAATTATGCAATATCTTGTAGATTCGAAAGGTTTGTTGGTTGTATATACATAATATATCTTTAATTATTCTATAGAAGGTTTAATTTTAATTTAATTTTTTTGAATTAACTGGCGATTTCGCCGTAAGATGTATTTTAAGAAAATTAATAATAATAAGTATAATGTGTTAGTTTCCACAACACAAGCTCTGCTTAGCTTGGGGCTAGATAGTGATGTGTTATTTATCCATCATTATTTATTAATTTGCACATACCGTTCCGTTGCCGAGTACAGGCAGAGGAAAGTAACCAAATATGGAATAATATCCCTAAATAAATAAATAATGCTGGACAATTCACACAGCATTATCTAGCTCCAAGCTAAGAAGTGAGCTTGTGTTATGGGTACTAGATAACTGATATACATAATGTAATACAATACATACATAGATATTTTTTATTATACTTAGAAAACGACCAGAACACCCTGAACAAATGTCTGCAGATCCGAGGCGGGAATCGAACCCGCAACCTCCTGCGTTACAGGCAGGCCTTCGCCCACCGCGACACAGAGGTCGTCAATATGGAATACCAGCATTTCTCGTAAACCAAGAATCCTTGGGGCAAAGAGCTATGATCGTCTACATCCTCAAGTCACTATACGCGCGTATAGATTTCGAGGAGTCAGTCGAGCGAGTTCTTTGGTCGCAGTGAGAGCTTTTTGTTTTGTCGCTGTTAGAAAACTTTCACAGTTATGTAAACAGTAGGTGATTTTTTCGTCATTTAATTATAAATAAATAGAAGTTTGTTTATAGCTTCTATATAATTGTATTTTACAAGTTTGTTTGAAGTTCATGAGGCATATTATTGTCTTGGTTTACTAAGTTTTCAATAAGAAATTTAGCTTTAAATTAGTAAGAAATTCCATAGTACTCCATATTTGGGGTAACTATTCCATTATTGGATACCTTCATATGGATATGGTTTTTGAGAAATGAGAGTACTTATAATTATTAAATATAATACGCAAAATATGATTACGATTTTACATTTTTTAATATTAATATTCTTTCATTTATGCCAAAAAAACATAACGGTATTCTATATTTGGTTACTTTCCTCTTGTTAATGCTTGCCCAAGACCGAAAACTTTTAATGGAGATTGTGTAAAAAGTCGCGAAACTTACTAACTCATGGCTTCACAGTCTATTGTAACCGTATAATTAATTAATGGAAATGTACTTAACTTGTAGTTTACTTATTTTGGGATTGTTATATTTCACCAGAAACTCTTTTATTAACCTAACATTATTATTTTCCTGACGAAAAGGCATTTTTATTTGCTGGCCTTAATAACTGAGTAGGACTCCATCACGCAAACCCTAAATCCGTTATGCGTCAATAGATAAATAAGTGAAATTATTCACTCAAATAGTGTTTCCAAGAAAAAACAGCCACGCATTTGATGGATATCAATCAAGAATGAAGTCATTCATCGAGACAAGTTGACATAAAGTAAAAGAAACAAGCGTTAGTAGTATATCGAGAAGCGATAGTGCGTCAGTCAAGTTCGTAAAGAAACGGGTGACGACGCAATATCAGTGTGTTTAATGATAGTTGATCATCTGATCAACTACCATTAAATAGATTTATATGAACTACCACGGTGTCGAACAAATAAAACTGCTCTGCCGCTGTCTGTCCTTATGTATGCTTAGGTCTTAAAAACTATGAAACAGATTTTGATGCGGTTTTTTTAAATAGAGTGATTCAAGAGGATGGATTAAATGTATAATACATGCACCCGTGCGAAACCGGGGCGAGTCGCTAGTTTATTATATTTTGGATGTCTAGTTAAAAGAATGTTAATTTGATCCACTCAACTGGCTCCAAAACCTCGAAGCTACAAGCTGGTTTAGTAAAACCCGTTAATTCTCACGCCTTCACATCGTCATCAAATGTATTGACCTACAGAATGCTAGAACGTTCACATTTTGGTACAGAAGCTCAAGATATTGATGAGAAACTGCCCAATGAAATTTTTGAAATATCCTTTGTTCAACGTAATAATAAGATAAAATAGGTGGTGGGCGTGGTGACGCTAGTTTAGGTGGGGTAAAGCCTTAAGTAGATTATAACGGATAATCTCTGCAACTTCTGGTCCAATTCTGTTTTTTTGTTGTGTAACTTGTTTCATCCCATCAGGGGCCATTCAAGAAGTTAGAAAGCACCAAATGGGGTGGGGGTGTCCTTGCTTTGCTTATTGCTGATGACAGGGGGGACTAGCTGGTGACTACGTCAGCAAAGATTTTTCCAAAAAGTTTAAAGTTCAATCCTGTATGGTGGGTAAGAGCTTTGCTTACTTCTGCTGATAAAAGAGTGGGGCGTCCAAATTTCCTAGAAAACTGCTTACGCAATACTTGAATGCCCCCCAGCCCCCTTAGCACGGGGATCGTTGTCTAGGGTAGAATAGACATTATTGACATTGCATCGCCATACATTGAGTACTACACACATACATTATTGAAGTTAAAGGAATGCATTTCAAATAATTTATGCATTCGATGACAAAGTGACGTAATTTTTCTCTATTCTACCCTAGACAACAATCCCCTTGCTAGGGGGGCAAGTCGTAAACAAAAAGAAATAAAATCCAAAAATATTTATAAGGAAAAAGGCAGTTTCTTGTCTCTTACAAATTACAATGAAACAAACAATTACTCGACCAGGCGTCGGTCGGCGACTCCTGCCATTTCTGACGCTTGGCGACCTCCTCGTTGCCTGACCTTTACACCACTTCCTCTAGTTCCTCTTGGCGACGATATCCGAATACAGAATCTACTTGTTGCAGCATTACTTTTCATTAACATAAAAGACAAAAAAAAATATCTTGGTCCTATGCTGCGTAAAACTCGATCTTGGTTCGTAAAAAATACGAAATCGAGCTTTACTCAGAGGGACTACACTCTTATATAAAGCACTAATATAGCATTAATATATTACTAATATACTAATATACTACTAATATATTCACTTATCCTGGTTAAGTTTTGTTTATTTGTTTTACGAGCCAAGTCTTGGTTTCTCCACACACAAGTAAACACACTAGAGGTTAACAAAAATTTTAAACTATTGTCAAGTTATAACAAGCGGATGAAAAACCGGCTGTTAGCCACCTTATCGAAAGAAATTAATTAGCCATTCCCAACCAATTCGTTTTGTAATCGGCCTAGCCATTTCACAAACGGGCTGATTCTACGATCAAACGCGACGGCGACAAATATATTTTATAGCTAATATTATAGTGTTCATCATCACCATCCGCAACCTGACATAAACTCACTGCTGGGGGGTATAATGGACCAAACTTGCAAATTCGGTCTGAAATATGGATTAGGAATATTAGGATCGAACCACCCACACCCATACGGAGACTCGAATTCTCGACAATATATCAACTGAGCTATATAGCTGTTGAAACAATGCGTCCAATTTTGTCTATCGGTCTAATTAGTCCCTAGTTTTAATAACCATTATTATTTTTATTTAATGGATGCGGGTAGTGTTTGATTTTGTCGTTTGTAGCGAACAAAGTAATTGTCACTCGTCTTATTTCGTGTGGTTTGCTTTGTGCGTATCTCCGAGAGTTTTGAGTGTTTTATTATTAGAACTATTATTTCGTTACTTCATCTACCTTATACCATAGATTTATACTTAGCATTTATTGTATTAATGTTTAAAATATTTTAATATTTTTTTTAATAATTTGTGTTTTTTCTGAAATATCTTTGCTGACGTAATCACCAGCCAGTCCCCCCTGTCGTCACGAATAAGTAAAACAAGGACACCCCCACACTCTTGAATGGCCCCCTGGATGAAATAAGTTTCTATTACTAGTAAAATTATTTAACTAAAATATTTTTATAACAGATGACTCCAAACCCTTATTCCTTTCTGTAGTTGCAGACTCGCAGTACAAAACTAAATTCACCACTTCATTTACAGAATGGCGATCTCTGCATATCGATCCTACATCCACCAGTGGACGACCCCCAGTCGGGCGAGCTTCCCTGCGAGCGCTGGAATCCGACGCAGTCCGTCCGCACCGTGCTTCTCTCAGTCATCTCACTCCTCAACGAGCCTAATACCTTCAGTCCGGCGAACGTCGACGCCAGCGTCATGTATCGCCGCTGGCGCGAGTCCAAGGGCAAGGATAAGGAGTACGAGAATATCATCAGGTAAAGCGTGCTTCTAGAATATTCTCTGTTTATCCCTGAGTCTGCTCTCAAGTGAATGAACCACGGATATTCAGCCCAATGTAACAAGCTCTTTACGCGATTCTTAGGAGATTAATTCTCAATGGCCATATATCATCCGCATCCTTTTACTCAGTCATCTCACTCCTCAACGAGCTTAATACCTTCATTCCCGCGTATGTCGATGCCAGCGTCTTGTATCGCCGCTGGCGTGAATCTAAAGGCAAAGGTACGAGAAGATAATCAGGTAAGGCAACCTTCTAGAAATTTCAAACACCATCAATCAGGTAAGAGAAGATGCTTCTAGCAATTTATCTGTTAATCCCTGAGGCAGCTCTCAAGTCATGTAGCCACTGATGTTTATCCTCTGTATCCAGCTGTTGAGGCGATTATTATTTCGGAATAACTCTCATTTAGCCATACTATGGTCCGTACTGTTTTTTTGTCTGTCATATTACCCCTCAACGAGCCTGATACCTTCAGGCCCGCGTCATGTATACATAACTCCTTGGCGTGATTAAAAGGGCAAGGATAACTATTACGAGAATTTCTTCAGGTAAGGCATGTTTCTACAAACCCTGTTTATCTCTTTGTAAGCTCTAAACTCCATATGTACAACCGGGAGTAGGGCTCTGAATCAAGCTGTTTGCCCGATTCTTACGTTAACAGTAATAAGAGTTACTGAATACGAGAATATCATAAAGGTAAGGGGAGCTTAATGAAAATTCTGTGAAACATTAAAGGGTTGTGCAACTCAAATAATAACTTAAAAATATGTTTATTGTGATTGAAAATTTTTCTGGTGTGGAGTGTGTCGAAATAAAAAAACAAAAAGGAAGATGTCTGCCGAAAAACGCCCTCACGTAGGCATAGAGATAACCTCAGTTGCTTTGTTAGAAAAATAAAAGTATTTAACAGAACCTGACATAATTTCTTGTTTATTAATAAGAAGTAAATACCCCGAACATTATTCTTGTGTTCTTATGTTAGCTCCCTGTCGAATAAGCCCCAGAAAATAAGCCCAGATTGAGCTATTAGTGCGAATCCAAGAGCTAGAGTCTAGGCTCACTTCCTCTTCAAAGCCTCCGGTCTATGCATATGGATGGTCGATGAGTTAAAATAAATAAATATTGCTGGACAATTCACACAGCATTATCATAGCCCCAAGCTAAGCAGAGCTTGTGTTATGGGTACTAGATGTTTCATATACATAATACAATACATTACATACATAGATATTTTTTATAATACATAGAAAACGACCAGAACACCCGGAACAAATGCCTGCAGATCGTACAAATATTTGTCCCAAGGCGAGAATCGAACCCGCAACCTCCTGCATCGCAGGCGGACCTTCGCCCACCGCACCACAGAGGTCGTTAAAAACGCAGTTCTGTAAACTTCTTAGTAGAAGATACGGTTCATGAGCAAAATCGATCGTCTACGTAACCTTAACCACCGTCATGGTACTCTGGTGACCATCAACCAATAGCCTTGTTCGATCCATATCACGTCACACACAAGCGATTCTATTGGTTGAAATTACAGAAATCGGGACCAAGGTCCTACCAACTCTTTTCAAGATCGTGGTTAAAACGAACTTGGCGGACAAAGGGCATTGCTGTAATGCTAAAGTTTCAAAGAATCAATTCTAGTTATTTAACTTGACGCTTAGAATTTTGCTTGAGGGTTGTTTTTGGGTAGCGTTGTAGTATTATACGCTAGCCAAACTCGATGTGAAATATTTCTAAAACAACCATGACACAAAAAACTTAAAACTTACTGGCTTGTCGTCGAGTTTCACATGTGAAGCAATATTTATTGGTTTTTAGTTTATGTATGAGGGGTTTGTTTACTAAACATTGTACATCCAATTTGGCCGGAATATACCTAGTGTTTCTGCAATTCAAACAAGCACAAACCTGTATAATCTCACACTTAACACATCGCGTGGTAGATGAAATACCTATAGGTTTCATTGCTCATTTGTATTCGTATTTCTTTTTTCAAATTTCATTTGTCTACTTTTTAGGGTTCAACAGATACAGCAATTGTTATGGTCCAGGAAAATAAGCCCAAAAAACATTCTAAGGTTTTTATTTATTATAGTACTCTGGGTAATTTCTAAGAAATTAATAAATCCCAAATTTACATTTAGTTCTTTGACGAGAGGTTTTGCCGTTGCTTGCATCGATGCTTGCGTCGAATCCCGTCGAGATCGTAAATTTTTGGGATTTATTAATTTCCCAAAAAACATGTTCATTGTTAAGCCTCCTTTTATCTTAAAATTTATTTTTATTGTTTGTTGTTATAGCCGCAAAATAAATTAGTACAGTACACACTGTGAAAATTGGAACTGTCTACCTTTTACGAATCATGATATCTACAGCCCGCTGATAGACGGACAGACAGGCAGACGGAGGATTAGTAATAGGGTACCGTTGGCACCCTTTGGGTACTGATTCCTTAAAAATTGCGGTTCGGTTTCGATTGGAAGAACCATCAACGTTAAATATAATTAGTTCAGAACACTTGGTTTCCGATTCCGAAACGCTCTTGGCCAGAATCAACATCCGCTGATGTCATGTGTCAAAAAACGGCATCAGCAACAAACCTGGTATAGAGGAAAACAGTTCATGAGCCATGTAAGTTGTTTTATGCGTAAACTGAGTTTTAACGCAGCCAGGACGATTGAAGGTCGCAATTTTTAGTTCAAGGGAAAGCATTGTTATTTTTCTTGTAGCACAAGTTCATAAACGTATGAATATTTCCATTTGTCGTGACGGCCGACTGATTGCGAGGTTGTGGTTCATTCAACGGAAGCTAAATTTATCACTGCACGTTATGACGTCACAATTTGATATAAATAATTTGTTTGATTTTTACTAGTTAATTTCTTTGCGACCTCAATCTCATCATCATCATCAGCCTATATCAGTCCACTGCTGGACATACGCCTCCCCTAATGAGCGCCATAGCGCCCTGTCTTCAGCTTGCCGCATCCAGCATCTGCCAGCAGTCTTTCGCAAATCGTCATCCCACCTGGTCGGAGAACCAGGACCTCAATCTAGAACACATTTATTCAAGATAACCTTTTCGTTTTTAGGGTTCCATACCCAAGGGGTAAAAACGGGACCCTTTTACTAAGACTTCGCTGTCCGTCTGTCACCAGGCTGTATCTCATGAACCGTGATAGTTAAAATTTTGACGATGATGTATTTCTGTTGCCGCTATAACAACAAATACTAAAAAACAGAATAAAATAAATATTTAGGTCGCGCACGAAGGGTTCCGTACCATTACTTATCTATAAAAACGGCAAAAAATCACGTTTGTTGTATGGGACCCCCCCCCACCCCCTTAAATGTTTATTTTATTCAAATTTTTAGTATTTGTTGTTATAGCGGCATTAGAAATACACCATCTGTGAAAATTTCAACTGCCTAACATTCATGAGATACAGCCTGGTGACGGACGAACAGACGGACAGCGGAGTCTTAGTAATAGAGTCCCGTTTTACCCTTTGGGTACGGAACCCTAAAAATGACCGTCAAAACTTTGATAGTTCCATAGTTTGATGTCTGTGATAGGTCCATAGATTTGTATGGAGTTACTGCGTTCGGAATCCCGAATCGATATTTCGACTCGAAATTCAGAAACGGAATTCTGACTGTATGCGGTCGCTCTTACAATCTGTAGGTGCCTTGTCGCTGTCGAGTTAATATTAAATATATTATAATATATAAAAACTCTCACTGTTCTAATCAAACGATAATAATGACGTAATTGGAAAGCCAGCTGTCGGTCGACTTGAGAACTATGAAAGTAGAACAAAACATAATAATATGAGAGTGTAAGGAACGCACATTTACTGACTTATCCATGACTTGTCGTCCAAGTCTTAACTCTAGGGGTTTCACTTTACCAAGCTTAAGAATTGATCATTCAGTGATATCTTTATAATATTTGATCAGCACGAATCTTGAAACTGAAGACAGGGTGCTATGGCGCTCAGAGGAGGCCTATGTCCAGCTGTGGACTAACTTAGGCTGATGATGATGATGACGAATCTGGAACCCTCGGTCTGTACTCAATAGAGGGTACTGGTTAATGTAAAGATTTCTATGGTACCGACCGATACCGAATTCTATGTTTATGAAGAGAAGATTTAAAGTCACGGTCCGCTTAAGCTTAATTGACCAATAAAAATACCACAATTTCAACTGTCTCATCATCAAAAAATATTTTTAAACTTACGCGATCTGAACACATATTTATAAATCAGTCATCCCGTGACCACGGCAGTGTGTAAACCTGTCGAAACGCCGGGAAAATAAGGTAATTAAACGCGATAAATGCCCGTTAAATAGTATTTATAAATATGTCTCATCATCATAAGGATAATGATGAGGCAGTTGTTTAGTATTATTTTTTACTAACAACCCAGACCTCATACGGGTAGCAGAGCACTTTAACACTGGGTGACCACGAGGCACATGCCTCGTGGTCGGTTAAACGATTATGACGTAAAGCTCCGTTTGGCAGTGGTGCGACCCGTTCTTTTGCGACATCATCATAATATCATTCTCTTTCAGCCAATTCCCACCAACATAATTAATACACCTAACCTTCCTCATAAATCTCTCCGTTTATGGGCGAAAACCGGATGAAACTCCGTTCAGTTGCGAGTAAATCGCGTTCAGACAGACAAACGCGGCGGGGGTCTTTGTTTTATTATATGTAGTGATTTGCTTGCTTTGCAAACATCGACATATTAATAAACAACAATGGTTTTCATTCCACTTGATAATATTGTTCGATCATAAAATATATGATGCGTTATAAAATCAAACAGTCTATTCTTCCGACTCATTCGTTTACGTCATTGATTCAATAGCCGCTATTGGAGAGTGACGTCATATACTACAATCATCTCCTTATCATACGTCGTCATTGAACGTTCCTCGACATCCAAGAGCTGAGTTGGAGAGGTCGATTCTTACGTCAGGACCCTCGCGGCCCAGTTTACTATACTCTGATTTAGAATCAAGATATTCTATGTCAACAAAGAGGGTACACAGAATTACTAATACTATAGAAAAAGCTCGCGAGAAAAGAAAAGTTTGTTCTACAGTTTTTCTTGATGTTGCGTAAACATTTGATAAGGTATGGCATATAGGCCTTCTTCATAAACTAAAAAACATGCTACAATACAAAATTGCAAATATTCTTGTCCTACTTAACACAGAGATTGATTAGAGTAATACCGGAACTCAATGTTTTATATTCACTTAACCTGTGATACACCCGGTACCTGCCGACCGTCTCGATGCAGAGTAAACTTCATTGAGACTAGACTGTTTTAGAATAATAGATTGTCTCATAACTTTTAATGTTCTTTTCTACAAATTGTAGAATACCTGCTAAAAGTTATCTCTTTGTATTTCAGGAAACAGGCTCAGGTAGCGCGAATGGATGCAGAGAAGGAAGGCATAGTGGTCCCTCTCACTTTAGAAGATTATTGCATCAAAACTCAAGTCAAATCATCAACGCAAGAAGCACAGGTAAGAACTTTATTTCGGAAACGCTCAGGTGACTCTACTACCTATACCGCCCCACAGAGGTCGTCAAAGTTGTAATCATTGAAGTGAAGATTATTGCCGTACAAACTCAAATCTTTCCTAACCAGTAAGTTTTATAACGGCAATATAAATATTATCTACCTGTCATCGAGCGATTGTGTATAATTGCATTATCATTCGCAATCTCATGATAACATAGGTAGATAAACGAAACATTGAACGCATCTCATGCAAACTAAAACTCATGAAATTAAGAACGGCCGCTTCAGTTTTCCTTTGTTCTTGATTACTGTGATGATAAATACAACAATGTTTTGTAGAAACTGACTTGGTACAGATTTTCTTCATTATTATCGTATACATCCATACACGTCCACAACTGGACATAGGCCCCCATACGGCGCCACAAAGAGCGGTCCTGAGCCGCCTCCATCTGATGATGTCGTCGGTCCATCGAGTTCAACACTCCGTTTCGCGTTGCATCGCGGTCGCCACTCGAGAACCTTTACTCCCCAGCGGTTATCAGTTCTGCGAGCTAAATGACATGCCCACTGCCACTTCAGCTTACTAATTCTGTAAGATATATCGGTGACTTTGTTTCTTCTACGGATTTCCGAAGTCCAGATTCTATCCGAGAAACTCCAAGCACTCCACAGCCCGCTCAGCGACTGAGCTTATGAACGAGGCTTATAGTTAGCGACCACGTTTCGGATCCGTAGGTCACGTAGGTCATCACTGGCAACACACATTGATTGAAGACTTTCGTCTTGAGACTCTGCGGTATCTGTGACGATACCGCAGAGATGAAGATATTGCAAAGCTTCCCGAACAGATTTTCTATATTTTCCTACTCTCTTTGATAACGAGGTTGTAAATTTCTCAAATAAGTACGAAAATTTTGTGTTAGTTTAGCATTTCGTTTTTGGGCGTGTAAATTTGTGTGATTAGATAAGAGTCAGTTGGCAAAATTAATTGAATTTTGCGATAGTCGATTCGTTCTGTAAGTAAGTTCCCTGCAAGCTTAGCATGATCCTAAACAGCGATTTGTCTATGGTACTATAGACATAACCTACATGGAATCATCGTCGATTAAATATGAGAGTTCAAATTGTGTGACCTTATTTCTATATTAGCTCAGAAAAGCCTGGTCTAGCTAAAATATATTGAAAAAATGCTGGGTTACCCAAAAATAACAATTATTAGGAGTCTAACTGTTTATTTCTGATCTAAAATAAGCTGTCTCCAATAGAAATTTTAATTCGGTTTCGGTGTTTACAACTCCTCGCCAACAACGCCGAATTTATTCCGAACACGCGCAAATTATTCCGGCAAGGTCACGTGGCTGATAAAATGCTGAAAGGTACTTAAAAGTTCCGTATAATAGGTATTGCTCAATTGGTTTTATCTATAACAGCGCTGGATAAAAAGTGAACCCCAAATATGTATAAGATAATATTACTACGTCCAAATTCAAATCAAAACGGTCTAATAGACAACTTTCCAGTGTTGTGTGTAAGTGATGAGAAAAATAATTGCTATGTGAAATGAAGCGACCGGCGTGTATTGTTTTAATTTTCAATAAAACCCTTCGCAAAATCTATCTTTGACCCCTGCAAAAACGTGAATTGCGACTACAGTTGCGTATTAAAATACGGAACTGTAGACGCAATTCACGTTTTAAAAATGAAGATTAAATTCTTCTAAGAATCTGATCTTCAGTTTTATAGGCGGTATTAACTCGTGCCTTTATTTGACATCTGCTACCTGAGTTCTCAGGCGACGTTTTATTTAATTTATTTTAAACTTTATTGCACTAAGGTACTAGGTGGGCTTAATGCCGAGGCATTTTGTACCTTCCGACCAATAATACATGTTTGTACTACATTAATTATGACGATTATTATATGAGATAACATTTTATGTTCATAAAACTTCTAATTCTTCTACAATAGCTTTTAGTTTCTCCGCAGTAATCGAAGAGTCATTTAATGTTCTGCATCGAGCATTTTCCCACTTCTGATATTTTTGGAGAGATGCCATGCGCAAATTTTTAAAATTATCCGCAGCCAAAAGATGACACTACCGGTCTGACATAGCCAATGTTCGATTAAGTTTATAAACTTGTGGGAATAGCCAAATAAGTCCAGAGGGAGAAGTAATCACGGTTTAAGAGAGAGTTCTCTTGAACCTTTTCACTACTAAACAAAGAATACCCAAGTACCTGTGAGAAATAGTTAATTGGGTATTCTATTCTTTGTTTAGGAGTGAAAAACTAATGTGTTTGTTATGTTTTATATCCCGGTGGCTTTTTGCGCATTGAAGTCGTTCGATCTAATGTTCATGGTTATGTTTATGGCAGCTTTTTTCATCAGTTCTTAACAAATATGATAACAAATCGCGAAAGTATTTCAATAATGAGAGGAAGTCGTCGTCGTCGTCAGAGGGGACGCTTCCGACTGGTGTTTATATGGATCAGTTGAGCTACCTGTAGATTGTTTGAAATAGTCTGCAGTTAGCTCAATTGCTTCAATTGTAAATAAGTACCCCGGGGTATCCCGGGGACGGACATAGGCTACTTGAAAATCGCTAGCAAAGCCGCGGACAGCCGCTAGTATGCATATATATTATCTTTAAGATGCAGATGATTGGGCTATGTATGACCAGCATTATTTGTTTCATTCCCAGATTAAGTGACTTAATAATGCAGCTGTGAGAATAACCTTTATTATTTGCTCCAGCTGGATATGACAGATTTCTACGACGACGATTACGACGACCTGGATTCCGATTCCGACGAGGAGCTGGAAGGCGGCGACGGCGATGCCGACGACAGCGGGAACGGCGAGTCGTGAGCGACAGTGTTAGCACAACCCAGCCAATTGTATCCTATAGGCGCAGGCAGATCTCCCATCAACTGACATTAAGGCTGACCGCACTTTGGCTAGCGATGGTAGCCAATGTGCGGTCAGCCCTAAGGTGTTAACACAGCCCAGCCAATTTTATCCTCTTCTAGGCGTAGGCAGATCTCCCATTATCTGACCTTAAGGCTGACCGCACTTCGGTTAGCGATGGTAGCCAATGTGCGGTCAGCCCTAAGGTGTTAACAGAGCCCAGCCAATTGTATCCCCTTCTAGTTGTAGGCAGATCTCCCATCAACTGACCTTAAGGCTGACCGCTCATTGGCTAGCAATAAGCTACTATAGCCGCTCAGCGTAGTGTCAGGCGACTCGTCATTGATGTACAAAAGATATTTCATACAAATATATAAAAACTAGTAGTTTCGCGCGAGACAAGTCGTCAGTGGTCGCGACTTGTTGCTCGGAAGTATACCTTTAAACCACTATCGCTCACGCAATAAATAGCTGCTAATTTACGGTCAACCTTACATCGAAAATACTAGCTATTACAATAGAATATTTAAAATGGTATAAGTTTTTAATATTTCGGCTAACGGCGCCACTAACGGTGGCGAAAAATTTAAAAGCTACCGTGATAGATGCAAACGCTTTATTCAGGATTAAAATTAGATACTTTAAATTTGGACACTTTTAATGAACGTTGTGTATTTACAATCCAATAGATAGAATTAAGAATTGCCTTAGCTTCAAATAAGCATGAATTGAATATTTCTGAATGCTGTTTTCATCCTTAACGTCATCAGAATACAGTAACTTACAATCAGGGGCCACGGCAATGGCCCTGCCAAATCGAGTAGACGGCCGCCACCGGGAACCCTTTTCTCAAACCAGTTCATCTCGAGGTACTTTTCAGCTATTCCTATATTCTTACAATGTTGCCGCTTTCTTCTTAATCTGTTCAACGAATTAATATGTAGATATTACCTATTCAGCTCACTGTCTTTTATAAATAAGACGTATATGCTATATTTTTATACATTTCACTTTTACCGTTGCGTTGCGTTGAACGCATACAATACATTAATTATTCTACGAAAACTTTTTAATCTCGATTATTCTTATTAGCCCTGACTTTGCGAGAAGTAATTTTCCTATTTGGTTCTCGCTATAATCCTCTAAATCACCTTCTTCTTCTAAGTGTCTCTTGATTACTGAAGGCCTAGCCTAACAGATCTACTGCTTTCTTAATGCCAGTCGATTAACTTATGTTGCGCAGCCAGGAATTTGTCCTCAGACCAACTGCTCTTTTAATCTCTTTTTCTTTCTTTTATAAAGATACAGGGGTATCTTCCCTATCATGATTACTTGCAGCAGTTAATATCGATCATGTCGTAAGACATATCCGAGATAAGAAACGTTTCTCTGTTTGATAGTTATTACAAGGTATCTTGACTCCTAAATCACTAAGAAAATAACTGCTTAGTCACCTACATAGACGAAATAGGTATTTTCCTGGCCGATTGGACGAAGTAACAAGACCCATGACTGGAAGCAGTAAGCTTTACGGATGCCCATGTGTGGGCTGAACAGGGCTAATAATAATAATTGAGTACCGTAACTGTTGTACTATTTCTCTTCGTAACAGCAGTTTTCCCAACATAAAAGTTATACACTATTGATCATGCGGTTCCGCCGTAACTTCCTTGACGCAATCGTTTAAGTTATGTGCAATCACAGAATAACTATATGTATAGAACAACGTTGTGCAATGAGAAATTATGCTGACGTAGGCTGACGGTTATGCACTTTTGTTCTGCGTTTACGTAAAATATTATATCGACTTCTAATTAAAACAGCCGTAAGTTCGAATATAGCTTGCTTTTCTGATACCGCAATTTTTAATGTGATTTACTGTATTTTTGGTATTGGAATATTTTTCACTTTGGCCTAAAATCGTTATGAATTTTTGAGCTGCACCGCAGTTGCCATTGCTCTTAAATGTAACTTTCCTGAATTTTACGTTGTATTATTGTATTTTAAACAAAATAAATGAGCTAATCCATGTATTGTATCCATTATAAAAGTAGGTATCATAAACGATCATTAGATTTAATTAGATGCTATATGCAATCTATGATTTTGATGTCAATACTGTCATAGTGTGCTTTATTTTATTCTTCGTAGTACGTAGTTATGGGGGTGGTCTGCGGCAGTCGTTGCAGCCGTATGCCTCAGTGCTCGTTTGTTATTTAACTTTTGGAACCATGTCATGACGAAGCATGGTACCAAAAGCTCTGCGGAAAAAATATTGTTCCGCTAATGTACCTACCCACCCACCGGGGCGCACGGATGCCAATACTGCGGCCACATCTGTCGTTCCCGTATAGACCTTACAAGTCATCTATGTAAGTGCCGAAAAACGAAAACTACATAAACCATCCTTCGTGGATCTAGGCCATTGATGTTAATGACGTAGTTTTAGATAACTTACTTAAACTAGTACCTAACAAGAGACAGAACACCAATTACATAGGAATATAGCCTTATAAAAATATGCTCAGAAAAGCAATACAATTCGAAATAGTCTATAAATATTAAATTGTAAGTAACCTAATGCAGAGTATAAAAATTATACTCAAGTCAGAATTTTGTATCCTAATCTTCGATCAGGTATCCGCCGCACGCCCGCGCCGGGCGGCTACCTTAATCAATGATCCTAATAATGTATTAATCCAAATTTATGTACCATAGTGTTGTAGATGATGATGTCGCTTAATGATTGTTATAACGGCAAAGTATTGAAGAAAACTGTTTAGAAAAATGTGTAGAAAAATATTTACTTAGAAAAGCTTTCTCATCTTTTGCTAAAGATTTCATATAAATTTGTGTTTTTAAAAAGCTTGACTTCATATTTTTCTGAATACTGTTACATCCATAATGATGCTGACATCGCTTACTGATTGTTATAACGGCAAAGTATTGAAGAAAACTGTTGAAAAATATTTACTTTTAGAATAGCTTTCTCAGCTCATACGGGGTTAGACTGCCTAGCCTCGGTCGGCGGCGAGCGGTGTTACCCGCACGGGCGGGCCGTTGTCGCTCCACCGAGCTGCAGACGGACATGTGCGTCTTTGGCCATGTAAGTGTTAAAGATTTCCTACAAAGTTTGAGTTTTTTACTTGTTTAATATTTTGTTAAGAGTTCAAGATGCGATTGTCTGTAGGGTATCAATTCGGCCTGAGTTGTGTTATGCATTTCTGCCTTCGACTTGTCCGTCACTTGCCGGAAAACGTAGTTTTAGTTAAATAGTTGAATTAGCCTGATCCCCGCGGCGCTAGACTGAAGAAACTTGCGAACACAATAAAAATTCGTTCTGAAAATGTTAGTTTAAAAGAATGCTTGTACTTTTCTGTTTATCCATAATTATTTGGTAACTGCTTCAGACAAGCTGTCGATCAAGTTTGAAATAAACGCATGAAAACGCGCGTCTTGTTTTTAAGAGGTTATTTTACGCATCTGTCTAACATAAGACAACGATTTAGATGTCGAAATTATAAAAATATGACGTTTTAAGGCTGCTCCCATTAGTTTTCTATAAAGGCATGTGTAGGTAACGGTTAAAAGTAGGAATGATATACGTTCTTTAATATAAGTTCTAGATAGTACACAAATTGAATCTGTTTCTTGTTTTTTTTTCCGTCTAGCGGGGATCGCGCTTTAGTCATGAGTTTCAGTTCTGTGTCATTGAAAACGACATATTATTGGAATGTTTGTTTTATTTCCCATGTGTAAATGTTATGATCATTTCGACTAAAATATAATTAAGTTTTGTTTAAACGTTTTTATTACAAGACTTCTGTGATTACAAAACAATGTCGCCTAGTAATTGATTTTTATACAATTTAATTTAGATATTTTAGAATCATAAAAGCATTGTAATTAGTTTTATTTTATTGGAGCGTTTCATAAAAATGTTATTTTTTAGTTTTGCTTTCTTCGTGATTTACTACCATCATAATAATCTAAAACTTATAATTAAAACTTTATTGTAATAATTTCTAAAATGTTCAGAGAATTTATATAAAACCTTATTGTATGGTTCGAGTACCTATGCTCAAATCAAATTTAAAGGTAAAATGCAGGCTACAAATAAATAATAGAATACATTGCATATACATTGCATGCATATGCCTAATTATAAATTTCATTGATAAATTAAACGTTATGTAACACGCGAAAGTGTATATGTATGTATGTACCTATATGGTTAGTGCGCACTAAGTTTATTTCTTAAATACCCTATTTTACTATAAGATTTAGACTGCGATTTTAGCTCCACAACTTTTAACGTGAATGTTCGTCGCGATAATGCATTCTTGCGTCTTATATTTCCGCGAACACTTCCTAAATCCAGCTAAAATCGTCCAAACTTAAATGTTAGTTAGATTTTAAGTAACGTAAGTGGTTTGGAAAATCATTGTAGGAAAATTTCACGAAGAATGTTAATTACTTATTGATATATCTAGTATTTAATAAAAGATGTGTTTGAATGAGATTTTTTTGTTATTTTTTCCCCATAACGAAGCACATACTGGTACCTAGATAACTTCGTGAATACCATCTGGACCACCTCATTGGTCCCCAACAGATTGGTGGTAGGATCTTGCATAGATTCCTTGATTTTTAAAGGCAAATCTAAAACGTTTTGCAGTCGTACGCTCGCGGCCTAATAAAGGTTGTGTTTGTGTTCATAATGTCGTGCATCTATAGCCCGGTGGCGGCTGCTAGGCCGCACAAAAAGCCGCCATGGGAGCACACAAAGCCTTAATCACAGAATAATTTTACTCTACGATCATCATAACGCACAACGCTGCGGTATGCGATGCGCCGTACACATTTGCTGACGCCATGCCGGACCATGGTTTTACAGTCTTTTAATGGATATTCTAAGGTCTTAGATGCAGTCTGCATTGAATTAAGGAAACGCACAACTCCTTTCAAAGATGCTGCTTAGCGGCCTACTTTTCGTACTTTTTTAAACTGGTGCTGCCATCTAGCAAAGAAAAGTACAACTGCTGTTCTGTAACTTCTTGACAGTTCTACTACTGCTTACGAGATGACGCAGTCAAAAAGAACCAAACACACTATCAAACTTTGTGCTCGGCTTTTCTTTTAGCATGTTATAAAGATTTCATTCAATGTCTCGCCATGTACAACATTTGTAATTTATGACAGTGACAGGTCGTAGTAGTCCTATGATGTACTCTCGTGTGGTCGTTCGTAGTATGGTCGTACGTCGTCTTAGAGTATGGTATACTCTAAGTACGTCGTACTTTAGCAGTGATGCCAGATCTACTGATTTAGCAGTAGATCTACCTGCTTTTTGAACCGTCTACTGATCTACTGATTTTTTGCTCAAATTTTGTGAAATCTGCCTGCTTTTTCCGAGCATCAATAGCAAGTGACTCCATGTCTTTATTTTAGCTCACGTGACAAGTTGCCAATGACACAAACTTCACAAAACTGAAACAGATGAATGAAACTGAAGAGTTTGTTTTGTTCGTTCCTTCGTTTCTTCCTTCCGGCTTCCACTTTCTTTCTGTCTGTCTTGGTATGTCTGTTCATTGTTTTCGATTGATGGATTGGTTTGTCCGTTCATTCGTTCGATAAAGTTTTGCAAACTGCAAACTGAGTGAGACTGTCTATCCAGTTATTACTCTACTATGCACTAAATAATATGTCCAGAACCACAAATCAAAGTTCGATCAGACTGAAAAGAACTGAGCAAAGAACAGGCCGTCTGGCCTCGCTTTCCAAAAAGCTAAACAGTTTGGGCATGTGGGCAAAGAAAACACTTCCTAAATTTCAAAAAAACGGGTTTGTATGTTTTTTTTTGCAAGAAAATACTCGCAAAACACCATACATAGGTACTAATTTATAACATAATAAAATCTACCTGCTTTTTTTCCCAATCTACTGCTTTTTTACCAAAATTTCTACTGCTTTTTTCAAATTCCGTCTGGCAGCACTGTACTTTAGTACTATACTTACAAATCTGTGGTACGTCGTACCGTACGTAGTACGCAATTTTCGAAGTTTTCGAACTGCTCGCTCGGTGATCTTGTTTGTTGGTTCATTCGTTACAAGTTTTTCCTTGATAGATTGATCGCCTGATATTTTACATTTCAGTAAATAGGCCTAATAGAATGAGCTGCCTCAGTGATTTAGCTCAGTCTAATGAGTATTTAAGCTTCAGAAGCAGCATCCCACTCAGAAAAATAGTGGTAGACTCAGATGGTTCCAAGGCAAGAGATAGCTTATTTTGACCTAATATTTACTCGTATCTCGGTGATAATTATATCGTATATAAGTGCCTAGAGTTGTTTAGTTGAACTTAGCTTCCGAGTTCTATAGCTACATGTGGGATATCAATTCGTAGCTTGTATTATAAATGAGGTATTCATAGTCCGCTGTTATTGTTTTTAAACTTGTTTCAGGCATGGCGTATATTCGACTCTGGACCAAAATCTGTAAGCTGCCCTTTGGTATGCCTGCCGCCAGTGTCAGGCACATCAGATATTTTCTTCAAACAAGTGATGGGACTATCATCTAGAGGTGTTAGAGTCATAGCCGCAGAGCCTCCACCATATTGGAATATCAAGGAATGGTGTGATGGTTTTAAAAGGCTCATAGATTACTTAGAATTAGATAAAGTTCATCTTTTTGGAGCCTCTTTGGGTAAGCATGGTATCCTTAATTTTATTAATAATTACCGTCCAAGTACTTACATTCGTACATACATCAAATATCTTCACCACCAATTTTAGCCTAACTGAGCGAAAATACATACTGTAGGAATAGGAGAGAGAAAACTAAAATAACAGCAGTTCCAGATAGTTTAGTAATTCAAAAGTTGAAATAAATTTATTATGAAAAGATACACTCAATAGTTTTTCTATAACTACCAATAAGTTTGCTCTGCTGACTAGTTTACTTTTAAGTATTATTAAATTCAATCATATGTATTATAAAATTCAATCTGAATATTTCAGGTGGATTCATAGCCCAGAAGTTTGCAGAACTAACTAAGAACTGCCCTAGAGTAGCATCTCTAGTTCTATGCAACACATTTACTGATACATCGGTCTTCGAATACAATGACTCATCTGCATTATTCTGGATTCTACCCTCACTAGTTTTAAAAAGAATGCTGATGGGAAATTTCACTTCAGATAAAGTGGATAGACGGATGGCTGAGTCAATTGACTTCATGGTTGAGAGAGTAAGTGCATACAGATAATGTTACAAGATGTAATTCAATAGGACTTATCTGTTAGCATAGCTTTATGATAGGTGATTAGAAGATTGCTATGTTAATATTATCGAAGGGTGTCTTTGTGCTGTGGAAACCAAAGTTCAGAGACATTTATTATTGTTTTAAGTACAAAATATCAGTTTTCTAGTACCCATGATACAAGCTCTGCTTTGTTGCTGCTAGCTAGATGATGCTGTGTGAATTGTCCAGCATTATTTTTCTATTTCTTCCCTTTGATAATAACAAAATTTTTACTGCAAAAACATAGTAAAGCTTCAAATACCTACCTACTTCTTAAGTTTTAAATCATTAAGCCTCAGTCAAACCCTAGAATAACATTTTATCAAAATTTTTGTTTGGAGTCACTGTAGTAAGTGTAAAATTTTTGTTTTCAGTTAGAATCCCTCACTCAATCAGAGCTAGCTTCGCGGTTGACCATCAACTGCACAGCTTGCTTTGTCCAACCACAACACCTTAGTTCTATGCCTGTCACCATCATGGATGTGTGGGATGAGAGTGCGCTCAGCTCTCATGTCAGAGAAACCCTGTATAAATCATACCCTCATGCGAAACTGGCTCACTTGAAAAGTGGAGGCAACTTTCCTTATTTGAGTCGAGCTGATGAAGTTAATTTGCATTTACTGGTGAGTTAGACAGATATGCATGCTACAAGCCTACTTTTTATAAAAAGGAGGAGGTACTGGTTCTTTTTAAAAAAAGGTGAGGATGTTTGACTGTATGTATGTAAATTAATCGATCTCTCTATCATTCTATGGACAGATTTGGATGATTCTTTTACAGTTGTATAGAGGATGATTTTGAAGTAGTCCCATAAAAATTTTATTCCCGAGGGATTTATATTAGCATTTATTCCACAAAACCTACAAAAAGTTTAAAAAGGGTTTCGAAGTCTGATTTGTTTTTTTAAAACAATTAAATTATATGTAAGTAGATGTAAAGACTATGTTTTACAATTGAAAACGATGAGGTTTCATGCGAATTACTATTTTTGACTAATTTTTGAACAATAACGTTCGCCGCCACGAGCCTCTAAGGAAAACCAGCTTAGTTTGTAGGCGCCTTTATATTCGTTTCTTTACTCAGTTCTAGACCCAGAGATATTTTTTATAAATAAACAGCATTGGTATAATGTACTCAAAAAAAAATCTTTCTTATTTTCTTTTTTTTATTCAATTTCACAGATCCACTTACGACAGTTCGAGGGCACAGAACTCTCGCCATCCTATGTCAGCCTCCACAAAATGCCTTCAACATCAACCAATAACCCTGATGAAGGATCCGTCAGTTATTTCAATCAGCGAGAGAAATTCGTTAAGATCACTTAAAATAAAGCATGAGTCTAAACTTACGTGAGAGTTGAGCTGCGTGGCTGCGACAAAGCACCCATGGTCATATGAATTTATTAATAAGATTTTTACTTAATGAAGTATGATTTTAGTCACCATAGTGAAAATGGCTTATAGTCAGTTTACTAACATACATATTTAATCTAGTTACAACTCTGTTGAGATTTTAGCATGTGTAAAAGATGATTTAAGCAGGATCGCGACGGCACTTTCGAGGTGACTGTACACACCGATACGAGAGAAGTCCTTGAGACAATCGATTACTGCGACAAATAATGAGTCGAGTTCTATGCAGAACTTTAAGGCCCGTATTATGAAAGTTTGCTCAGTCATCAATCTATGCTTGAGTATAGATTTTCTATAGCATAAACGGCACTCAAGCATAGATCTATGACTGTGCAAGCTTTCATTATACGGGCCATAAAGATTAATGTCTGCTAGAAACTATTTTGTCTACTTGCCTTTAATCAACACGTCATGCGAGATGTCGTTTGCGACATCCATTTTTGTACATTCCATTTCAGACCTTTTGTAATATTAACATTGGTAGCATATTGATAAAAATGTTATTGACCTTGAATAATAATGTGTCGAAGTTTCTCTAGCTTGGTTATAAAAACAGGATGATGATTAAATTGAACCGACAAACTTCAATACATTACATTAATGTATGTAATGAAATGAGTCTTGGGTAGTTCGTAGTGGTTATTATGTGTCTTGGTTTTATTATAATAATGGTATATGTACAGTCAGCAAAAGTTGATGATTGTGAGTTTTAAGACTTATGATTTTTGCTTTAATACCGTTTATATCTACCGGCATAGTGCGTGTCAGACCCGCGCAAACTAATTATTCGTTTCGTCAGCACGGTCGGTGTCTGTCGGCGTATGCACTGTAGATATGAATACGTTAATATACGCCGTATAGAGTAATATTATTTTGTCTGCCACGGCACTTGTCTGGTACGCTCAATGTCTGTAGACATAAACGAACCTTTACTCGACTGCGCAAGAAGGGTTATGTTTTTTTCCCTGAATTAACACAGATATCATTCCTACTCATAAGGTAGCCTAGGTTTTTTATAGGTTATTAAAAATAGTAACAGAACTTATGTAGAACGTGAGTTGAAGAGGCAAGAATACATGCACTTTGCTGTGATAAATTGTTTCAAAGTAGTTGGTATTACTTAGTTTAAGTAATATACCAAATTGTTAGTGTAAATACTGTAATAATTTATTAAGTTGTATAAAAAAATATAACGCCAAAAACATTAAAAAAATCTCAGGGAAAAGAACCATTATGTGCAAATTTTTCGAATGAATTTACAAGTTGTAACTAGTCTAAGATTGTAGTGATGGTTTAAAACTATATTTGTAAGCTTAAACTTATGTTTATTAGTTATGAACCTCTGAATTTAAATAAAAGATCTAATCCTGTGCCTATTCCTGAATAATTGTACGTATAGTAACATTCTATATTCATAATTTATATTGTAGCTAAAGATGGCGATTGTAAGTTCTATTAATACACTTTGTACTACAAAGTTAGGACACTACATTCCAAAGCGTTGCTTATTAAAGAATACTTTATATAAAAATAAATGCGGCTAGTAACAAATTGTATAGGTACTTTCATTTCCACACCTACAAATCAAATCAACAAGAAAAAGTCTAATAGACAAACTAATAAATTATGTTTCTCTCTCTAACTTAATTTCTTCCTTCTTTTTTTGCGCTTGTGCCTGAACCTGCAATGCCTTCTCTCTTTCTTCATCGTCGGAGAAGTATTCAGCTAGGCTATCCTCATGAGGGACGGCGGTGCCGGCAAATGTGGCACTTTTTTCTGTTACTGCATTCAATTTAACTAAAGGATCTTCATAAGCTATATCTGAGGGTTCCGATTGGCGCACTTCTTTTGGCATTGCGGTGACTGTTGAGTATATTGACATAGCCTGTGGAGAAATAGAAAATAGACTGATTTAATTGATTGGCAAAGCTATTTCCAAAGCAGTTCTCCAAGATATAATTATAGTCATGTTAGGTGGTCTTTTTATACTGGTGTCAAAAATACCACCACAATCAGTCTCTTAAATTATGGCCCTGCAGTGAGGATCCTCCAATGGCCATGTAAGTGTTAGTGATGCATCTTGCATCACTAACACTTACATGGAGGACTCACACTTCCCCCCCACTTTCCGATTCATTTGGAAACTACGTCTCCGATTTTAAAGGAATTTTGCATAAATATCGGATAAGAAATAGCTATGTTTGCACCATTTTAGTTTTTCAAAAAACAGAATCGACTTTAAATGAGAGCGAAATAAAATTGCTTGAAAAAGAATTGTAATTAATTTTTGATGGTTATGTCATTTTTGTCAGCTATGAAAATGACGCGATAATGAAGCGACCCTATTGGTCGGCTGGAAACATAACTACGTAGGCCTTGTTCGCTTTATCACATCTCTTCTGGTGGAATAGCATCCTAACGCCGGCGATACCCTCGCTCTTGGAGTTGGTTATTAAGTAATTAGATTTCTCCTTACCTGAGCAACTAAGTTGGAGACATCACCAGCGTTTGCTGGTAGAATGAGCGTGTTATTCGTTCTCGCTAGTTTGTTGAACGCTGCGACGTATTGTTCAGCCAATGTCAGTGAAGCGGCATGTTTGCTATCCTGTAAAAGATTTATCAGTTACTCTAGTTCCTGCCTGCGGCTTCGCACGCGTTGTTTCTATGAAAACGTTTAAAAGTGATTTCTATCCCATAGGAACAGATTTATGGGATTAAGTCTGTGTGTTGTTCTATACATAATGTATTTGTAAAATTTCAGTCCGGTCAATAGTTTAGGCGTGAAGAAGTTACAAACATACATATTTTAAACAATAAAAACGTAAAACAAAATCTTATCAAGAAAGCCTTTAACTGCATAGATGATTACATAAACGATGTTAATGCTTGGCCGGATTTTGTCCAGTTCCGCACCGACAATACCTAGTATTAAAGGTGAATACTAAACCAAAAAATCAAATTTTGGCTCGCGCGCCTAAGTGTGGCACATTTAGATCGGTCAGTATGGGAAAGTCTGAAACTATAATACATACGAAGATCTCTTCTTAGGAACCATGACATCGATTTTAGTAACAAAAAAAACTGCATTCATACATTTAAAAAAAACTTTTACTCTGCTCGAGAATCGAACCCGGACGTTTTGAAAAATAAAACTTACGCTATTTATTTTAGATATCCATTGTGTAGGTTTTAAGCAATAAATGTTACTATGAAACATGATCTCTAAAATTAATAAAATGTATTGTTTTCCTATCCTTTAATTTATTTTAGTAAGTTTTCAAAATTACCACCATTTTTTTTAATACAACATTCAACACGTTTAGGTAACGATCTTACTATTGCGTTTTGTATCATCAGGTGGTGAATTTGCGTTAAAATTGACTTCATGGCTGCTTTTAGGTCTTCAATGGTGTCGTAACTTGTTTTGTACACTTCATCCTTATCGTAACCCCACAAGAAATAGTCGAGTGGGGTTAAATCGGGTGACTTGACTTTGACATACATCCAAACTATAGCATTTATTGATGTCATTGGTAGGTCTTTAGTCTCACTAATCTCACTAATATTATAAACGTGAAAGTTTAGATGGATGGATGGATGTTTGTTCCTTTATCACGCCAGAACGGATGTGGATGAAATTTGGCACAGAGATAGATTATAGTCTGGAATAGGACATAGGCTACTTTTTATCCCGAAATTCCTACGGGAACGGGAACTACGCGGGTGAAACCGCGTGGCGCTGCTAGTTTAAAATATAACTTTTCGATGTGCCTTAGCTGTAATCTTAAAGAAAAGACTTCAGTTTCTGTGGGATGACTATGGTGTGGTTATGGAGATGCTTACATGATTGGCGAGGGCGCGACCAACGAGCATAAGCCCTCGAGCGCGAGCCTCCGCCACGGCCAGCATCGCATTCGCTTCTCCAGACGCCTTATTAATCTGCTCCATCTTCTCAGCCTCTGGAATTAAAAGAATAAATTGATTACAAAATTTTATCTTAATCTGTTCAGTAGTTTTGGAGACCTTAGGTAACATAATAATATTCATATTTCTCAAACTTAGTATTTTTAATATTATAAGAATCTACATTGTTTTGACTAGGTATACATTTCTTGATTTCGTAGCTCGGTAACCAACCATTGGTCATAGCAAGTTCTAATAAATAAACTAGTAATAAACTATAAATATAAACTAATAATGTATTGCACAATTAACTTAATATAAAAAACAAAGTGAAAAAATGTGTCAATTTACGGTCTTATAGCTCAACAGCGATCTCTACCAGACAACCGTGATAGTTAGCCAATTGAACTTCTTAACTTCACCATCATTATCCTCCGCAGCCGGATGATGATGATCACCCACTGCTGGGGAAAAGGCCTCCCGAAGTTTGTGCCATCGACCACGGTCTTGTGCTAACCGCCTTCGCCGACTGCCTAACTAAACTCTTATTTTTAGGTCAATTTCATAAGCATGCTGGACACCGCTATGCTACGTTAGGTACGCGTTCAAGGGGTAGAAAGACCTTTCTTATCACATGAACGCATATCAATGCGTTTTGCACCGCGGTCAACGTTTTCGCAAATTTATGACTTATGTAAACTGGATTGGTAAGATACATGTAGGCATTTTATAGGCTCTTCAAATATTTGAAAAGTATACCTATTAAATATTTCAAAAGTACCTACCTACCTACCTAAGTATTTAGACATTGTACAACTGTTATGGACGTAACTTGGTAATCTTGGTATACATTACATACAGATTTTACGACTATATTGTTTTTTTGTACAGTCGGGATTTTTTTAATTAAATGGTACTTCTTCCAAAAAGGGGGCTCCTGAATTTCCCCCGCGTTTTGAAATCCGTTTTTTTTTAATGGTACACGTGGGTTTATTTTAAGAAACCCACGTGAAGGGTTTGTTACGTGAGCATTGTGAACATGTCCTCTGAATTCCAATACCTACCTCATGGCCTCCATGCCCACGCAATCTGAATATTGTTCACGTTATTTAATGAACATGCCTACGAACAGACATAATCTAATATTTTAGTAGGTATTTTCATCAAAACCAGAATTATTGAAATATTTTATACCTTAAAATGGTGTCATAAAAATTTGGTGCCGATGATCTGATAAGGATCTTCGTCGATAGATAGTTTTTTTTCCAACAGGGGCTGGGAAAAATAATTCAACCAAATACATCGAGTGTGGTCTCGTAAGAAAAGGCTATACCTAATCTGTGTGTATTTCAAAATGGTTTAATTTTTTTTTCTAGTTTGGATAGTTTTAAACAAAATGAGTTATGAAGAGCTGTCATTTGGGATATAAAGTAAAAATAAAATAAATAAAAAATATAAGGACAATTCACACAGCATAGGTATAGTGACTTCGTAGGTAATTTTATGTTGGCTCCTCATATTTTCCTTATATTACCGATTGAGCCTCACTGAGTTACCAGCACATTCCACAAGTCCAATCTATCAAACCATATCTATCAAATTTCATGCAAATTTGATCAACGATTCTAAACTTATGCTCGAAGTGACTATTGTGCCTGAGCCAAAACGCTCCAGCTGCTTCGAGAGATCTTCGTTCGCTTCGCTCACTCCGACCAATAAATATATACTACCCAATTACAACATTCAAAGCCGTTTATTTACCCCATGCACAATCTCATCCATTCAAGGTTGTCTGGTAGGGATCGCTCTTGAGCGATAAGATCGCCAATTGTCACTTAAGTACTTTTTTTTCAAGTTAATTGTACAATCCCTCTACCTTCCCATAGTCATACCAATCTTACGGTTATTTATGTTAATTGAACAATAAAGATTTTTCTATTTACGTCATGAATTCTTTTGCTCGTAACTTTCAGTGCTCGTAATCATGACGTACGCCGAGCATCGATCGGGTCGCAAGCAGAGCGCGTAGCTCCTATAATAGCGTCGGATAAGAAGCCGTTGAGTGCAACTTTCAAACAAATTCTTTATACAAATACAGGTGGACCAAACAGTGACGTCAAAAAAAATATGAATGCCTCAGCCCAAAACCCCATGATATTTTTACGTTTCGTTTGAAAATTTTCGAAAACTCTTTTTTAGGATATTCATAAGAGAAGCTGAAACGAAAATCAATGAGAACAGAAGCGCACTCAGGAAACTAGATATTGATGGAGGTGGCCATTTTGAAAATTTTCTATAATAAGCTGATTCATTATTCATAGTTTAATTTGGTCCATTTCTTATACTCATTAGCCAAAGAAATGACAAAATAGGCGATAATGCTATAAAAATAATATAATAAAAAAAAACAATAAAGTCAAGTTACTAATTTTAGGATTTTCACCTCAGTACTACTATTAAAGACCGATTTCAGCAAATAATAGCGTACTAAGTAGCACTTTTTTAGTGATATTATGAAGGCAGGAAGGTCTCGCAAAGTTTTTGAAATCTCCCAGAAAATTTGGACTATTTTTGTTTTCATTTTTAATTTTATGTTGAAAATTCAACTTTGTCTCGCTCAAACGTAAATTCTTTACATTCGATCAAAAATTTTGTAACTTGCATTACTGTTAGAAAGCTGATCATTTTATTCAAGAAAATATTATTCATAGGAGTCATACATATTACAACAAAAAAAACCTTAAATTCAACAGATAAAAGTTATAAAACAGATGTAACCGGGAACGATTACGGTAACGGTTTTTTTAGTTTAAAACTCTTTGTTTTTTGTTTAAAACTAAAAAAAACATAAATCGAAAACTACAAAAAATCGGGGTACATACATGGGGTATTTTAGGGTAGGTGGGCACAAGGCCTCGACACGAACACGAAGGCCTTCGAGCCCACCCCCGGGGGTGAGGCCTTCGAGTTTTTTTTATGATGTCACTGTTTGAAAAAAAAAAAATTACCAGAAGCCAATATCCTGGCCTGACGCTTGCCCTCAGCAATGTTTATATCAGCTGCTCTTACTCCCTCTGATTCCAAGACGGCGGCTCTCTTCTTTCTCTCTGCTTCCACTTGCATTTGCATTGCTTCATGGACGCGGGATGGCAATTTTATATCACCTGAAATTATTTGTCTGCATAATTTGAATTTTAAGTGTCCCATTTTCCATTCACAGACGCAGACGCGGCTCCCCAGCACTGTTTGGCTTTTTTGGCTAAGCTGACGCGGCTTCGGCAGAAGAGCAAGCAGACAAAGTGCTGGCCACGCGGTGACCAACGCGGCGGCTAGCAGGAGGTATGCTGACCACGTATGTTTATAAAAGGCGTCTATACGTGCAACTGCCGATAAGCAAGGCGTAAACAAACGACCGCACATTGTCTGCTATGCCATGCGGTTACTTTAGACTGGATCAAAGTTAACGAGTTTTAAGTTAACTTTTGTAGGTCATTTTTCAGTGTTCTTTCACTGCTTTGACTCTTAGGCTACCATAGCCTCTTCATGGTGTTGCTAGACTTATGAAATACTGGATTAAAGTAGATTTTTAAATTACTTACGAATCTCGTATCTAAGACATGTGATGCCCCACGCCTCGCTGGCTTTGTTAATTGCTTCAACAATACCCATGTTCAATGATTCCCTCTCCCTAAATACTTTGTCTAGTGATATCTGACCAAGCTCTGAGCGCATAGTGGTTTGTGCTAACTGGGTTATGGCAAATTCTGGGTCTTCTACTCCGTAAGAGGCTGCAATTTTTTTTTAAATAAATAACACTGTAAGTCATTTTCAGACAGCATCTGCTAAAGTAAGCAGATGTTTATGAATTTTAGTTTAATTAAGAAAATTGCAACAATATAATAAAAGAATTACAACTAATATTTACACTTAAATCCATTTTCTAAAAATCTAAGCCGTCATCAATGTGGCAGCATTGCCACGTTGGGAGAATGGCAATACGTGTTGAAGGGAAACCAAAGTTGCCAGAATGGCAATGCAAATTCATTGACCAAAATAAAAAGCAATAAAAAGCCAGCATTCCGATCACCTGTGGACTCTATTAGCAGTTTTGTAAGATCTTAGTATATAGTGTGTGCCCCAAGACCTCAAGGACCTAGGGTTTCCGCCCAAACGGCTCGAATAGGTGATCCCCCAGGGAAACGATGCCAGCTGATCGGAGTGTGGATTCAGAATTGTGAATACCAGATGACTATTTTTGATAATTGGAAGTACTTATTGAATGACTTACCCAGATATGGATCCAATATTCTGAGATACAATACTCCGTCAATACTCAATGTAACATTGTCAGATGTGATGGCACTTTGCTTTGGGACATCAATTGCTATTTCCTTTAAGCTTTGCACATATTTTATTTTGTCCACGATTGGCCAAAGTAAGTTCAAACCAGGTTCTAGTATTCTGTGGAATTTACCCATTCGCTCAACCACCCATGCCTGAAATGCAGAATTTGTGTTAAAATTACAAAGAATCACTTAATGGGTGTTTAAACATTATAGTGGATATTATGCTTTTCCTTACACAAGAGTACCCGAAATATTATTGGATCATGTTAATAACAGGTGAATAATTGTAAGATACAAGATTTATAAATTGTTGTGTAATAGTACAATGAAATTTGTAACTTTTTTAAGAAATAGTAACCAAGCATGATTAAAGAAGATTGCTGATAATGTATAGAAGTACCATTGTTGATGTGTAGTTTTATTACTTTTCCGAAGTAGATAAATCTGACTGAATATTCAACTACAGCAGTCCAGATGTGCAAGGTACTTACTTCTTGTTGCGGCACAAACATAATGATAGTATTGAGGGGTGTGGTGGAACGGCTTCGAGCCGCTGTGATGCTACAGAGAACAGCATTGTTTTGGTACTCCGGCAGAAGAAGGCCCTATAAAAACCAATGGTTAGGTTAGGCACAATTGTCCGGTAAGGTAAACAACTTTTGTAGTTTTACCACTCACTCTCAGCGGAAGCGCTCTGGTTAAAAATAATCTGGAGCGGCTAAACATGTTGCAGTTGTAGTCAAGAATAGGATAACCTTTTAGATCATTCTAGATCATTAAACTGATCCCAGATTACAGGAAAATTTGAGAAGTCAACAAAAATCTTTAGAACGGAACCAAAGAGTATACAATAACTAGGTGCAACGGAACGAACGAATAGAAGGAAAGGGCTGCGCCGCCGGGGGGAGGGTGATGGCGCGGCGCGGGGGAAGATTTACAGGCTGACAGTTGTCAGTGTCAAATTTACTTCGTCGTCACTGTCAACATAACTCACTATCTAACAACTCGAGCACGAAGTGTTCCGTATCTATAAAAACGACAAAAATAAGCTCATTTGGTGTATGGGAGCCCCCTTAATTATTTATTTTATTCTGTTTTGTTGTTATTTGTTGTTATAGCGGCAACAGAAATAGGTACATCATCTGTGAAAATTTCAACTGCCTAACTATCACGGTGCATGAGTTACAGCCTGGTGACAGACGGACAGACAGACAGGAGGCGGACGGACAGGCGGACCCTTTAGGTATGGAACCCTAAAACGATATGTTCATTCATCAAGCATAGTGCGGAATCAAGCGTACAGTCATGCTTGATAAGTTGATAATTCACTACTAGCAATACCAGTCTATGGCGCTTAAAATCAAAATCTACATAGGTTTCCATTGTGTTTGATCAATATTATCAAATCTTACGGTAGTTAATGTATACTCATTGTGATAGACATTCGTATTGTGCTAAACTTATTTTTTCCCTTTGTGTTAAACATAAACTCAATATTTTTCAAAATAATTATGGAAACAAAAAACTCGTCGCTCAATACAAGTAAATTGAGCAATGACGATAATCTTAGATCGAGAATACGAAGGCTACGAATACAGGAAGGTATTCTGTTACAAAGTCTTCAGAAACCTAATAATGCCAGTGAAGATAAAAACTCCTCGGCGGCGACAGAACTGAATACCTCAGATTACAAACAATTGTTGGCAAAAGTAAAAGACTCGTACATAAACCTTAAAAACTTATTTGATGAAGTTAAAACTACCACACAGTCTCAAGAACTATTGGCAGACTTAGGTTTGTCTAAACTTATAATAATGTACCTACTACGTTATAAGTACAGGAGTAGAGGTACCTACTGTATTCGTTTGAAAATTGAAACTAACCTTTTTCTATAAATATTCCAGATATTGATGATATGAAGAAAAAGATTTTCGAGATGGAAAGTAATATAAAAGCATTCAAAGCAGAAATAAACACTGAACTTGCTGCACTTAAGGAGTCGTGTATACAAGTCCGTTTTCTTACATCTTACATGCAGCATCACGCAACCACTTATTTTATTGAACTTGAATTTATATTTTTATCTGTGGTTTAACTAGCCATACACAAAAGTGCTCGGCTTACTCCCAGCCGAACTGACGATGCTGCCTTTTCCTTTTTGCATCTATTTAAGATGATTTATGTAAGTAGTTAAATCATCTTAAATAGATGCAAAAAGGCCTATGCATAATGATAATGATGATTAACGTGATAATACGGACAAGTAAAATCACATAGCATCAATCAAATGCGTACAACAATAATCCCTCTGCTAATCTCCAAATCGCTGGGCTATCTAGATGGGTAGGGGAATTTTCTTAATATAGGTAGGTAAGTACCTACGTAGGTACACAATGTGATTTTAGATGTCCTTATTATCAAGTTAAATCATCATTATCATTATTCATGGGCCTTTTTGCACTGACACTACCTACATTATCCTATACCTATTATATATAGGTATTTAATAGTGAATTTTATTTATATGAACTTTTAGATAAATGAAATTCCGGCTGAAGTAGATCGAGCAAAATGGCGACCGAAAACAAACTCGGTTACCTTTAATTCAATAGTTCCGAGCCCCGTCAGAGCTCTGATATCGTCCCCTTTTAAATGTTCGGTTTGTAAACTTCTTCCACTTAATTTATTTTATTTCATAATCTTATAATATAAAATTTGCTTATTTATTAAAATATTTTAAAAACATATTCTAGGAAGTTCAGCAATTTCAAGATTTTTTGCAAAACAGTCCAAATCGTTATGGAGGATGGAACGAGTATAACCATAACGCTTTTGTTAAGTATTGGCAAAAGTATTTTGGAAAATACAATGTCTCAGAATCGCAAGAAAAATCTTTACTGGAATCTGTGACTCACGATGTATTTATTGAAGATGTAGCACCCAGGCTGCATGGTAATTTAATTAATTACGTTGTAGATTTCAATAAAACATAGCATAAGAAAAGATACACTTGCGTGTACCTAAAAACGCGACTTATTCCTTTCAGATGTTACGATAACTGATATTGCCACACACATTCAATGGTATTCAAAATATTTACAGCTTAAAGAAAATCAGCAAAGTGCAATTGAAAAGTGGAAAATAAGTAAAATGGCAGTTAAAAATGTCTCGAAAAAGGTATAATTACATGAACTATCTACCTATTTTTTTAACATAATTTTAAGTAGGTATATATGTTTCGCTTACCTCTTACTTGCTTGATTAGCCAAGAAAAGGACATGTTCGTATAATTAATTCAAATTTGTATGAACAATGTAATAAGATTTACTATTTTTTTAAAGTAGGTACTATCTTAACAACACTAACTTTCACACCATACCAGGTTAAGTATGCCGATGAACATGACAGTCTTCCACTAGAAACTACAATGGATGATCAAAATTTAATAGCATGGTAAGCTACACATACCTACTTAAAGTAGCAACTTGTACCTAGTTCAAAAGTATTATTGTTAAAACTACATTTAAATGTTTTTCTAAAATTAAAATACTAATTTCAGCCACTTTACTTCAAGCAAGCATCGTCATGTCCCAAAGTCGTTGGACGACTCTATTTCCAAAACAAGAGGGAGAAAATCAAAAGCGAAAATAAGTAAACAAGGCCGAGTCAGCACCTTACATAAGCCAACCAAACAATGGCTTAATAGAAACCAGAGCAGTTGTGATGATACGATTGGATTAACTGAATTTCAATGCATCGAAAACATTGATAAACTGTAATTAACAGTCATTTTATTTAAATAAAACATCTTCTTTTCATTTCTAAAGGTGATGATAAAAATAACGGAACAAAGAAAACGCTTTGTCACTAACGAAGTTATTAAAAACATCGAGAAAAAAAAACAGCTCGCTGCCAAATTTCAATAAGACCCGCTCAGCAGTTGCGTAAAAAGATACAGACATCGTCTTATTACTTTCGTTTATATAATATGCATATGGTTTTCAGCAAAACGCCGCATTGGAGACAAGGACTGTGAGGAAGGAGCTCAACCAGGAAAACAATTTAAATAAGATGAATCACGATCACGAAGGTTAACCCTCGTGATCCGTATACCATCCCGAGGACCACAATCATGTCTCGTAACTTACGTATACGGACAGAGGCCTTTTGTGATAGTTCGCAGGCTACACATATAATTAAGATACCATCCTTGAATAAGATAAATTAATTAAAATTTTATATGACCATATAATTTTGTTTACAATAATTTTATCATTATTCGAGCTGTTGCCCTTATCACAGTGCTTTTAAAGTTTTTCACTACACTTGTTTGTCTCGTTTATTGGTCAGATTTTGCGTTCGTAAGCAGTGGTCGAGTCTGTTTTAGAAGCTATTTACAGAGGGATCTGTTACGTACCCAAAGGGTAAAAACGGGACCCTAGTTCTAACACTTCGCTGTCCGTCAGTCACCAGGCTGTATCTCATGAACCGTGATAGTTAGACAGTTGAAATTTTCACAGATGATGTATTTCTGTTGCCGCTATAACAACAAATACTAAAAAATAGATTAAAATAAAAATTTTAAGCGGGCTCCCACACAGCAAATGTGATTTTTTCGTTTACTCTCTGTAGATCCAGTGATCAAGATCCATTTGATTCCATTGAGAAAACTTTTTCTCTTTAGATCCATTTCTGATGATTTGGTTCTAACAAGAACTTTTATCATCTGTAGATCCAATGATCAAATTGATTTTGTTCCAGTGAGACTACCTTTTGTCTTTAGATCCAATTTTGATGATTTGGTTCTAAGAAGAACTTTTACTTTCTGTAGACCCAATGATCAAGATCCATTTGGTTCCAGTGGTAATACTTTTTATCCTTTAGATCCAAAATAAATACTTTGATCTTAAAATAATTTGTTCTCTCTGATTAAAAAGTTCTTGCTTTGCTTCTAGCTGATTCTAGATGAATCACTTTTTAAAAAATAGGTATATTTTCTGATATAGGGTAATAGGTAATCAATCTATTTACAACAAAGTAATAATGAAAAGTCTCTTTGATATGACCTTCGTTTATAGGATGACAAGCGTCAATAACTGATCAAGACGCATCGATCAAAAATGTCCGGCTTTGCCGGCCCCCCTTAGATTCACAATGCGCACGCCACAACCTTCAGTAGCAAAAGAGATACATTTTGACATGTTAGGAAAGCTTTTCAACTAGTGTCATTTTAGCGTTCAGACAAAAAGCATGGGTACAAAAAATGCAAGAATCACTCGTCCAAAGTGCTGAAAAAGGATGGAATTTCTTATTTTCAGTAAGTTTATATATATTTTTTACCCGTATATTGAGATGTGAGTCATATACTTGTGAAATCAGCATAAAATATTGTTGTTTGGTTTGCCTATGTTAAAATATTAATTTTGTTCTAAATTGATAAATGGAGAGGCTATTTCTTCTAATTTTTTTTTTTCATTTATAGTATGTATTAATATATTTTTCATAAAAATAAGTTTAATATTACTAGTTGATGATTTTTAAAATAATTAGTTGGCCCGCCCTAAAATTTCATTTGCGTAGACTCTCTAATAAAAGAAAGACTAGGTTCTTACCTACCTACCAGAAGTTTGAATTTATAAAACGTTTATTTTTTTCCCGTAAAAAAACGGAAATAACGGAAATACTTTTGATTTCTGTCGCTTCGGTATGTAGACTAAAGTAAAGAAGCGACTAAGAAACCTGTTAGTTGTTATTTTTCGAGTTGGAGCAAAACCCGTCCAAAGGTTTTTTATCCCCTAAATAATCTGATATTTTGTAGTAAGCTTTTTTGCACAGAAAGGTTTTGACAATTTGTTTGAATTTATTTATTGATAGATTTTGCAACTCACTAGGAGTTTTGTTGTAGAAGTTTATACATTGCCCTTTAAAAGATATATTAATCTTGTGAAGCCTGGTTGTGGGCACATCGAGTTTATGTTTATTTCTAGTATTTATATTATGTATATCGCTATTTTTAGGAAAGCTTTTGATATTTTTATGTGTACAATAAGTTTTCATAAATATATTGACTGTCATTATGTTTATTTCTTTGAATTTGAACAACTGACTGTTGGAAAATATACAAAAGGGCAACGGCGAGCGGAGTAGGCCGATTTTTTCTAAATCTCTTTCTTTGAGGCACTGAATAAAATACGACGGCATTATAAAAATGTTGTAATATCTACATAATAAGTATTTTAATATCCTATTAAAGTGGTACGTTAGGTATTATTATAATATTCTCTGCTAGTACAGTGGCCACTATGCATGAATATGGTGTATGCTATTGTAGTATATGCCGTTCCGATACGCGTTTTGGTCCGAAAAGACCCGTAGAACGTCACGGTCCGCAAAAGATCCGCAGAGGTAGAAAAAAGTCCAATATAGGCCAAAAACATCCGCAACGGCAACATTTCATTACATTTTGTACCCAATGTGCAGTACCAATGCACATCGACAGAACTATTCCCCATTCCTCAGAATATGACCCAGTGGCACAAAATAATTACCCATAAAACATGTTTATCATTTATTATCTTTGTAAGAAACTAAAGTACTAGATTAAAAATATGCCAGGACCTTAATTTATTGACCAGTTGACAAGTTTTGGTTAAAATTAAAATTCCTAGATTTTTTTACGACAAAACGTAATACTGTCGTAGTTACCTTCTACAAAGGAGGTAAATTTTTTACTGGTATCCCCTATGTTTACCTTTGTGGCAGCTAATTCGGAGATATGGTATAGTCATTTTCTAAGTACATGCAATAGATCCAATTTGTGACGTAGTTTTTTAAAATAGATTTATTGGGAAAAAAAGTTCTCAATAGAACCAATTGGATCTTGATCACTAGATCTACAGAGAGTAAAGGGATTTTTTTACCGTTTTTATAGATAATGGTACGGAACCCTTCGTGCGCGAGTCTGACTCGCACTTATCCGGTTTTATTACTTTGTAATCATTCTGTGGAAAGGATCAGGAGACACACATTAACTTGTGACATCCACAACAAACAAACATCATACGGTCCAAAACATAATTCAAGCTCTTGTTTCACATGAACTACTCGTAACCGTAAGTACCTACTTACCTACTTAGTTTTTTATTTCTTTTATTTTGTTTTAATAAATGTATTATCACTAGTTAATTCGAAACACATGCATCAATCTACGAAATAATAAAGGAAATATAGGAGAATTTCCTTAGCCCTTCAGTTTTAGTTAATTAATTGAAATGCGTGAACTGCGAACGGTAAAAGTCATTTATTTGCAAAAACACGTGTAAAAAGGTGACAAATAGTTATTTTAGAGTCAACATGTTTGACCAACATACATTGGTGTGCAGGTTATGGAATTTTATCAGCCGTACAAAGAGTTTTTATATATTTTCCCAATGCCGCCGCTGCCGACTGTACCTACACACCTTGAAAAAAAACGGAGTCGACGTGAAGAGAATTTAGGCGCGATCGACTTTACGAGAGTCGACGTTGCGGGAATCGACTAAGGGAATCGGCGTGGTGGAAACGATTCGGTTCGTGAGTACCGAGGCTCTCCGGGTTTTAAACAAAATATCTGAGCGTCAAGTCAAAGCAACGTGCGACCCGAGAGCTGCTGAGTATCTGGCGTAGCGCATCAGCATTGCCATGCAGGCGGGACAATGCAGCCAGCAGCGTCTTGGGGACGCTTCCGACTGGTATTAATATCGATCAGTTGAGCTACCTGTAGATTGTTTGCAACAGTCTGCAGTTAGTTAAACTGTAATTTTCTGTTGTTAATAAAGATTATTTTATATAGGTACCTACATGTTGTAATTTATTTGTAAATGCGGAATCGCTTGTTGATATACTAGATATCGGGTTATAGATTTTAATGTCACAGTTTCCGCATTTATTGCCACATTTACGGCCTCTCCCGTACTAGTCCCTGAGTTCAGCCCCTTAGATGTTTGCTCTGCTTACCTTTAAATCTCTGTGGTTTTTAGCTTTATTTTATTTGCCTCTTTTTTGCTTACGTACTACCTGTTGTAAATATGGTGCTACCCTATATATATAATACTAACGTAGATGTGCCTTGAAGATTATTATACTCTTTGGTGCTACCACAGACCGTGCTCGTGCTACGTTCCGAAGTACTACCTATATTAACTCTATGGTTACACGAACACATGGGCGTTGCCGTTCGTTACTAAATAAACGTGACACCCTGTTAGCTGTAAATAAAGCAAACAGACAAGTATTTGAATTTCCCGCCTCGCGAAACCAAGGAACTTTTATTTTATATTACGCACGTACCTACGATGGTTCAAAAATTCCTTGCGTTAGGCTATGATTCGTTTCGTGAAGAGCGAATCAAAGAATAGTAACTTCAACTTCAACTTCTTTTATTAATGGCGCAGTATTTCTATAAAACGAAGTAAGAGGTTTGATTGATGAAAGATCAAGCCATCATCAGTTTTGCTTCAATTAAACTTTGAATGACGTGTACTTTAAACTTTTGCGAAGTTTTGTGACGTGTTGTTGCCTTGTTGACGTGTTGCCGGTGTGGATCTTTTTGGTCCGCTTGGGATCTTTTTCTATCTCTGCGGATCTTTTGCGGACCGTGACTCTCTGCCGATCTTTCGGACCAAAATGACGAAATAGGATATCACCACTATAAGTATAGTGTGCACTGTAATAGCTTGGTACAGTGAGTGTTATGGCTTCGTATAAGAGTTAATTCCTGAGAGAAAGAGATACTTACCGAAAAATCATACAACTATATAGTCCTCACAGAACAGCTGTTCTGTGATAGTCCTACTCGGCAACTATGGTCCAAATGGGTCTTCCAACAATATGGTTAATTGTGAAAATAGTAGCAGTTGTTTTTACACATAAAATATTCAAATTGTTTATATAAATCTTTAATCGGACCGTTTGTTCTTCCATCAAGGTTGACAGGTCAAGCTTATTTATCATTTCTCCAAGAAGACTTTCCAGGCTTGATGGAAGATGTTGATTTACAAACAAGAAGCCGTATGTGGCTCCAGCATGATGGCGCTCCAGCTCACTTCAGCACAATCGTGCGTGATCCTGATCATCTTAATGCAACTTACTCAGAGAGATAGATCGGACGAGGCGGACCAGTGGCGTGAAATAACCTCACACTCCGTTCGGAGCTTTTCACTTTGACTGCCGGCAACACTGTATTGTACGGTAATGTATCACAAAGTGCCTTCATTCATTCATTCTTCATTCAGTCAGCGGAATTTTCATTTGGCTTTTGTGTGCCTTATCTACCGGTCGGGTCGTAGTTGTTTATCGTATAAGTTTTGCTGTTGCCACAGAGGCGACGTTAAAATAACAAGAAAGAAAGCTAAACTTTTAATCATGGGTGCTGTGGCAGCGGGTCTCGGACTCCTTTTCCTCGTTGCTCTCGCCCATTCCGATGATTCTCCAAAAGGACCTAAAGTTACCCACACTGTACGTATAAAAACCTTAAAACTGAGTTCTAGATAACATTCCCTGAATTGTTAAATTCCTTCCTGAAATGTTTCAATGTTGTGTTATCTACTCGCCTAATCTTGTCTTGAATTTTTACGAACTTCGAGCAAGTGATGACCGGTCGGTGACCTCACGATGACGCTACAACTTCTTTTGTTAAATCTTTTATCTCATACATACGCCTACTATTACCAATTACAAGTCAGTACTAACAACCTTCCAGTTCTAATTTGATACGTTATCGTTTTACAAATGGCTTTATGGTTGTTAGGTTTAGGAGGAAACCTACCCATACTAAAATGTAGGCAGGTTTCCTGATAACTTTGCCAATATTCCACAGAATTTTTTAGTAGGTAGGTGCAGTCAAAACACGATGTGCTTTATTTCCTTTAGGCCTAACAGGACACCTGGACACATCATGAAACTCAGATTACAGTAAAACTAGGAATTCCATATTGAACTCCATGAACACAGCCTAACTGACAACCATCAACTATCCCAACAGGCTGAAAAGACACCACATAATCGAACTTGATTTATGAATGAAGGAAGAAGAGGTCTGCACCTGTACTGAAGGTGAGGCGCGGCGCGGGTTCAAATCCTGCCGAAATCGAATTTTTTTGGGATATTATTAAAAAGTTGACGTAGAAGAGGTCAATGGACAGTTCATTCTGAAAATCCCAGCGCTTACAACACACCTGCTCATAGTTCAAAGAACGGATCGCAAATAAAAAATAAGAAATAAAAGGTTATAGGTAGGTCTACCTGCCTTGGGTCACAGGGTAATCATTCAATAACAGATTGTTATCAATTTAGTGAAGTGCCCAGATCCGCAGATAGGTCAAACCAATCCCAGTGGTCTGATTATTGTACAATTTATACTGATAGGTATTATCTAAACTATGTAGGAATAAAAATAAAACGTATATTATTATACAGGGTTATTGGTAGATTAGTGACAATATGTGAACTGCAGGTCCTGCCCATCATCACAAACACGTTCGTGAAGGCGCCAAGTCTGAATTGTAAAAAAAAAAAAAAAAGTCACCTCTGATACTAAATGAAAAAACATCTGTGTCTGAAACCCAATGAGTTACTTATGACCAATCTTTCACTCATATCTTCTGTTAATTCAGGGCAGAGCTGTTTTTAAGTTGAGTTTCAAATAAAACGAACGATTATTGAATTGCGGGGAGTACCCATTACCAATACCAAAATTAAGAATTAAGACCTGGCGTCTTCACAAACGTGTTTGTGATGATGGGCTGAATCTGCAGTTCACGTATTGTCACTAATTTGCCAATAACCCTGTATATATTTTTAAGATGATCCAAAAATTGCATAAGTAGCTTATTCTTTTTTTCGTTTTAACCTCTTGGTAATGCACCATTGTCTTGGCATTGTTTTCAAACCATGCTGTATGTATTGAATGTTTGCTATTTCTTTTGTAACTAACAATACTCTGTTGTATTATACAACATAGTATTGTATTATACAACATAGCATTGTTACTTACACACAGGTGTTTGATTGAGATCAGATAACTTAAAAAAAATCTAGCAAAAGTTCCTCTATCATTATTTTAATAGATGTGCTGTTTAAAATGTCTATAATTAGGTATTTTATTTAGTCTATCCAGATCTTCTACAAAACAGCTTTTCATAATCAATGACTAGTAAATAACCTTTTACTGTCCAATTTATTTGGTTGTTCTTTAAAAAGACAGTTGACCTACTAGATTCTCATCTTAGGAGAAGCAGAGTTCATTTTACTAACAATAATCTACAGTATAGCTTTTAGCATATAACAATGTGTACCTAATAGCTTACTGTAAATATCTAAAGGTCAACAGACATTACAAACTGGTTTTGCCACATTCTGTGCATGTTTGTACTTTTTGGAATAGAACATACCAAGTTTGCGAATATGCCAAACAACATTGTTATTTACTTTAGACAACCTGAAACCTGTCTATTATTATTAAACGCATCTATGAAATATTTAAATTAGCCGACCCGCCAATACAGGCTTAGGTAGATACCAGCATAGGATTAAATCTAATCAGATTCAAGTAGATCGTAATTCGCGATTTTTCGACAGTTAATACGTTATTATCTGCGGTTTAGTATTCGCGCAGCGCAGTAGGATGTAGTTTTCCGTTTTTACAGGACCGTTTTAGGGTTCCGTACCCAAAGGGTAAAACGGGACCCTATTACTAAGACTCCTCTGTCCGTCTCTCACCAGACTTGTATCTCATGAACCGTGATAGTTAGAATTAGAATAAGAATCATTTATTTGCTTAAAACATGAGTATTAACATGGTATGAGAATGAAAACAATCATGTTAAAATATAGATTAAATAAGGTTTTTGATTTTTGAGGACAGGTTTAGACAGTTGAAATTTTCACAGATGTATTTCTGTTGCCGCTATAATAACAAATAGGTACTGAAAAACAGAATAAAATAAATATTTAAGGCTCCCATAAAACAGACATGGTTTTTTTTTTGCCGTTTTTATAGATGAACAGAATGGTACGGAACCCTTCGTGCGTAAGTCCGACTCGCACTTAGCCGATTTTCCTCGTATAAATAGTATTTCAGTTAAATAAACGCGATTAATACCCGGTAAATTATAATACTGCGGGATACAATTTTAAATTCAAGACGTTCCCAGAGGCGCCAAGGGTAAAGGCCCGCCGCCTGCGAAACAGAAGAGTACGGGTGTGATTACCTCGGGTCAAATGTTTATTTAACACAAATTTACAAAACTGCAAATATGATTTACAGGTGACCTTTACGATGACAGTTGACGGGAATGAAATCGGAGATATTAAAATCGGCCTGTTCGGCAAAACAGTGCCAAGGACGGCTGAGAACTTCTTCGAACTGGCGAAGAAGCCCAAAGGCGAAGGCTACGAGGGAAGCAAGTTCCACCGTGTTATTAGCAACTTCATGATCCAGGGTGGTGACTTTACCAAGGGTGATGGTACTGGAGGTAAATGTCTGCTATTGCATTGTTTCAAGTTCTTGGTCCCTAGGTAGACATCTGATTTTAGTATATCTTGGTGATATTCTATGGGCATTTAAGGGTAGGCACCTATTGGCTTCAATTCTCCTAATCACTTAATATAGATTTACCACGTTTACAAGAACATGTAGCTGAACAGATAGTAAACTACATATTATTATATATCACGACCTTTATGGCGCGGCGGGCGAAAGGTCCAACTGCGATGCAGGAGATTGCGGGTTCGATTCCCACCTCGGAATAATTATTTGTACGATCTGCAGATATTTGTACCGGGTGTTATGGATGTTTTCCATGTATAATAATATATATTTGATCCAATGAGAGTAATACACTAGCCAAGCTCGATGCAGAATGTTTGTAAACAAATCGTCCATTCTTAAGAGGCGAACCTAGCGTGTTCGCTTATCACACTAGGACTAGATCTCAGTACTCACGGCATTCCCGTGGTTAAATACATCGAGTTTGGCTAGTATATAGTTATGTAGTGTTTAAGGATATCAGATAACTAGTTAAGTTACCCATAACACAAGCTATGCTTAGCTTGTGGCTTGTTATTTTATTTATTTTATTTTCAGGTCGCAGCATTTACGGTGACCGTTTTGAGGACGAAAACTTCAAGCTGCGTCATTACGGCGCTGGCTGGCTGTCTATGGCTAACGCTGGCAAAGACACCAATGGCTCTCAATTCTTCATCACCACTGCAAAGACTAGCTGGCTTGACGGAAGGCACGTCGTCTTCGGAAAGATCATTGAAGGAATGGTAAGATTTCCAACCAAGCTAATCTTACAATTTTAAAGTGTTTTCCTCCGAGCCGAATTTCACACACGGCGGCGCGGCGGGCGCCAGTCTCAACGGAGACTAGTAAGGCGACCACTTATAGCATTTACTGCCCAACCTCCCCACGCTGCTGGTCCCAAGGGACATGTGCGTCTGAGGCCATGAAAGTGTTAGTCTATCACATTAACTGCCCAGCCTCAGTTAATGCGATAAACTAACACAGGTCCCGAGGGACATGTGCGTCGTAGGCCGTGAAAGTGTTAACCAACGAGGCAGTCCATTTAAGTACGTTACGTCAATAACCTCATGTCACTAATTATAACAAAAGTTATTGCATTATGTAACATCCTGATTTAACAGCAGCCATAATTTTTAAGGCCGTCAGTCACACAGCCGATCCGTCTAGGAATCCGCTGTGTGAACAATTGTTTAGGGCGCATTCACTCAACATCCGTTTTTTTTTGTGTTGGCGTATGTAGTTGTTGGAGCGAGTTCACACACCCGACTGTATGCCGGATCTAGTAATCTGGACCGTTTTTCGGGTTCCCAAAGGATAAAAAACGGGACTCTATTACTAAGACTCCGCTGTCCGTCATCAGGCCGTACCTATCTCATGAACCGTGATAGTTAGACAGTGGAAATTTTCACAGATGATGTATTTCTGTTGCCGCTATAACAACAATTATTCTGGATCCTTTGCTACTGCAAAGGATCCGTAAAAACTGATCCACCGTGCCGTGTGAATGTGCCCTTACTGGATCCGGAATACTGTCGGGTTTGTGAACTCGCTTCTACAATTACATAACGCCATCACGGAAAAAAACGGATGCTGTATGAATATACCCTAATAGCTATGGTTGCTTACATTTTTTTTTGTTCATCAAACTTTGATTTTTATTGCTGTTGAAATTATAGTTGAAATCACGGAACCTCAATGAAATCTGTCGCCTGGTTTGCATAACCAGGTTATAAAATTAAAATCCAATCGAAGCGACGCGTTACCCAGAGAGCTAGCGAGTATCTGGCGCAGTGCATCAGCATTGCCATGCAGTGGGCCATTGCAGCTAGCGTCTTGGGGACACTTCTGACTGGTATTGATATGGATCAGTTGTGCTACCTGTATATTGTTTACAACAGTCTGCAGTTAGCTCAATAGTAAAATACTAGTTCTAATTTGTTTGCAGTTTTCTGTAATAATAAATATAGATCGGTATTTAGAAAAAAATATAAAGTTTAAAAACATAATTACATCTACAAAAGATGATTTTAAGTGGCATCAGTTTGGCTGTGTGTCAGCAGAGCACTTTCATAGCAGCAGAGAAACTTGTTCAGTAACCTTAATGATGAACTATCCATGACCAGCTCTGAATACCCTTTTGAGGTTCCTCATAATTAAAAAACATATTTTTTTGCAGGATGTAGTGCGCAAAATTGAAAGTGAACCCACTGGGCCCAACGACCGCCCCATCAAGGATGTTATCATCTCCAAATGTGTGGCTGAAGTTGTTCAAGAACCTTTCAGTGTGTCGAAAGAAAGTGCTCAATAACATAAGATTATAAATAGTTCTAAGCTATCTTAGTTTTATGATTCTTTTCCAATGCATTTGCTTTAAAATTGAGTTTCAAAACAGGGTCATAAATAATAGACACGTTATGATTCTTTTGTTAATCATTTAAAAGTAATTTTCAAGAGTTTTAATAAAACAATCTTTTACTATTAATAGCTCATTCGTTTTATTTCATCTAAACATGATTCTGCTTCATTTTTAACTTCTCTATCTTTAGAAAGTACCCCTAATTTCCAAGCATAACCACAGCTTTTTCTAGCTTGCTCATACATTTTTTTCTTTAGATAGACTCTGCCAATATTAACATAAGTTGTTCCCATATTATCCAATTTGATTGATTTTCCTAAGGTGATTGCTTCTTTGAAGTATGCAATGCTGTCATCATGTTTATCGAGGGCATCATACACTGTTCCAATGTCATTCAACTGATAAACAATGTGCTCCTTATCTATATCATCAACTTCTTTCATTTTATCCAAGGCACTGACCATTAGTTTAATCCCTTGATCATATTGCTCATTATCAAGGTACAATCTGCCATACCAATCTTCAGCGAGAGCTAAAAGCTTTTTGTACTCTAAATTATCGGGATTGTTGTCAGTGATTGTCTTCAACTTTTCGAGGCACCAATCAAAACCAACTTGCGCTGTTGTGTAATCTTTTGACAAGTGGCTGATTCTGGCTAATTTCATACTTAAGTGAACAACCCGAGGATCATCTTCCGTGGCTCCATTAGCCATAATTCTTTGAGTTACTGATACAAATAGGTCTTTTGCTTTGTCCAGTTGATCTTGCTCCAGAGCCAAGTTTGCCATTACATCATAAATGTAAGTAATCCCAGATTCATGGCGAAGCTGTTGGGCCTGTCTTAATGCCACATGAAGTAGTCTCTCAGCTTTGTCAAACTCAAGCCTTTGGATGAATAATATGCAGTGTTTTATGGTATTGATTAGATTTTCTTCTGCTGTAAGGGTTTTATCGCTTGCGTCGAATCCAAGCCAAGTGAATAAAGAAAAACCCAACACTTTAGCATAGCATGGCACTGCACTGGTTGTCTTCTTTGGAACGTTGTATTTGCTTGGAATAGATTTAAAATTGTTTGCCAAGCGTGACAAGTTTTTCCAAATTAGTATGTATTTACCAGCCATGGCTAAAGTTTTAAATTTGATCTTAAGTTTATTACATAACCTCTCAGCTTTATTTAAGAAAATCAATATTTTGCTGTTCAGCTGCACAATTGTTAATCACGACCGAGTTGGTTGTTATTGTGGAGCATACTGGAATTAATTACATTTTAAATTATTAGGGAATGTAGAAGAGTCGAGAAAAAGTAGAACGAACTATCAATTCTATCAAAAAAGTGAAAACTGAACTGACTGAGTAGGGGTGCGTTCACAACCTACACTCGAGCAGTGCTGCCAGATGGAATCTGAAAAAAGCAGTAGAAATTTTGGTAAAAAAGCAGTAGATTGGGAAAAAAGCAGGTAGATTTTAATATGTTATATAAATTAGTACCTATGTATTGTGCTTTGCGAGTATTTTCATGCAAAAAATACATATAACAAAGCTACTAACCCGTTTTTTTGAAATTAAACAAGCGTTTTCTTTGCCCACATGCCCAAACTGTTTAGCTTTGTGGAAAGCGAGGTCAGGCGGCCTGTCGGCTGTGCTTTGCTCAGTTCTTTTCAGTCTGATCGAACTTTGATTTGTGGTTTTGGACATATATTATTTAGTGCATTTATTTAGAGTAATAACTGGATAAACAGTCTCACTCAGTTTATATTTTGCAAAAGTTTATCGAACGAACGAACGGACCGACCAATCAATCAAAAACGATGAACAGACAGACCAAGACAGACAGAAAGAAAGTGGAAGCCGGAAAGAAGAAACGAAGGAACGAACAAAACAAACTCTTCAGTTTCATTCATCTGTTTTAGTTTTGTGAAGTTTGTGAAAATTTCATTGGAAACTTGTCACGTGACACTGAGAGCTTAAAAAGACATGGAAGTCACTTGCTATTGATGCTCGAAAAAAGCAGGTAGATTTCACAAAATTTGAGCAAAACTTCAGTAGATCAGTAGACGGTTCAAAAAGCAGGTAGATCTACTGCTAAATCAGTAGATCTGGCATCGCTGCACTGGAGCGCGCTCGGAATGCACCTAGTTTCCTTTAAGTTCTTCGCTGATGGAGGTGAATATAGAGGTGAATTCACCTTCGCACTGGTTTAAATTGTGTTTGTCATTGTCATTGTCAATGTCACTTTGCTTGCTTACAATGCATGACAATGACAGTGGCGAAGTTTATGACACTCCTTACTGACACTGGCAGAGTCGTAGCGAAAAGCAAGCGGCGCCATTATTAAAAGAAGTTGAAGTTGAATGACAGTGGCTTACGCTACGTACGAGACAGAGCTAATTTAATTTCATTTGTGATTTTGCGTGATTTTGTTGAATGCTCATGAATTCTCAAGTTTCGATCGTTTCGTAGTGTCGCGTCGTCGTCACCCTAAACCATATTAGAAAGCGCGTATTTGTTGCAAAGAAACCAAGTTTACCTGCGAATAATGATCGGTCTCAGTTGACGTAACGCTGAACACCGAAATGTTCTGATATTGTTAGAGTTATGCTTTTCTTCATTAGGATTATCAGGCTGATTTAGCTCACGAAGGCCAAAACATTAGCTTTTATCAGAATGGTGTACACTAACAGCTCGGATTTCCCTCCAGTGAAAGAGGAAACATTTTGTAAATATGTTTTGTACTACGAAATAAACAACTCAAGGTTGGTCTTGGTCAATCAAATCGTCCTTGTTGTGTTTTTGTAACCATCTGACAAAGCATTTTTCATTACAGGGTCCGTATTTGGGATTTGATAATACTGATACCCAATGCTTTATTTGTACTGTTTCTGGTGGTTCGGTTTAACAAAGCCCAGTTAAAGTTGCGTGCTACCAGTAGCCCCATATTTCTGACGTTCTACACCCTTGTATGGGGCAATGTGATCATAAGCCTTGTGAGATGTGGTGTCTCGATGACAGTGAATGCTGCGGTGCCTCTGGGTGGCCTGGTGGATAAAGTATTATGGGTGGTGGTACGCTTCTTCCTGCTTGCCACTGAAATGAGTGTTGTTATTTTTGGTCTGGCTTTTGGTAAGTTTATTTTCATTGCTAGCCAACTGATTAAATATGTCTGCTAAATGTTATCAAAACATGGTATTGTTTGATCTACAATAATAAGCATGATGGATTTAAATGATTTATTCCTGTAAATAAGTGATGTTTGTTTAAAACAAATTGTAACAGTAATCATCAATCCTCAAACTAAGCAGAGTTTATGTTTATGGCTACTATTAGGTAACTAAAAGTAGAAGTAGCTTTATACCAGTTAACCTAGCGTTGAGAAAAAGTAAAACATAACCACCATTTTTATAATTTCAGGACACTTAGACAGTCGAAGCAGTATTAGATATGTTCTCCTCGCCACATCGCTAATATCACTCGCTTTCACTGTAACTCAAGGAACTCTTGAGATTGTGATGCCTGATGACATGTTCCATGTTGACACGAGAGACTATGATCTGTTTGGACATGGAGGGATGCTGTTCTGGTTTACTTCATCATTGGTGTTTGCACTGATATACTTCTTGATTCTTCTGTTGCCTTGGATACCTTTGAGAGAATATTTGGCATTACCAAGTAAGTAAAATTGTGTTTTATATAACTACACTTTCCTTTCAGCTTGCATACAGTACCTATTGGGAGTAAATCATACTAATTCAGACAATAAAAATTTGTACCTACATTTCACTGCAATAATTTATGAAATTAAGTATTGTATTCACATAGAAACATCTATTATTATGTAATGTTAATGTAATGATCAATGTTAATATACTGAATGGTACTAAAATAAAACACTTAAGAAATTAATAAATCCCAAAAATTTACGATCCCGACGGGATTCGAACCCGCACCTTCCCCTTCAGCGCAGGGGTGCTCTTTTTCCAACTAAGCTACGTGATCTTATCTAGTCGGCCCGAAAATCTTTGGGAGTTCTTTCGGCACTTACGCCGTCAGCGCCACCTACAGAGGAAACAATGAAGTTATCCAATTCTGCTCAAAGACCAAATTTACATTTAGTTCTTTGACGAGAGGTTTTGCCGTTGCTTGATTCTAAGGTCATCGGGACCTTCCGGGTCCCGATGATCCCCGGTTCGGGGTCCGTCGGGATCGTAAATTTTTGGGATTTATTAATTTCTTAGAAATTACCCAGAGTATAATAAATAAAAACCTTAAAACACTTAAGCTAAAACAAATTACATTTAAATTAATGTGATGAATAATTATGTTATGATTATGAAAAAAAAAGGTTCTCCTAAGCAAGCCCTAAAAATCTCTTATTAAAAGTAAAAACAAACTTTTGATACTAATTTCAAAACCATGACACTTTCCACCATGTAAAATGTGGTTCAAAATTATCACATTGGTACCCTTGATCAGCTCCTGCAATGTAGGGATTGCAGAAGCTGACCTTTCCACCGAACACCCTGTATTATGATCTTTTTAGTTCTTTATGCTATAAATATATTATTAAGTACTTATTCAGCACCACAGTTTTTATTAGGGGGTAAAGATAATATTTTTTGATATTTTTTATTTATAACGCGCAGACGTAGATTCAAGGCCTTTCGGATACGTCGAACGAAGTATTTAATTTATAGGTAGATACTGAATGTTTTGGGTTATTTACCATAGCTTCAGTTCTGAATCTGGAACAATGTAAAATCTTTATCCGAGAAAGAACGCGTGCAAAGGCGCGGGCAGAAACTAGTGATTATAAATAAATAAACAAAGCTGTAAACAAATTTATAAGCAGATGTATAAGAAAAGGAAGCATTTCTGCCGTGGTTACTTGTGTCCGTAAAATAATTTATACTGATAACCTTTTGACATCAACATTGCAGAAATATCTCATGCCTACAGAAAATTGTATGCTTCTACGAGGCACTTAATGTTTGCGGACATTTTTTGAGGCCATTAACATGATTGAATTTTTTATGACACCCCATTAGTGTGTATAACCTGAAAAGGGCGTTCTTCCGTTATATTAGATAAATAGCCATTACAGTCATGACTGTTCATGACAATTCATTTTGCCTATTAGTGAATATGTAAAATATAACTTTATTTACTACGCAAAAAGATACAAATCGCCGCCGCCCGCCGCCGCGCCGCAGTGAGCTTTCGTACTATTTTAATAAAATTTGTACCTTTTTGCTTAGTAGATAAAGTTATATTTTGAATCAAAGGGAGCGCAGCGTCGCGTCGCGTCTCTGTGCGGTGTGAGCTGACCCCAATAACGACGTCAATATTTATTCTGACGTCTGCAGGCACGTTTGGCTAATAAGATTAGATGTCACAACACAAGGGCAACGATTTATGTAAAAACTTATGCATAGAATATAAAAGGTACTAGCTTAGCTTTACGGCTTTGCACGCGTTGTTTCTATGGAAACGTACAATGGTTATTTTTATTTCTATCTCATGAGAACTGATTAATGTTATAAAAAAGTTAAAAACTATTTTCTGATTGCTAGTAAATAGTAAATTTACTTATTATACTTGGAGAAACTGTTTTGGGAAAGTACAAACAAAGGCCTTTGCAACGACGCGTCGTCGGTGCAAAGGCCTTTGCTTGCGTCGCGACGCCCCACACAAACATATTTACTAACATTGAACTTTTTGACCCTTACTTAGACCCCGCTATCTTGTTAGACCCCCAATTTCTTCCGACTTCATAATAGCCTATAATCACCGGGGCTATAACAACCATTGACCCATTGCGAATCAATCGATACCACGTTTGTTTAAATCAGACATGTAGTTTCATCGCTACGTGGGAACATAAAGTCGGCTACTTACAAACATACATACATACATCATAATCTAGTCTAAGAACTTTATTTATAATCTTTTTCTTTTTAATATTGATGTTATGATTGTTTTCTGTTTTGTATACCAATAAATAAATAAACATACATAGGGTGCCAAGCCAACCCCATAACCCTCGTCCGTTGGTAGTCGAGTAAAAAGTAAAAAAAGTTTAATTCCAGGTGTAGATCTATGCAAAGTTTCAGCTTGATCCGTTCTATCGTTATGGATTGCAGAGGTAACAAACATGTAAACTTACGCATTTATAATTATTACTGATGTGATGACGTTATCATCATCATCAGTCTACATTAGTCCTCTGCTGGACATAGGCCTCCCCTAATGTGATTATGATTACGTACCATTTACTAAAAGATTATCAGGTATCGACCGTAATTTGAGGCGAAACTGAGTGTTGGAAAACCTTGCACTCGATGGACCGACGAAATATTAGCGGTCGCAGGGAGTGAAGGACGGAGGCGGCTCAGGACCGCTACCTGTCATTTGTTGAAGGCCTATGTTCACCAGTGGACGTTTTTGGGCTTCGATGTTGGTTTTCCAAAAGTAAAAATTTTACAAGTCCATAGTAAATGTGAGCGGATTTACTACAGAACAACTTTACTACAGAGAAAGAACACCAACGTTTCATCAATTAACAAGGGACACAAACATGGTTCGTTGTTGACCCGCTATACCTATAAAGAATTGGGTAAACTACGATAATATGGTGTTGGAGTTGTCATACTTCTCCTTAATTAAGCTCTGCTTAACTACTTGGAAGCGAGATGATGCTCTGTGGATAACCCAACATATTTTTTTTTACTTATAATGAGTACAAAATGGCTCCAGCATCGCTAGGTATTTGTACGCCACGCATGTTTAAAAGTGAACTTATTACCTAATGCCGTAAAGCGGATATTTCGCTCACAAAAATTCAGTTTTCATTATTAACCTCTGTGAACCCGTGATTTGGAACAGAAAAAACCTTTAGAACCCGCGCGATTTTTAGCTCGTGACAGCCGACGTCTTGGGGAGCCAGTGGGTTTGGGCGATACTTAGATACAGCAGGTTCATTTTTAGATTTTAGTAGTGGTCCTGCCAGTTTGTTTTGTTTTATAATAGGAAGTTAGGTAGATTAATGTTAATGTATTACAAAATGAACTCTATTACCTTCCAGCAAAGCTCTCATTCTACCTCTACGTGCTTCTACTGGCGCTGTTAGACACAACACAAGCGGTGGGCGCGGGCTTACTCGCCTGGGGGTCGATGCAGTCGGGACTGTGCGTGGTGGATGTAACCACGTGGCTTTACTTCTCGCTGTACACTCCTCTCGTGTATCATACGTTCCTGAGCGAGTTTTTCAGGTAATTATAAATACATAATCATCATGATCAGCCTATGTTAGTGTTTTCTGGTGGAATGGAGCCGATGGACCACGGAATTTTTAAATTTGAAACAACAAAATTGAATTTGATATTAGTGATATTTTGACGCTGACAGTTACGAAACTGTCAGCGTCAAAATATCACAAATTTTACGAATTTACGACGACGTAAATTCGTCAAAAATTGTATGCATTTGTTTTTGTAACATACATAATGTGATAGAAACCGAATTCGCTTACACCAGTCTCCCCGGATGGCGATCTATTGAATGGGATATTTTACCGTAATCGCATTGCAGCTGTGGACTATCACGGGCTGATGATGATGATTAGACACAGCAAAATTAAGCTGCGTTAATATGTTAAAATTCTATTACGTACCCACTTACTACTATCAAAAACGTGTATTTGTTCCAGTGTGTCCCAGCCAAGCATAATGTTCTCGTACAAGGCTCAGATGGACGAGCCAATGGACGAGGACCAAGTTTCTCTCCCCCACCAGCAGAGCTTCAGCTCGCTGAAGACAGATTCCGATTATATTTACCAGGTGAGTGCGGAATTTTAAATCTCAAACGAATCGAGAATCGAACGAGTTCTTGAACGAATTGACGAGCAGCTTAATTAAATAATGTAAACAGCATCATCTAGCCCCAAGCTAAAGCAGAGGCTGTGCTATGGGTAAGTACTAGATAAGTGATTAACATAAAAAGATATTTTAAATTTTACATAGAAAAGACCTGGAACAAATACCTGCACACCGTAAAAAGATTTGTCCTGAGACGGGAATTGATCGAACCCGCAATCTCCTGAGTCGCAGGCGGACCTTCGCCCGCCGCGCAACAGAGGTAGTGTATAATAAGCGCTAATTTATTTGTGGTTCAGTAAAATATACCATACGATGTTAAATGATTTCTCATACATTTTTACCTTGATGGGACTTGAAACTGCAACCTAAGTGTGAGGGTTCAAGTGCAAACCTCTAATCCCCATAAAAACGAATTTTCCGTTTTTGTTTTTTGAAAAACTAAATTATCATTAAATGAGATCGATAGTAATAAAATCGTTTGAAAATGAATTGAAATGAATTTTCGCTCTCATAAAATGATTGTTTTTTTGAAAAACTAAAACGGTCCAAACATATCTAACTATTTCTTCACCGATTATATATGCAAAATTTAATTGGTAGTTACCAAATGAATCGGAAAGCACGTTTATATGGGAGCTGAGTAGTTCGCACCCACCTGAACCACTATAAAAACAAACAAAAAACAATTTTAAGATAAGTATACTTACTATTATAAATTAAAATAATAATAATAAATATATACAAATTTAAAAGTAATGAGTTAAAACCTGACTTTTAAATCTATTTACACTGCTAGGTATTCATATTCTATGCCAATTTTTCTTTAATTTAATCTAAATTATCGATTCCTTGTCCTAACAAAAATATTTCACCAAAACTTTGTCCGTCTATTTGTCTGTCTGTTATCTTTTCACGCCTAAACGGCAGAACGGATCTCAATGAAATTTAACAGGGAGGTAGATAGTATCCCGGAGACGGACATAGGCTACTTTTTATCCCGGAAAAGGGCAAGCGAAGCCGCAGGAAGCAGTTAGTACTTTTTAAATAAACTAATCAGTATTTCCCCCAGCAGAGTAACAGCGTATACGACAGTACGCTATTCGAAGCCGGCGGCACTACCCCAATGAATCCCGTCTACAGTGCGTCACTCCAAAGCCCCGACTCCATAGCCTCCGGCCAATCAGTCGATATGGCCTTCCACAAGCGAATGCCTTCTACATAACAATACACCAAAGAGCGAGGTTTGACGAATTCATTTTAAAGGGTTTGGCTTGAATCTTAAGCTTTAGGCTCTTGATCATTATGCAGTACGCGGCGTACTGTCACGTCGACGGTCTGTGCGGAGAAGCGGTCATTTACTAGGGTTCCGTACCCAAAGGTTGAAAACGGGACCCTTTTACCAACCCTCCGCTGTCTGTACGTCTACGGTCTGTATCTCATGTGACCCGTAAAAGGTGAACAGTTTTTTTTACAGAATATGTATTTTGCCGCTTTATGAAAAAAATTGCCAAAAAAAACGTTTCTTGTATGGCTCATACAAAATTTGTCATTTTTTTGTGTATTTTGGCTCTACTTTTGTCGAGGATGTATCTCTTGAGCCGTAATTGGTAGACAGTTGAAATTTGACTGGGTGTAGATCACTATTGCTACTATAACATAAAATAATAAAAATGAAATAAATTTTGAAATTAAGAGGTCCAATGTGCCTACCAAGTTGAGTACCAATCACTGAAGTTGGGCAACGTTGGGCGCAGGCAGTACTTGGGTGGGGTGACCGCGTCAGGATGGTTTGTTATTTTAATTTTTTTACTCAGTTTTTAGGGTTCTTTTTGCGAAATGGTTATGTACGATGGTACGGAACCCTCCGTGTGCGGTTCGACGCGCACTTGGCTGGTTTTTTTGTGTTATCACGCGGCGGTGTGAAAATCAAATGACCGCTTTCCCACAGAGATAGTCGACGTGACATAACGCAGCGTACTGATGGTGATCAAGAGAGCAAAGCTTTAGTAGGAGGTAGGATCTAGAATTTGCGCTGACGTGGCTGTCGTCTTGCCTAAGAGTGTATTCTATTTTCAAATCTAAAGTGAGGAGGAACGAACGTGTGTTTTGTCAAAATCTTAAATCAGTTAAGAAAGAATGGAGCATTCGATTGGATTTTCGTGGAAAACTTTAAAATGAACACCATTATTCCTACGGCTATTGAAAAGCCTGTATTAAATAATACACCAATTATCCTATTAGCTGCCATTAACGAGGCCTTTTACATAACAATTTACTTAAATTACATAGAATAGAGGTGCTAGGTATATTCATTAAATTCAGTTAATGGTTGATTCCTGTAATTGACGAATGTTATCTGATATTACACAATGGACATTACTAGATGGACCATATTAATATCAGATAACTTAATAGGTACTCAGAACTTCTAAAGTAACTATACTAGCGATTTTATGTTTTAAGAAGCAATTAAACTAGGTAAAAAACAATACAGTTGTAAATCGTTTAAGTAACCTATAAATAATGTATAAATAACTTGGTATTTTAAAGAAAATTACAATAACAAAATACAATAATTACAACTAATATTTACCTATAAATTGTATTCGTCAATCGTAGAAATTGCTCACCAAATCCATTTGTAGCAGCTATGACGAAGAGGCCTTAAAGATCTGACAATAGCGCCAGTTACTCGATACTGACTCGTATTCTCTCTACTGTAAACTTAAAATTCCTTTATTCCCTCCTTAAATTGTCTATGTACCAGTTCTAGCTTAAGCAGTATGTTTAATGGTTTGACTACCTGTTAGTACCTAGGTCTAGTAGTCTTGGTAGTGTCTACTTTTAAGAATATTAAGGCATTCAGAAATAATTTGAACATGAATGAACATGACGTGTGTTTATCAAGTCAAATGACATATTAAAACCGGAAATATATTGGTCGACTTCATTCACATTCTGTGACGAGGTTTTCTGACTTTGTTTGTGATAAAAGCCAAGGTATATTTGGCACATTTATTTTATGGGTGATGTTCAATTTATTTCTGTAATTGGTGTGTGATTTGATTTCTGAATAAGTATTGAAATGCTAATTATTTGATATTGATTTAGTTCTAAGAACTCTTAAGTCTATTTTCTATGAATCTCTTACGCCGGTTCCTAATATTTTATCTAACTCTGGTTTCGCCTTCCAGTAGTTTAATATTGACATATTTTGTACAAAAAATTGTGTCTATACCTACTCGACTGTAGCGAACCAAAACGATGGATTTTAATATTGGGAATGGGTCTTAGACCGTTTTAACGCGGCAATGCTGGATAAAGCTATCCGATCGGCTTAGCCAGCTTTGCTACGAAAAGTTATTTTTTTTGTAGTAATGTTTTTTTTAAAAGCCCAATGCTACATTTCATACGAAGGCGAAAGAACTTTGAAGAGTGTTGCTATAATGTATACTTTGTCTTATGTTAGGAAAAGACAACAGTTAACGCTAGGTATAGACTTCTGTGAAGAGTTGCGTTTAATTCCCAGTGAACAAAACGAATCGATTGAGACTGCAAAACATCCCATTTTCAGCTATTAGTCTTGTAATTGTTCCATCCAGAGACATTAGATATAGCTACTTATAAGAGAGTTGGACAAGTTGCAAACGAAATATAGTTTTTCTTATATAAACTTTGAAATTGAAATATAAATGATTGAAAGCCTGCAGTATAATATCAACGAGATGTTGTAATCTATACTAAACTTTGCATCGCTTCGAGTGCCACTTGTCTAAACCTATGTAGAGTTGTGACACTTTGTGACTTGTGATTCTTTTAGTTAACCATTTTTATAGCGATTGAAACTTGAAACAGAGTTTAGAAAGAATAGTAGATTGTTTTACAAGGGACTAAACCATCCCATTATATACGAGGTTGTTATACTCCCGAGCGTAGCGAGGGAGGATGACAAGACCGAGTTATAATGGGTGGTTTTGGCCCGAGTAAAACACTCTACTTTTCACTTCGATTGCGAGAAAATAAAACAATTCAAAATTAGACAATTTTCAGAAATTTTATTAAAAATTAAATGTGCAGTTAGAGCAATTTTGAATGTTTAGTGATATGTTTTTCCCGGGCAATTTTATTTCGGTTCTCTGTGATTGGGATGTGTGTGTAATATTTTGAGTTGATTGTTGTGGAGTAAAAGTTGGAGAGACTCGACTCATGCTTGAGTTTCGTGCATTATTAAGATCTGAGTGCGGCTTCAGCTGAGTTGACATATTCATCCAAACGTTGAAACATTAGTGGGACGTAACTCCTGATAGGCTTTAACTATATTAAGGTATTCTCCACTGATGACAAATTTACGCTCTTTGTTTGTTTTCGTGTTCGGCAGACTCACAGCTTGTAGGTTTGTATCCGTTTCTACGTCTTCTAGCGTTATATTAGCAAGCTCTATTCCTCTGCATGCACCGCTGATTCCATAAATTAAAGCAACCTGTTGAACAAAAAAATAAGTGTGTTATTAATCGTAATAACCTAGGTACATAATTTAGGTATGTAGGTAGGTATCTATTTATTTAGTTTGAGTTGAGTACATAAGTAGTAGGTTACCTTTGTTGCCAAGTATTGTTTATTTGGAGCGTTATTTAAAAATGTTTCGATTTCTTGTGTCGTCAAGACTTTAGATTTTTTTGCCTTGTATCCAGTGGACAATTTCTTCAGTAAAGCCGTTAAATTTACATATTTTTTAATATCGACGTCGTGTCTCGTTTGTAAGGTCATTCTTAACATTGAATATGTGCTCCAAAGAGTCGACGATTTGAATTTTTTCGATAATTCATCAAAATAAGTGAGAAAAACCCCTTCTGTAAAAGAATCCACACGTTTCTCATCTCTCCATTTCATAAAATTTTCGTAACTCTTTAAATATATTCCACGTGATTTTGTCGGCAACAGATTCATAATTATTTCTTTGCCCTTTTCTTCCATTTGCATATTAGCATCTTCACTATCACTTGATGACATTTTTCACGTTCACAATTTGGAAGTAAAAGTCAGGAAGTTAAACGTAAAAGTTTGTGATTTGGAATGAAGAAAATTCTAGAGATTTAGCGCCAATACCATCTTTTTTTTTAAATCTCTATTTAACCCGCAACGAAAGAGTTCGCATTCTACCGTGAAGGGAAGAATCAACCTTCATAAAACATCACCAAGACGGTTCTATTTTCAAAAAAAAGGTTGACGGAGCACCAAGAAGTCGAGTTTTTATGTAAGAGAACGAATGCTTTGTACTGGCTGATGATTTTAGACAAAAATTAAAAAGAAAAATTACTTTTTAGCCCGAGGGATTAAACTCGAGTTTTAGGCCTGCTAAGCTACACTATTATGATACACTTTTCGAGCAAGAGAAGTGAAAATATTTTTATATTCTTAAGGCAGGTTTTTTTGCATCTATTTATCTGAATGATCATCTCTTAATTTAAGCATGATTTTATTCTTTTAATTTTACAATCAGCACATTACTGTTTTCAATGATTTTGCATGATTTGTATTGTAGGAACTAAATGCTTTACTAGGATCTGTAAAACTAATTAGGTACCTACCTACCTAAATCAGTTTGATGAATACCTGATTGAGGATGGTAAATTTAGGCTAAAATACGATTTTGAAAGTAAAGAAAACTAAATTGTTAGAGTTAGGACAAGAAGTTTATTGTAGATATACCTCCTACTTTCATCATTTTACTTCTTTGAAACTAAGTTCGTGTATTATCTGATTGAAATTACGTTTTCCTACCTCAAAAAGCAATAAAACTTAGATATAAGATATATCAAAGACCTACCAAGGAAGCTATATTTTGTAGGTATCTGTAACATGTATAAAAACACTAACAAACTTGTAAATTCGAAAATAACTCTTACTTTTTCACACCTAAACGGATCTTCATGATATTTGGCAGAGAGGTAGACGGTATCTTAGGCTACTTTTTATCCCGGTAACGTGCGTGCAAAGCCGTGGGCAGAAGCTAGTTATATTTTTAAGTGTGGTTCATAGATCGGTAACCCTGACCCTACAATCCATGTCAATCAATCAATCAATAATTCTTTATTTCCATAAATACAAAAACGTACACTTAGAAAAGGTCAAATTCATAAAATAAAACACTGACACGGAAATAAAGTGATAATTTGATTTCTGTCGCTTCTGTATGTAGACTAAAGTAAAGAAGCGACGAACCCTGTTAGTTGTTATTTTTCGAGTTGGTGCAAAACCCGTCCCAAGCTTTTGTCTCCATCTTCTAGAAAATAGTCTGTTAATCTGTAGTAAGCCTTTTTGCACAGTGTTTATATTATCGCTATTTTTATGTGTACAAGTTTTCATATATAATATTGACACGGGAACTGTGTCGTCATTGCAATTTGTTTTACAACATTAAATTTGATGTTATTAGTAAGGTATGTAGAGCAGCTTGCCGTTTTAGTTTTTCCGAAATACTGCAGTGTCTAAATATTTCTGTTTATAGATAGAAATTGACTTCACAACAGGAGGGCTACCTATCGATGGACGACACTGTACCTATAGTTCATAATGAGTCAAAATTTGCAATCGAAAAAGTATTAATGCCACTGACCTCCAATAGACAAGTATGCTGCAAGGTCAGTGATTATTGCGTATTTAGGTAGGTACCTCTTAGGTCCTATGTAGGTATAGCTTGGAAAAGATGTTAAGAAAAAATAATTTTATTGAATAAGTATTGCATTTGACAAAAAAAATCTAAACGTTTTTGCCGAGCTGTGTACTACCTATTAATCAGTTTAGATTAAAGGTGCCTGCATATCCTCAAATTGCACCATCATCATCAGCCTATATCAGTCCACTGCTGGACATAGGCCTCTCCTAATTGCACCTTATCAAAGGCAATAAACAAAACTAAAATATCATCTATTTATTGAATAACTTTCCTATGTTTTACCTTTTTTTCTTGAAGCGATTATTTCTTTTATTATTTTGTATTGTACCTACCTATATTTTGTTTTAAATTTATCAACGAATTGTTTTATTTTAGCAAAGCTAAATTTGAAATGCTTCTATAATTTTTAAGTTCAAGGAAATCTTAATTTAATGTACCTACCACCTAAATAGAATAAGCATGAGTAGGTATGATACCTAGGATCTTAACATAGTACCTGCTTAGTGCTAACATACCTACGTCAAATAGGAAATTTATTTGCAATGGAAATAATGAATGATTTTGTTAGGACCCTGTTTCCTGTCTGATCAATGGACAATTAGTTAAAACAACAAGTATATATTTGTGTTATACTAATTGATAGTCTTTTTATTGTAACAAAACTCATATAGCCAGCATTTTAACAAAATTAAACTACAGAGAAATAATACAGGGTCTAAGTCATGTCAATTGCACACAGTTAATTGATGTTGTAATTTTTTTTCCTTTTTTGTGATAACCCATGGAATGTATATTGAAGTGATATTTTGGTTGATGGCGTATATTTTTGTTGATTTGGTATTTAAATAAAACTAAATATAAAATTAGCTTTGTTTTATTAAGTGTACATTTCTTTAGATTTACTTTATAATAATTTGTTTACGTTTATCACTTCTCAAGTTGATCTTGTATAAAAGAATGCTTCAAGCAATCACTGACTGTGTGTCTTTGGCTTGGATCTAGCATTAGCATTTTATCCAAAAGATCTTTAAGTTGAACCCGCTTTATTTCATCACCAGTATTTTTATTCTTACAAGATTTAACAAGTTCCTTGTACAAATCTCTGGTGATAGTAATGTTACTAATTTCAGCGAATTTGTCCCTGCCAGTGTATGCATCCTTTTTATGCAGCAAGAAGTTGTGATTATAATTAAAATGCTGGTCTTTGAACCTCCCTTTCCTGATCAATTTAACAGGGATTTTCCCTTTTAAGTCCATGAAACACTTGAGCATTCTGTTGTTTGAACTTCCAGTAAATAATATTCTCCCTGTTGCCATTTCAAATATTGTGCAAGCTGTGGACCATATGTCAACACTATGACTGTATTGTATACCAAGGATGATCTCTGGTGCTCTGTAGAATCTTGAAACTAAATATGGCGTAAGATCATTTTCGTCTAATTTGGCTGCGGAGCCGAAATCACACAGCTTTAGAAGATTTTTTTTTTCATTCACCAAAATGTTGTCTGGTTTTATATCATAATGAACAATTCCGATCTTCTTCAAAAGCCTTAAGGCCAACAGAAGTTGTCTGCTGTAGCTCATGAGTGCTTTCATGTGAATGCCGTGGTTTTTTCCGTACTTTTTGATGACGCTGCGTAAATCCATATGTAGAGCTTCTAATACAATACACAGATGCTGCCTGTGCATAAAATCAGATATGTATTGAATACAGTGGTATTTGTTATCGGGGTCAGCTTGTTTGATTTCTTTTAGAATTGAAATTTCTTTCAAGCTCGTTCTGTACATCAAGTCATTATTTCGCACACATTTAATGGCAACTGTAGCATTCTTTTGTGTGGTGTCTTGAGCATGAATGACCACAGCAAAAACTCCTTTGCCTAGTATTTCTTTGAGAACATATCTGTTCTTTAGTGTATCACCAGCTCTAACGTTAAAGTATCCTTCGTCGTCATCCCAATTATCATTAAGTTGGGGATTACTTTCATCCTTTGTATCTGTAGTTCCTGGATTATTTTCATGTATGAAATCATCCTTTTCAGAAAACATATCTGATGATAACTGAGTTCTGTTTGTGCTTTCTGCATGAGACAATACTTCTTTATCTTCTTTTATTTTTGGAGCAATCAATTCACGATTTACTTTTACAGTATTACTTTTATGTGTTGGGTCAGACTCATTAAATTTTTCTAGCAGTTTTTTTCGCTGCTGTCTTCTTCGTTCAATAATACTTTCTTCATCTTCTGAATCCAAGTCTTTGTCAACATTGTATTCAGGTGATTTTTGTGCTTTTTTTCTAGTCTTGATAGGTTTTTTGGGACTATACAGAATATTTTTTTTAGGAATTTTACTGTTTTTGTTACCACCAGCACTGTGCTTTCTTTTTCTAACTTTTGTAACTTTATCTGGCTTTACATCCAATCTTCCTAACTCTTCTTTCAATGTCTCTCTTTGCTTCATTAATTCTTCTAAACTGTGCAAGTTTTTTGGCAATGGTGGGGTGTTTCCTTCTATTTCATGTTTTTTGTGTTCTTGCAGACCTTTTTTTCTATGAGATTTTGATTCTTCTTTGTCCCTTTGTGATGATGATTTTTGTTTTCTATATTTATCAGACATGTCTATCTATTGATAATTTTGCGCTGAAATTTATGATGCTATCTGTAACAATAAATTTGATTACATATATAATTCGAGTAACACTATTACAAGTCACTTTAAAACAAAAACCAGAAGGTATGCACATCAATATATTTAGCATTCAATACATATCATCAACATGAAAACTGAATATTATAAATCAAAAACATAAAAAAAAACAGTGAAACATCAAAATGTGGTAGGTACATCTAGTAAAAAGTATAACTATACTATTGATTACATTTCCACCCAGTTCCTGATTCCAATAATTATTTTATAGTACTTGGTAAGTACTTCCATGTTGTAAATAGTGGTTTCATCTTCACAGAACCTCTGTGACTAGTGATAAGTTCTGTCATTTTGTCCATAACACCTTTCACTTTATTGCACCATTCTTGGTTTTATAAATACAGAAATAAAGTTCCATGTTGTTGAAATTTCAAAACTAGAAAAAAAGTAAATGTTATTACTTAATGATACAACAATAGATGAATCATTTGAAAAAATAGGTTTAAGACAAAAGAAATTGAATTTACTCATCCCAATGTGCAAATTAAGGTCCATTGCCAATTCGCTCTCTAATCTAATTCAAATAAGTGTAAAGTCCATCTAGTCTAAATTTGACACAGCTTCACTAGGCACATCTAAGGCAGATGGGCAAACAAAAAATTATAGAAAAACTAAAATTGCTAAAACGTCCATTGTACATCCCTTCATACATCTCTACATTAAAATATCTTCATTTGATTATCAACTTTAGAGTGGACGGACTATACCTATACCACTTAGTAGGATATCAATAACATTAGCATTACCATTTTTTTATTTAAAAAAGTTAAACTAGTATAGTTTGTGTAGTGTAGAGAAAGGTTTTAAGGTTGACAACATGCTATCTCGTTTCCCATTTTTAATCCCACTCTTTATCTACATGTGTGAAGGAAAACAATTGACACAAATAGCTTTAAAAGCCAACAGTAACATTTATGTAGTTATTTAATTACCTTAGGAATTATATTTTACTTCTGATTATTATTATTATTATAATCATAAAACCTTACTCCCACTCACTTCTGGGTATAGGCCTCTCTTAGACACCATCTTAGTCGGTCCTAAGCGAGCCTCATTCAGTCTTGCGGCCTCCATGAAGATATCGTCCGATAGTCTGGCAGGTGGTTTGCCTCGAGGACGTGGTCATTACACTGATAATATAGATGTAAAATATAATTCCTAGGGTTAAACAAAGTTTTGAAGGAATTGAAAAAAGTTAGAGCGAAAACAAACGTTTGCAGAATACGCATTTTACAGGTTATCAACGTTATTTAAGTTTGATAACATGTAATATGCGTTTTCATACTATTATTTATCATAAAATCACACGCTTTGCTTTAATTATTCGAAGAACACAGATTTTACGAAAAATAAATTGCGATAGACATGTACTGTACTTTTTTATCAAAACAAAAGTGACATTGATTGAAGTGAAGGAAGAGTGAAGGAAGACTGAAGGAAGGAAGGAAGAGTCGTCGAGTGACGGCTTAGAGTATACCTAGAGACGGCATACCGTAGATTGAGAATTTAACTAGATCAGTGGCATGCGTGGCCGCAAAAAGGGACAGAGTAATACGAAGTGGTGTTGCCATACAATTTTGTTACCCTGACTTTAGGTTCGTAATTTCATTTCTGGTAGGTGGTATTTTAGTATCATACATCATTCATTACATTAGGTACCTACGTATGCGGGAGTAGGTAAACTTTTAATTTAATGAGCATAGAAATAAAACAACGTTCAGGTATCAATGTTAGGTTTCGTTTAAATTTATTACCACCGTCACATAATACGAGCTAACGTGTAAGTAGACATCATTTCAAATACTAAAATAATGTAATTTTGAAAATAATATTATTGCTAGATAATCAATTCAAACACTTACCAAGCACAGATTAACAATAAAAATAGCACTTTGGAAATCACATTTCTTTTAAGTAATTAAATCTTACACATAAGGTATTGCTAAGATAAGACAACCATTATACGAAATTCAAAAGCACTTTTAAATTATACTTCAGGTAAAATGTGCAGAGAAAACCAAATTAAATTTTTTACACCTTAAACACAATATTACCTACGTCCTAGCCTATGTATCCAAATAATTTATATTCTGTTTTATTTATTAGGTATGTAATAATGACCATTGTGTGTGATGATTATGATTTCTCTCCACAAATCATAGGATCACAAATCAATCAGTCTTTATTTCTATCAAAGAGCCTTAATCAATACCCATACACTTAATAAATAAAATTGTACATACACTAACTACACGGTACATACCTACTTACTAATTTACACTGGTGGTTTTATTTATACTGCGTTGTATTTTTCTTACAAACTCAAAGTTTTCATGATTTTCCTCACGTACCTTTTCCGTAGTAGGTATATATCTTACATGCCTGAAATAAAATATTGAAGCATTAATATGAAAATTATAAATAGTACTATAGTAATAGTAAGTTATATTAGTAACACCAAATCCCAATAACATTTAAATATTTTCGATTTAGTATTTTGATTAGTAGGTAGACTAAAAGTAAAACACAAAGTAGGTATAATTTTTCTATCCAAATCTCAAACAGTCCTTCACCCATCATCGTAGCACTGATTCTTTTTATGTATTTATTTATTTTACTTACCAGTCTTGGAACAGCATAAGAGAACAGATACGTTCACGTTTCTTTTTTGTTAACGATTTTCATGAAAATGTTTGAACAAATTACTAAATATTTTTGGGTTCCCAGTTTTTGCGACCCGTGGCTTCTATCCAAAGCAAACGTAAATCATTGTTTTCGGGAAATCTGTAACAAACAAAAACATATTTTAAGAATGTATGTAGATGTAGGTATTCATGTCTCAATGCGCCACGACATTTGGGGAATTTTATTTTCGAGTGCAGGCAACCCTAAATTTTCGTAATTTTAGGTTATATTTATTAGAATTATTTTAAAACATAGTTTTTGAGTCTTGTCTGTACGGAAATCTATAAAACTATAAATTTTGAACCTTTTTTGAAGTCAAACGAGCTTGTACTTACGATTGGAATGACAAACTCGGCACTTTTCGTTCACCGTCACTTTTACATCCAAAAACACTGCACCGCACCATCGTTGCTTCAGATTTATATCGTTGAGAGACGCAGGAATGCCCGCAGAGTCACTTTCACACATTTAATTAGCAGAAAGTATCATTAGGTCGAAAAAAACAAATACTATGTGATGTGCCCGGCATGTTTGTTTAGCTCTTATAAGAGCTAAACAATGAAAAAACTGGCACACTGGTAGAGACAGAGAAACTTTCATTCTATCTCATTTCTTCTCAGGCTACAAGCATATTTTTATCTCTCTCTTGTGTGAATGAAATGGGTATATGCAACACCTCTAGTGGTATATACTCTAAGCGGCATACCTACGAAAAAAACGTGTATACCTAAACTTACCTAGAAACTAAAATGGCTCCTTTCCGTAGTGCTGCCCTTTTGTACCTCGATATTTTTATCGAAACAAGTATTTTTGTGACGATATTTTAGCAGTTTCGTAGTGATTTTATTGTTTTCACCACGATTATGAAACAGAATTCTATAATCATATAGTCTTATAATGCTTAAATTAGAGATACAAAGTATGTGAATGCACGTACCCAACTATGGCTCGACCGCGCTCATGAGACGCAACCACTGAGAAGTTAAGAAAATGAGCTATTATAACAATGGTAATTTTTTCATGTATTTTCCGAGTCAAGACTCATGCGTTTAGACACGTGCCAGACCTCCTTAGAATTAAAGATCAAAGTTCACCAAACCAGTTTATTGAACAGTCTGCAGTTAGCTCATTTGTTTCAATTGTAGGTAAATACTAGTTCTAATTTGTTTATACTATTTGATTCAAATTTTCTTTGTTAATAAACGTTGTGTTCATTTAAGAAAAAAAGGTACCTACTGAAATGAAACAACAAGCTACTTAATTGCAAAATATATTGTTTGTATGCAACAGTGATTTGTGAGATAGTATATTTATATTTGTATAACAATATGGGTATAACAATGTGTAATCTGTATCTTTAGCGTAGGCGCTATCTATGCTTATATTATAAATGCGAAAGTGTATTTGTTTGTCATTCAGTCACGGCTTAACTAAGAAACCGGAACCTAACTAAGAAAGGATGGAGAGTAACATAGGCTACTTTTTGTCTTAGTAAAATAACAAACTCCCATGGTAGAGTTACAGGAATATCCCCTTAGATATTATATGAAATTCGAATTTAACGGGGATGAAACCGCGGGGAACAGCTAGTATTATTTATTATTATAATATAAATCACAAAAAGATAGACACCACATTTTATAAGCAATTCAACAAGTCTCATTCATTTATTATATTATATCACAAATTTAACACAGACTCCTACATTTTTAATTAAACAAGCAATGTAATCCGTAATCCGTCTTATTCATTTACAGTATAAATCAAAAATTTAACACAGACGCCACCTGTATTTTCGATTGTAGAAGCAACGCAACAGTCTCATTCATTTACACATTTGCAATATACCTACCTAATTCAAAAATTCAACTAATACTACACCTAAATTTTCAATTTTACAAGTACCTAATGTAATCAGTCTCATTCATTTACAGTATAAATCTCAAATTTACATTATTTCTATTAAAGTACTGGATCGCGCTGGCACTAGTGGCTGAAACAAACATGAAGAATAAATTTATAATGCAACATTATTTGTCAGCCTACAATTATAGACTCTAGAAAGGTACTGAGTAGTTCAACTTTGAAAAAAAATCTAAAATCTTAAAGAAATTCTAAAAAAAAAGGTGGGCGAAGGTCTGCCTGCGTTGCAGGCAGACCTTCGCCCACCGTGCCACATCGTTTGCGAAATAACTTTATTTTGCATGGAAATAATTTGCTAAGGGAGGATTTATGGAAATGTACATTTTAGAGGGGATTTGAAGTATTTAATATTACTTTGGGTCAGATTTATTTACTTAAAACTTAATATTCATTAATATCAAAATTTAAGCCCTTTGGAAAATAAAGGTAGTCAAGTTTGTTAATGCATATATGCATTACTTTGCAATAGAAGTTTGTGGGAGTAAGGTCAAGTAAAATACTTACTAAAAAGATTCGTGACGGTACGGCATCCTCTCGCAGTCTTGTTATTTAAAGTTCGATTGAAGCAAGTTTCTTCAAAATGAAGAGAACGAACGAAAATATCTTTCGTACCAAACTTCAAATTTTCTACTCCAATTGAGTCCAGCCACTTTTTCTTTTACCGTAATTTTCGGGTAACCTAGAACGTAAAAAACCAGTTGAAAATTAATACACTACAATTTACACTTGAAAACATCGATACCTATGAAAAATGCCTTGAAGGACAACACTATCGCCAAACAAACAGTTTCATGTTTTCTTTAATTACACTTAAAACTTACAAAAATAAGCTACATTCGGTATGAATTTTATGTAAACTATTCCTATGAAAGCCAACACATAAGGTATTTATTGTATTATTTGGTAATTTAGCAAAATAAGAATACGTACCGGTGTAATGTTATGTTTGGACGATTTTCACTTGTTTTTAAGCCGCAACCTACCAAACTGCTGTTTGGCATCTTCCTATTAGCTTTCTTTCGCTTACTATATAAGTATTCACATGAAAAAGTCCCGAACTCAAATAATTTTAGCATTTTTACTGTAAATGCAACTCTCGTTGACAGTTTACATACCTGAAAGTAAAATGGCGAACCGGCCTCAATCATGCTTTGCTATGACGTCACGTTTCAATGTTGCCAAAAATAGGTTTCGCACATTATATTGATGTCTCTTTTTACATTGGTTATTGTAGGTAAGATAAAACGAGATAGCTATAAGTTTATGAGTTCAATATCGATTTAGATCATATTTCGTCGTATCCTACGAATAAGGTTACAGTCGCCACTGTGACCTTTTATTTTTATTGCATTTTTGGAATCTCCATTATCATTTACATCATATCATTTCGAAAAAACTAAATAAATAATGAATATAAAAAAGTTATTAGGGTTTTAAAATTTGGTTACAATTGCACTGATGCATTTAGCCCGACGAAAAAGGTAACAAAAAGCTTTGGGACTTTTTTTCATGTGCGAATCGCAACCGACGTGGGTATTTTCCGCCGAATATGGTTACACGCTCCACAGTACTCGTTTACCGCGGGCGAAAAGGCGCGCGTGCGGCGCGCGGCGAGTAGTTTTGCGTTGTAAACTGAGAAACTAAAACGAGGCAAGTACTAAGGTATTTATATTAGTCTCTACGAAAGATGCCCCTGCACGGAAAGAAAAGTAAAATGTAAGTACTTACCTATTTAAAGTTGAAATATGGTTATTAACACGGGTCATTAAAAGTGGTTGATCCGTGAAATTGTGTCAAAATATTGGAAAACTTAGGTATAAATTATTATTATTTATTCGTAGTAAACATCCCGTTTTAAATGACAAAGATAATTCAGTGCAGTTACTAATAAATATAATGTTCTACGAAAACTTTTTTAATAATATCCCAAAAATTTTCGATTTCACCACGCACCAGGCACGTGACCAGGCACGTGTCGATTTCGTTGCTTAGTTGGTTAGAGCGCACCTGTACTGAAGGTGAGGCGCGGGTTCGAATCCTGCTGAAATCGAAAATTTTTGGGATATTATTAAAAAAGTTTTCGTAGAAGATTTACCCAGTGCGAGTAACGCACTATAAAGCAAAAAGCTATAAATATAATGTTCTATTTGCTCTCATACATTCGCATTACATTCGCGTGCATTCTTGCGAATACGAGTGCGAGTATTGAAAATCTTGCAAATGTTCGCCAATGCGAATGCAAGTATTCGTTACATCTCTATTATAGATGAATGGATCTATCTATTAGATTATAAGAATTGATAATAGAATACCTAGTTTTTAGATTGATATAAGAGCCTCTGTTTAAAACCTGATTTTATTAATTACATACTTATTTTCAGAGCGATGAAGAAAACTTTTGCCCTGGGCCTTCAATTGACATGGGCTACACACGTCTAGCTTCACAAGAGGAACTGATCTTGCAGCCTGATCAACTTGTAATAATAAATGTAACAATCTCTAATTATATACATAGATAAGTATTTATGTAAACTGCACGCCAAATGAGTCAGTTTTATGTAATTTTTTATGGATTTATTAGTTTCTGCTTTTACCAATACATTTTGTTTTGTTATTTTTACTTGCAGAAAAATTATCAACTATTTTTCAAATCTTTCCCTCATACAACCATGATTTAAAATAGGTATGGTTATATGTTTTAAAAACTAGTGGTATAAAATTAAACACACATTAAATGTGCCTTACCTACTTTAAATTAGGTATTTTGTTTATAATTATAAATAGTGTTGAATGAATAGAAGGCTATTTTATTACCTACTAAATAAATCTGATTATTTAAAAAAAAAAAATATTTGCTAGTCCCCTACCTATACTAGTAATTCTATAAACAGTAGACCTCGCGAGCACTTAGACGACCACTGTGGCGTGGCGGGCGAAGGTCTGCCTGCGACGCAGGAACATTTGTACGATCTGCAGGTATGGTTCCGGGTGTTCTGGTCGTTTTCTATATATAACAAAAAACATCGATCTTTGTAATGTATTGTGTTATGGAGGTATAGGTATCAGTTATCTTGTACCCAAAATACAAGCCCTGCTTAGCTTGGGGCTAGATAATGCTGTGTGAGTTGTCCAGCATCATTTATTTATATCTGATTATATTATTTATTTATATTTATTAATTTACTTTATTTATACATAATATGAAAACATACTTATATACCAAATATACTTTATTTATATTTAACTGAATTTATTTCTTTATCGTATTTATTTATTTATTTTACTTTTTTTTCAACAATTAATTGTCTAATTACAAAAATTATATCATTTAGACGCCTGAGTGTTTGTAAAATAATACAAAATGTTGAATAACAAAATCGATAACTAAAACTTCTTCCTAAACAAAACCAATTAGGACAACAAATCGAACCGGTATTAGCATTAGGATATTTGACTATTTGATTGTCAGTCAAACTACGGCATAAGTAAATAGAAAGGTTAGTCCATAGTAAAATTAAGAATTCTGAAATAAAATAGCTTGTGGTCTACTAAAAAAAATTAATCTTTGAAATAAAACCTCGTAAATCTGCAAACATACGAAGACGAAACATTTGGCCGGGCTATTACTTAGTTCGTACGTCCTACTCTCGAAGTGTTACAAAGATGTTCTAATAGGTGGCGCTGTACGGTAAATGCTCTAATGCTTATTGTTGCATTTTGCAGAGCTATTTTTTTCGTCATGGCAAAAATCATCAGTAGATCTTTACCATTTTATACGAGAACAAACAAATAAAAAAAAAACCTTTAAATTAAAAAAATAATCATCGAAATCAGATGTCTTAAAGCGGAGAGGTTCGGTAGCCCCCTTTTTGCCCTTTTTGGAGGAAACAAGCCTTTCATCAAAAAACCCCGACGACTAAAAAGATCTATAAAATTGTAAAATCTGTACACGTCGTTTCGTCCAGATCGGTCGTATAATACGACCTGTAGAAGATTACGTACATTCTGACAGCACCCATACTTATGCTAGTAGTTGATGCAGAGACGCTTCGCTCACTTCGCTCGCTCGGTCAATTATATAGAGACTTTACCATTATGAAATACACTATAAAACACCAAAACATATGTATTCTCTAATCTATAATAGGCTCCAGGCTCATTGACGTGTTCTTTCATCGCGTTACGGCCGAGGGAGGATGGATTAATAATAATAATCCACACAGCTAAGCAGACTTGTGTTATGGGTACTAGATGAATTATATACTTAATACAATAGGACAATATGAACATATCTTTTTTATAAAACATAGAATACCAAAATAAATATTAAAATAAATATTTTTAAGAAAGGCCTACATTTTATGTAAATACAAAATAGGTTAGAAGAAACTAACAACAAAAAAGCCAATAAATGGCCTTCACAGCTAAATGCCAGTGTGGAAAATAAATACTCGCATTCGCATTCGCAACAATGTACGCGAATGTAATGCGAATGTTAAAAGGGCAAATAAAACATTACATTTATTTGCACTGCACTGAATTAGTCATTTAAAACGGGTTATTTACCATGATTTAATCTATGAGTTTTCCAATATTTCGAGACAATTTTATGCGCATGATCACGGAACAGCGGTTCAAAAGCGATTTAAAAGTTTTATGCTGAATAACCTTTTTCATGTGAAAGGAATTATAACGTATAGTCTCATTAATTTATTTAAAAAAAAACAATCTAGAATAAGTTTTGCCTAGCTTACGAAAGTACTACTTTTCGTAGTAGGTATGTCAGCAATCCTACAGTTTCATAAAAACTCGATTTAAGCTTTCGAATGATTTTGAGCCATTTAGTTAAAGAACTTTGATAAGTCAGCTGTAGTAGTTGTGATTTGTCCCGAACCCGAAAATTATCAAAATACCAAACGAAATTCTGGAAGGAAAGTAAAATGTAACCCTCTTAAGTTTGTAATTGTCCTTATTATTTCGTCGAATAAGGTTATAAAGACGATTGTTACCTTCTTAGTTTGACTTCGTGTAGCGAATCTTCGTGGAAAAGGGTCACAATGGCGTTTAGAATAGCATCGATTTGAAACTTGCACGCGGAATAAGGTGCTAAGCGACAAAAACTAGGGAAAACGGTTTTTTTTATTCATGAAACTTACATGATAATTTAGCGAAAAATATAATAAAACGTTTTATTTAAAAAAAACATACTCGCTTAATAGAAACTTTTCGAAATAATTAGAAAAAACCGTCTCCTGTAAAGTTGGTGTTTTGCAATAGTGACCTT